>OY755188.1:814948-1414948 GCA_963576735.1 Bedellia somnulentella | reverse complement strand
TTTTGATTTTTTTTTGATTTTTTTTTGATTATATATTTCTTCCTTTTTTATATAATCTGGTAATTTATTATAGATCCTAATCGACATCATGTGAGCATTATTGGATTGTAAATGCAACCGTGTGCGTGGTAGGTCTAAGTTACCGCGATGCCGCAGAGTGTATCTCTGCTGTATGTCTTGCCTCTTTATGTATTGTTCTGGGTGGTTTCGGACTAATTTACAGATTTCCTGGATGTAAATACAGGGTAAAGTTAATATTCGGAACTTAATAAAATATTGTTTACAACTAACGGTGGGTTCTGTATTTGCAATTAGTATCCTTACAAGTTTTTTTTGACGGATAAGTAGGTCAGGCGCTTCAGTACTGTTTCCCCAAAGTATCACGCCGTAGCTGAGCCACGCGTGGGCGTACGCGTAGTAAGCTGAGAGTGCAGTTTGTATATCTGTGGTTTTTTTAACTTCCTTTAGTGCATATGTAAATTTAGCAAGTTTTTCGCGGACTTTATTTATGTGAGCTTTCCAATTTAATGATTTATCTATTTCTATTCCTAATAATGGTGCTGTGTTTACAGATTCAATTTTTTTATTGTTATATAAAAAGTTTATATTTAGGGGGTTTTTTTGATGGGGATGGAATGATATTAGTTTAGACTTATCCGGGTTGATTTCTAAGTTATGGTCTGTTAACCAATTATTGACGTTATTAAGGACAATTTCAAGTTTTGTATTTACTTCTTCTTGGGTTTTACTTGAGATAACCAACTAGATATCGTCTGCGAATAATACACACGATTCATTAAGTACCTGTGGGAGGTCGTTTATATATAACTAGCTTTTTGCCCCGCGACTTCGTCCGCGTGGACTTCATTTTTTGCATCCAGTTTACATAATACCAAAATACCGAAACACTGTCTCAACTTCTGTTTTTTATATTTATAATCCCGCGGGCGTTGTAAATGACATAAAGGACATTGAGGCTTTTTAAGTGATTGTTGGGCGATGCAGTTTGTGACCCATCACTAACAACCTTTATTAACCTATCTTTTATCAATATATTTCCAAAATTGGATGAAGAATTAGTATTTCCGAAGCTATGGCCACCCTTTTATGGAATTTATGGTTGTTAGCATATATTCATGAATGATTGATAGTTGGATTTCATAAATTCAATCGCACCAAGTTTTATTATAAAATGTAAAAAAACTCTATATTAACTTTCATTTGCTATATCAACCCGTTAGGGGATGAGTTCCAAAAATTCCTTTTTAATTGTTCATAAGAATCATGAAACAAATATACCAAGTTTTTATGTTCAGAAATGAGAATATCTCTAGTAAGTACAGATACGGATAGTAGTTTGGCGCTGCGGCGACGGCCCGGTGCTGCCCCCTACACTGACCGTTGGTGATAGTGGGAGAGCTTGCAGCGATTGCTCGGCAATATAGGGATAATTAGTGGTGGATCTCCTTCCAAAATAATCGCTAAATTGAAGGGATAGTGCTTGTTATTATTATATATAGTGTTATTTTAAGCTGACAAAAATTTTTTTTACAAAAAGCTTGAATTACCTGAGATACGAACCCGGGACGATTGATTCATAATAGTTCTAATTAAATATTCATAGTAGTTAGTTATACCGCTACGCCACGGAGACGTTACCGGGGCGGTGTCAAATTTTTATTACGCTTTATTTCACATTAGTCTTACTATTGATAAACAAATTTGTCATTTAAATTGATGAAACCCCTTCATCTTTCCAAAATGAACATTAACAAAGTGTCTGATGTGAATTCCATCGATGATAAAAATAATCGCTGCAATATTTTGAGCCATATATGAGTTAAGGTTTTTTGATGTTCCTATGAGAACTCTTGCGGATTCCTTAGTTTCAAGGAATCGTCGTCGTTTCATTTAGTTTCTATATTTACATGTTAATATTCGTTTGCAATATAAGTAGATGTAAAAAAAAATGTATACGATAAAAAAATAGTACATCATGGCTCGGGAGTTCCTTATTTTCGGGGATGCATTACCGTACCATTAAGCTTCTAAATTTTGATTTTTATATTAGTTTACAATATTTTACGTTGTTTTAAACGATACACAGCGCCATCTCCAATGCATTTAGTAAGCAAACAATATTTTTGATTTCCCGTGGGAACATATTTTTTCCGGGATAAAAAGTACCCTATTATTTAATTTAGACTTTTAACTACACGTCTGAAAAATTTCAAAGCAATCGGTTCAGTATTTACGGCGTGAAAGCGGAACAAACAAACAAACAAACTCACTTTCCCATTTATAATATTAGTATGGATTATTTATTTATTTAAATGTGTTCTACTTAGTCTTCCTTTACAAATATTGACAACTAAAGAGCCTCTTTATGCCTCCTTCCGCCACTCTACTTAAGATACTTTATTACAACAAACTTCTCCCTAATCAATTACCAAAAGTGGCTAAGGGATTTAGTTTCCAAGGCTTTGGCGACCCTGCTTTGGGACATATAGCCATCGCATTTACAAATCATATCAACGCACATGGGTTTTGCACCCTTTTAACGATAAATTAATAGGTAGTATATAATGCTTAAACTGATTGCTTCCATATTTACCTAACTCATTAACTCAAGGTACCGAGGCTCGTCAAATGTTGGACTGTGAACCGTCATTCGTGGACTTCATGAGAGATGCTCCAGAACCAACCGGCGAAGAGTCAGACGAAGCAGATGTAGAACTGCCGCGGGTTTACGAGCCGGTTTTTGAAGCGACAGAGCTGAGGGAACGCTTGGATATGTTCTTGCAACAATACAACGAAATGCAACGAGGATCTGGGATGGATTTAGTGTTCTTCCCTGATGCTATGAGACATCTTGTTAGCATCGCTCGGGTTATTCGCCATCCTAGGTAATTACTTCTTTCAACTTTTATTAACTCTTTTCTCATATTGAGTACTTATTTACCCAAAGAGTACGATTACGGAACAAAAAGTACCAGTGAGTGTAAATATCAAGAAAATTTTAGGGAGGCTATCACTAAATTACCACTAAGACATTTTTTGTAATTTTATTTCAGGGGCAATGTCTTAGTTGTGGGTGTTGGAGGTTCCGGCAAACAATCACTCACAAGATTAGCAACATTTATAGCTGGTTACAGATCGTTCCAAATAGCCTTGACACGATCATACAATGTAGCAAACTTCCTTGAAGACCTCAAAATTCTCTATCGCACTTGTGGAGTCCAGGGAAAAGGAACCACATTTATATTTACAGAACTAGACATTAAAGAAGAAGTATTTTTGGAATATTTAAATAATATATTATCGTCTGGTGTCGTTTCCAACCTGTTTTCTAAAGACGAGCAACAAGAAATTATATCGGAGTTAACTCCAGCCTTGAAAAGAGAGAACCAAAAGCGTACTCTTACTAATGAGATTGTGATGGAACATTTCATGAACCGCACCTGTCAGAATCTTCATGTCGTTTTATGTTTTTCACCGGTAATGTATAAACACCACATACACCTTTTTTTCAGAAGTTAAATTTTATCATGCCTAGCTTGGCTATACGAGTTATCATGAGTGTTTTAACGTTTGCAACTCATATTAAAAATACTCATTTTGATATATAAACCGCACAGCAACGATTCTGCGGTTAAAACATCGATTGTCTAATCGATGATAACATGAACATGTTACCTCCTTCTATAGGTAGGAACCTATCCGACATAAAGCCGAATAATTTAAGCGTCCATAATTTTCAGGTCAGTGCAGCTTTCAGATCTCGTGCAGCCCGCTTCCCAGCTTTGGTTGCTGGCTGCACCGTAGACTGGTTCGAAGCCTGGCCGAGAGCAGCCTTGGTAGAAGTGGCTGAACATTTCCTTACTCCATTCGCCTTAGAATGTACCACGCAGGTGAAAGCTAATCTTGTAGCCGTTTTAGGAGCTATACAAGATGAAGTTGCTACTCTGTCTGTTGAGTATTTTCAAAGGTATGTCAATGTTATTTGTACGATCCTTGCAATAAAACGTCGAGCTTCATAAATATATTCTAACCCGGCCCTTTTATTCACCATACTTCAGACGCCTTCCTTTTGGGAACATTCTCTATTTACCAGCATATTTGAAATGACTTAATAGGTATATCTAATGCATGACATGACTTATGACAATGTTACACAAAATATAATAAAGGAAAAATATCTACAAATTAATTAACAAACATTTTTTTTTTAATTTTTGCTATTTAACTTTTGCTAATAATTTGATGAGACTTATTTTTTTATAACACATATTTATGCTGTGTAGTGCCGGCTTAGAATAGCACTACCACATTTCTGCCGGTGGGTGTACGTAAGAGGCGACTAACAGTATTGGGGCTTTTAAGGGAACATTGGGCAATGCGTGTCGCCAAACCATGTTGCATACGTGGCGAAAAGAAAAAAAATTATTAGTCGTAGTAGTCCAGGCGGTCACCCATCCGAGTACTGACAGCGCCCGACGTTGCTTAACTTCGGTGATCGCACGAGAAACGATGTATTCAATGTGCCAAGAACGTTAGGCACGACACGCTGTTTTGCGTGTCTAGGTATAGGTACATTCACTGTGTTATGTATAGACGATACTAATAGTTGCATTGCAGTACGTATCTAAGAACGAGTTGGAAATTAGTGAGATTCAATCACGCACTGAGTAGCTAAACAAAACAACGTCATTAACTGAGTTTACAATTATATGCATTGCCATCGCTATCTAATACTACAGCGTGCTAACTTGAACATACTTATACTGAGCTGAGAGTTGCACCATGCATAAACTGAGTCAAACTGGGAAATAGCCTTCACTGTGATCAGTTGATCATACAATTCATCATAAGTTGTCATGTAATTAACTGCGTATACACTTGCAATGCCATCGCTAATACTGTAGCGCACTAACTGGAACATACATGCACTGAGTTGATAGCTACGTAGTGCCTGATCTGAGCTGAGCTGAGCTGAGCAGTCGCCTCCACCTCCCCTTATAGCGACCCCGTACCACGCACGTGTTGGCAGAACACTAACTCTGAGCCTGAGCAAATTACTGAGCTAGTCACTGAGCTAATTACTGAGCCTATCACTGAGCTTAGCACTGAGTTAATCATTGACCCAATTACTGAGCCAATCACTGAGCCTATCACTGAGCTTAGCACTGAGCTAATCATTGACCCAATTACTGAGCCAACCACTGAGCCTATCACTGAGCTAATCACTGACCCAATTACTGAGCCAACCACTGAGCCTATCACTGAGCTTAGCACTGAGTTAATCATTGACCCAATTACTGAGTCAACCACTGAGTCTATCACTGAGCTTAGCACTGAGTTAATCATTGACCCAATTACTGAGTCAACCACTGAGCCTATCACTGAGCAAAACAACTCCGAAACATTGCATTAGACGAGGCTTAAATGTAACATAAACTGAGATATATAGCTTTGCTGATCAGATGACAGTTTTCAGGTAAATAATGAACCAATGTATACGTTTCCATCATTTGTAGGATATAAGTAGATTAATCGAGACACACATCACACTTAAATTGTATGGGCTTACAATAAGTAAGTACGTGAAACTGTTTTATCACACAATATTAACACAAAATTAAAAATACAATGATTAAAGGTTTAAAGTAAAAAGATTCATAAAAACTCACCTGATTTCTTACGAAAGCAAGTTCACTCACAAACTATATAGAGATTACTACGTAGTTCACTCCGTAGCGTCTACTCGTCGACTGCTCGGTGGCGAGGCGAAGACAAAGACAAGTAAGGTAAATTCCCCAGCGGGAAGCTCCTTATAGCATCGAATTGTAGGACGCACGGTTGTCAAGGGTATTCCCCAAAATATATGAACTACATTCTGCACTAGGTCCATACTATTGAGGGCTTCCCCGTAACATTCAACTAGCGAAAATAGGAATCGCGATACTACTTTCGCGACACTCCCCGCCCGAGGAAGGCAAATATAATAGAAACAAAATATCTGATTGAGAACTGCTTTTATTGATTACAGATAATAATTTGTAACTGATCGAATAAAATTGTGTCTGATTTAACTAAATTGAAGTCTGCTGAAGAGCTGAGATGTCCATTGTCGGAGTTTGTCTCTGGCCCGCTGAGCTGACTGACGTCGGGGCGTTGAGCGTTCGGTTTCACTGATTAGATCGAGCTCAGTTGCTTTGCTAGTAACCTGTGTGCTTGTGTCTACGTCGTTGTTATTACTCGGATCCGAGATCTGAGTTGAGTCTTCTGAGTGAGAAGTATCTGTGTTAGGTTCTGAGGTTTGCACTGGATATTCTTGTTGAGGAGTATCGTCCGATAACTCAAGTGGATATAAATGGCTTACAGATCTGGTCAGAGTCTCATTAAGTGATATTGTCACTTTAGCTACTCTTATGTTATTATCAGCACCCTTTATAGCAGCTGTTATCTTTCCGACTTTCCAAAACGTTCGATTTTTATCGCCTTTCACTTGAACAACGTCCCCGACTCTAGGGGGTATATTGACTGCGTTTCTTGGCTGACATTGTTTACTTTTACCCTCCCTGAGATTGGTCAAGTATTGATTGGAGAACATTTCCACGTATTCTTTTAGTATATGTTGACCCCGTTTCCATCTCTCAATTAAATCGGATTTCGTCACTGTGGAAGTTTCCATGAATTCTTTATCCGAAGAATTGAAAAAACTTAGACCGTTGGGATGTAAGAAATCTGCGGGTGTGAGCACGTGCTCCAATTCTTCTCCTACGGTTGTAAGCGGTCTTAAGCTGACAACTGCTTCGATTTCTTTAATTGTCGTACTGAGTTGAGTCTGCACATGTTCTTCAACATTTACTTCCGAAGGGCCCTGCCCCGGCGAGATACTCTGAGCTATAACGTAGACATCTGATTGATTTCTTTGACAATTTTGGGCAATGAACAAGAGATGTTATATAAAAAGTCAGGTCCCTTTAACCGACGTTCTAAACTTTCATTTGGTCTTGTTGCGACATCGGCTGGGTTGAGTTGAGAAGGAACGTGACGGATGGTTAAGCTGGAGTCACTTTTTATTTCTTCAACGCGTCGTGATACAAAAGGGGGAAGGAGTTTTTCTGTAACACACCAGCTGACTACGATTTCACTGTCGGTCCATAGGTACGTTGCTGAGATAGAAATTCTGAGAGCTTTCTTGACTTTCTTTATCAGCCTACTACCAATTAAAGCCCCCAATAACTCCAGTTTCGGAATTTGGAGATCTGACTGTTCCTTTTTACACACTAATCTCGACTTTCCTATAACAAAGTTAACCGCAATGTTTTCACCACCTATACAACGAATATACACCGCCGCAGCATAGGCTTGTAAGGAAGAATCAGTGAAAGCATGTAGTTCATGTTTTAATTATATGTCTTTTGTTGCATATCCGATCCTTGAAGCAAAATATCTCGGTAACTTGATATTCTTTACAAGATCAAGTAGTTTTCTTTAGTTAGTTTTGTGTCCCAGTCTACCTTTTGCAACCACAGACTTTGAAGGAAAATCTTGCTTGGTAAAATTAAAGGGACTGCGAATCCACATGGATCAAAAACTGAGGCCATAACTCTGAGAACTTCTCGTTTTGTACAAATATCATTCGTGTCAACTTCAAGTATTTTTGAAACAAATCTCAAGCTAATTTCATCCCTTTTTAAATTCCAATCTAAGCCCAAGACCTTTATATTCATAAATTCTAATGAATTAGAGTTCCACTGACGAAGATTCATTGATAGATCCATAAAAGCAGATCTGGCTTCGCTGAAAATTACTTTAGCTTCATTCGTGGACTTAGTACTTGTAACAAGATTATCGACATAGAGATCTTCAGCTATTATTTTATACGTGGACTTGTTTCCTTTTTTCAAATGGTGTCTAATGGTGGCATTCAGTAGAAATGGCCTTGATATTACCCCAAATGGTACCCGACAAAATCTAAAATGGATGATATTGTTGTTACTAATAGCTTGGTTTACGTTTTTGAGCCACAAGAATCTGGTAACATCGCGATCCTTATCCAATAGACCAATTTGAAGAAATGCTTTTTCTACGTCTGCTACTAATCCAATCTCATTCTCTCTGAATCTTATCAAAAGTTCAGTTAGGTTTTCGAGCATTAGAGGGCCACGGTATAAACATTCCTTTAGGCTTTTGTTTCCCTTTGTTTTGGATGACGCATCGTAAACTAAACGCAATTTGTACATTTGTGCAACGCAGTGGTGAGGCAAGTAATGTACCGGGTGCGCGACGGATCTATCAGGTTCGGTCACTACTTCGATAATTCTTAAATCTAATTGTTCCTGAATAATCTTGACGTATGCTGTAATGGTATTAGAGTCAAGTCTTTTAAGTAAACCACTCAGCCTGCCGTATGCCAGACCAAAATTCGAAGTTAGAATTGGTGGATAATCAATACAAGGCCATTTAACTTCATAACGACCATTAAAGAATTGTGTCGTTTCATTAAATTGCTTGATCGCTTCTTCATCGCGAGAAGCCTTTGGAGAGTCGGTGATGCCTATTGACTCAAGGTCCCATAATCTTCTCATGTCATCTACTTTTAATGGCAGGTCGGGTTCACAAAAACTGCTGCATTCTATATTCGACGGAAAGTATGTAAGGACAGAAAGCTTATCTGGGCATTTTTCAGCGCTAACATCCTTATTAGTCAAACAGCATCCCGGACAGACCCATCCTAAAACAGAATTTATAAGGTAGAGATTTTCTTCAACTTCTATCTTTTCTCCATTTATTGCCGTGAAATAATAATAATTCCCTAACAGTATGTCAACGCCATCAGTAGGACCTTTATTCTATAGATCCCCTCGATGGACATAATGCCCTGTTATGTAGTCCAAATTTGCCACAATGGTAACATTTTATGTGAGACTTGCATTCTCGAGATGTATGACCTTTGGCAAGGCAGTCAAAACATCTTCCTTCAAGTTTCTTTTTTCTCTCTTCTACAGATTTGATTTTATGCACTCATCGTTGTAATGATTGTCTCCGCAGAATATGCAACTAATTTTTCGCCGCTTCGATTGGGGTTCTTTTGTTTCTTCTTGTTGAGAATGTTGTCTTTTATAAGTATCATCATATTTCCTCCTGTCACTTTTGTTTCTGACAAAATTTCCACTGCGATCGTTATTATATCTATATTTTTCTTTAATGTTTTTAACGTTGTTTCGTGAAGAGAATGTTATTTTCTGTGGTGGCTGATTAAAATGATTGACATGTAGGGTTTCTAAAGTAAACCTATCCTTTTCTGTATTAATCTTACTCAATGAATCTTGGAAAAATGTGTCTTTCATCCTAGTTGACATCTCGCGTGCTGAAATAATCTGCTCAATGTGATTCCGTATCTCATCAATAGTTTCAGACTCCGATTTCATTCTCATTCTTAATTCGTAAATAAGGTGTTCGGAAAATTTTTGCATTATCGTCACCCTAAGATGATTGTGATTTACATCCTCTCCCAAAGAGCTGAGTACTCGTAGGTGACCCTGAATTTCGTTGAACACGCGACGACAGTCATTGACAGATTTGCCAGCGGGTTGAATCCTATAAAGTGCTGCGTAATGAGCATCAATAATTGTACCTGGTTTACCGAATCTTTCTTTTAAAGTGGCAACCGCTATATCGTAATTTTTGTTAGTAATATCCAGACCGTCGATAGCTCGTTTTGCATCTCCTTGTAAAACGGATTGTAGATACAAAAGTTTGTCGACATCGCAAATATTCCTACTATCAACATTTGAAGAAAATTGGTCCCAAAACTGGTGCCATTTCAAAACATCTCCACTAAACTTAGCCAATTCCATTTTAGGTAACTTACTCGTCACATTGAGATCACTTTTAGGACCTACATAAACGGATTTTTGAGATTTGTTGGTAACCTTAGCCTTCAATTCTGCAACCAATTCTTCGCCTTTAATCTGAGTCTGAGTATATAAAGCAATATCGTCAGCTGATGGAGTAGTGACAATCTTAAAATAATTGTATATTTCCGAAACAAGTCGATCGATGGCGGATTGTAACTTACATTGTACGAGTTCAATATCATGACCATCCTGAGGATTGCTGTAAATGTCTTCTAAAGTACTCTGACCAGTGTCAATACATGATTGACGATTCTCATGGAAAAGTCTTAACCGAGTTTTCAAAATTTCTTCCATCTCTAAAACAATCACACACAGGTATACGTATAGCTACTATATTCACAACTGAGCAACGAATCTACTGAGCGGAGTGTTTAGTTTCGCCTGAAATAATAAACGTAGCTTCTGAGCGAAAGTTTTTTTTTTTTTTTTTTATATATATATATATATTCCGCAATGATTATTTAATCAATGTCGCTATAATTATTGACTTTAGACTGAGGTATTTATTTTATTTTATTTTATTATATACTAGTGGTCCGCCCTGACTTCGCACGGATGGTGCTGAATGTTTTTTACTGCTCACCCCCTACGATAAAAACCGTGATGATGTATATCCTATGTCCTTTTCCTGGTTTTAAGCTACCTCTCCAAGAATTTTCAGCCAGATCGGTTCATCCCTTCTTGAGTTATAAATAGTGTAACTAACACACCTTTCTTTTATATATTTATTATTGAGTAAAACAATTAGCACTTAATCTATTAACAAGCATTTTTAAATATAACAATTTATCGTGCCAATTATATGTTTCACAAATTTCATTAAATAAACTGAGTATATATTGTAACAGAAATATGTATGGACAAAGAAATATAATTATTTTTCTCTAAAGTATGTTTCATGTGTGTTAGAACTCTAATGGGCGTGAAATATATTGTATTGGACAAATACATAATATTTATCAAGTAGTTTCCTTAAGTAACACCGTTTTAACCTTTTTTAGGAATGATAGTTTAGTTTCCGCGAACAGATCCATTTCCTGAAACTCATTATTGTATATATTGACTATTCTGTTAATTATTTCACAAGAGGCAAAATTAGTACTCGCAAATTGGTTTTTAAATATATTTGTCAGTCGTGTTCTCCTCTTGGGTACATTTAATGTGATTTTACTTATATAGAAGATATAATATTTTTTTTACGTATTATAAATCCCAGCACCTCCACCATGTCGCCAAACCATGTTGCATACGTGGCGAAAAGAAAAAAAAATATTAGTCGTAGTAGTCCAGGCGGTCACCCATCCGAGTACTGACAGCGCCCGACGTTGCTTAACTTCGGTGATCGCACGAGAAACGATGTATTCAATGTGCCAAGAACGTTAGGCACGACACGCTGTTTTGCGTGTCTAGGTATAGGTACATTCACTGTGTTATGTATAGACGATACTAATAGTTGCATTGCAGTACGTATCTAAGAACGAGTTGGAAATTAGTGAGATTCAATCACGCACTGAGTAGCTAAACAAAACAACGTCATTAACTGAGTTTACAATTATATGCATTGCCATCGCTATCTAATACTACAGCGTGCTAACTTGAACATACTTATACTGAGCTGAGAGTTGCACCATGCATAAACTGAGTCAAACTGGGAAATAGCCTTCACTGTGATCAGTTGATCATACAATTCATCATAAGTTGTCATGTAATTAACTGCGTATACACTTGCAATGCCATCGCTAATACTGTAGCGCACTAACTGGAACATACATGCACTGAGTTGATAGCTACGTAGTGCCTGATCTGAGCTGAGCTGAGCTGAGCAGTCGCCTCCACCTCCCCTTATAGCGACCCCGTACCACGCACGTGTTGGCAGAACACTAACTCTGAGCCTGAGCAAATTACTGAGCTAGTCACTGAGCTAATTACTGAGCCTATCACTGAGCTTAGCACTGAGTTAATCATTGACCCAATTACTGAGCCAATCACTGAGCCTATCACTGAGCTTAGCACTGAGCTAATCATTGACCCAATTACTGAGCCAACCACTGAGCCTATCACTGAGCTAATCACTGACCCAATTACTGAGCCAACCACTGAGCCTATCACTGAGCTTAGCACTGAGTTAATCATTGACCCAATTACTGAGTCAACCACTGAGTCTATCACTGAGCTTAGCACTGAGTTAATCATTGACCCAATTACTGAGTCAACCACTGAGCCTATCACTGAGCAAAACAACTCCGAAACATTGCATTAGACGAGGCTTAAATGTAACATAAACTGAGATATATAGCTTTGCTGATCAGATGACAGTTTTCAGGTAAATAATGAACCAATGTATACGTTTCCATCATTTGTAGGATATAAGTAGATTAATCGAGACACACATCACACTTAAATTGTATGGGCTTACAATAAGTAAGTACGTGAAACTGTTTTATCACACAATATTAACACAAAATTAAAAATACAATGATTAAAGGTTTAAAGTAAAAAGATTCATAAAAACTCACCTGATTTCTTACGAAAGCAAGTTCACTCACAAACTATATAGAGATTACTACGTAGTTCACTCCGTAGCGTCTACTCGTCGACTGCTCGGTGGCGAGGCGAAGACAAAGACAAGTAAGGTAAATTCCCCAGCGGGAAGCTCCTTATAGCATCGAATTGTAGGACGCACGGTTGTCAAGGGTATTCCCCAAAATATATGAACTACATTCTGCACTAGGTCCATACTATTGAGGGCTTCCCCGTAACATTCAACTAGCGAAAATAGGAATCGCGATACTACTTTCGCGACAATGCGGTTGGAGATCCATCACCAACAACCTTTACTTTACCATCTTTTCCCCATTCAACTTTCTAAAAGTGGCTGAGGAATTTCTAATTACTTAGCTCTGGCTACCCCTTCTAGGGATATATAGCCGTGAGTATATGTATGTATGTACATATTTTTTTGCCTAAAGATTCAGAAGATCATCCCACGTAACACCCAAATCCTACCTCAATTTCATTGCTGGATACAAGAACATCTACCAACTCAAACAGCGTGAGCTTGGTGAAGGTGCGCAACGGATGGACACCGGGTTAGACAAACTAAAGGAGGCAGCGGAAGCAGTTGCTGGATTGAAAATTGAATTAGAGGTAGATTAAAAAATAAATATATTTTATGAAATTAGTGTAGCAGAAGATTGTACCTTTTTATAACATGTCTGCTTCTTTTGTAAGTTACATGTGTGGTTAATTTATTAATATTGTTAACGATGAGGGAAAGCATCGTTAAGTAAAGCACATCATCGGTGATGCTTAGTTATCTGAGAGTTAAACTGACTTCCTGTGGTAGGAAATGAATGCAGAAAAAAAATGCAGTTTCACATACACTATAAACAATAATAATATTTTAAACTGAATAATGTAATGATGTATTTTATTTCCTAGGCCACTGAGAGGGAATTAGCAGCAGCATCGGCCCGCGCTGACGCAGTTCTTTCTGAAGTAACAGAGCGAGCTAGACAAGCTGAAATTGTCAAGAACCAAGTCCAGTTAGTGAAGGAAAAAGCAGAGGCACTAGTAGCGTACATTGCTGAGGAGAAAGAAAAGGCTGAAATAAAACTGGAAGCTGCAAAACCAGCTCTCGAAGAAGCTGAATCTGCCTTAAATACAATCAAACCAGCGCATATCGCTACTGTTCGTAAATTAGGACGACCCCCGCACCTTATTATGAGAATCATGGATTGTGTTTTGATACTATTTCAAAGAAGATTACATCCGGTTATAGTGGATCCTGCGGCGCCTTGTCCTAAACCGTCTTGGGCAGAATCGCTAAAGGTATTTACTTTACTGGTATTGATTAACGAGTAAGCCTCGCTGTATCATCACAGCAATATAAATTTACGATATGTCTCTACCAATAATTAAAATGTAATCAATCTTTAAAAAAGTTCAGCAATCTTTCATGTTCAAATTTACGAGTATATATCCGCCAAACTTGCTATTCATTATTGTACAAAATCTTGTATTTTTATCATAGGATAAATAAACCTTATAATTTTAAAGTAATTTGCATCGGTTGTTATTTCAGATGATGGCTAGCACAACCTTCCTATTACAACTACAAAATTACCCTAAGGATATAATTAACAATGAAATGGTGGAACATTTAACTCCCTACTTCGAGATGGAAGACTATAACATGGACACTGCAAAACGTGTTTGCGGCGATGTTGCCGGTCTTTTGTCTTGGACCAAAGCAATGGCTTTCTTTCACTCTGTGAACAGAGAAGTTTTGCCTCTTAAAGCTAATTTGCTGTTACAAGAAGCTCGACTTAAGGTAAGATATAAAATAGATTCATTTATTCTTTATACGTATATGTATCAAATTTGAATAACTGTTACAGAAGCTACGTAACAATAAGTTCTAGCAAAAACAAGCTGCATTTAAATATTAATACAGTCCTGAAGTAGTAACAACTGCGAATATTTTGTAAATCCAACTGTTTTTTATATATTTAAACATTTTTTGTCGACGTCTGTGGCCGAGTGGATAGGTGATTAGCATCTCGGTCCAGAGGTTGCGGGTTCGATCCCCGCTGCGCGCAATATTTATGTAATAAGCATAAATTACTGTTTCATCAGTTTTTACAGTTGGTATCCCATAATACAAGTTTAACTTAGTTTGAGGCAAACTTGGCCTGTGTATCCGTCCGTATATTTGTTTAAATTTTGGAAAAATAAAACTTCAAGTATATACAGAAAATAAGAAGCAAATTGTTCAAGATTGATTGCATGCGTAGGTGGCAATGGACGACCTAAATGGTGCAGAACGGCAACTGGAACGTCGCGAGTCAGCTTTGCGCGGAGTGCGCGCGCAGTACGAGGCTGCGCTTGGGGAACGCGCTCAGCTCGCCGCGCAGGTTACTAAATATACATTGTTTTACGATACATATACCATTAGTTCCCGTTGCGGTAGGCAGACTGTCGATCGCCACTTTGTACTATCCTGGCAAACCACTCAAGGTTCATTTACATACTATTTTCATACATGCCTTTTTATTCTTTATAACTTCAGACGCCTGTCTTTTTGAACAGATTGTCTATTTAATCTAAAGGTGTTCTCCGTGGTCGTCCTCTACTGATATTACCATCCACAGTAACATAACCATACACGTTAACGAGAATACTTAAATTTAAACCTTTCTGGAATCTAATTCTATGTCTTATCACAGGCAGCAGCATGCCTTCGCAAAATGAATGCAGCAACAGCGCTGGTATCAGGATTGGCCGGTGAAAGAGCTCGGTGGACACAACAGAGTGCTGACTTCAGAAGACAATTGGCACGATTGGTTGGCGACGCTGTTTTAGCTACTGGTTTCCTCTCTTACTGTGGTCCTTACAACCAACAATTTAGGGCTCGACTTATGACTACTTGGACCAAAGTTTTGAGTGACAAACAGATACCACTTTCTGAAAAACTAGACGTTGTTACAATGTTAGCTGATAGTGCAACCGTTTCTGAATGGACTCTGCAAGGGCTGCCTAATGATGAGCTTTCGGTTCAAAACGCTTTAATTGTAACACGTTCTGGTTCGTATCCTCTTTTGGTAGATCCTCAAAGTCAAGGTAAAAATTGGATCAAAAATAAAGAAAGCACCAACGAGTTACAAATCACTTCCTTGAATCATAAATACTTTAGAACTCATCTGGAAGATAGCCTCTCCCTCGGACGCCCTTTGCTTATTGAGGATGTCGGTATAGAGCTCGATCCTGTCATCGATAATGTGTTAGAAAAGAATTTCATCAAGTCTGGTTCAATTGAAAAAGTGATTGTAGGAGATAAAGAATGTGACGTAATGCCCGGTTTTATGCTGTACATAACTACTAAATTACCTAATCCAGCATACTCCCCGGAAATAAGCGCCAAAACAGCTATTATTGATTTTACTGTCACGATGCAAGGATTAGAAGACCAGTTGCTTGGCAGAGTAATATTGATGGAGAAAGCTGATTTGGAAGAAGAAAGAGTCGCACTATTTGAGTCAGTCATGAGAAATCAAAGAAGTATGAAAGAATTAGAGAATGATTTACTAGGACGTCTTTCATCATCGCAAGGCTCTTTGGTTGATGACGAGGCTTTAATTCAAGTATTACAAACTACAAAAACTACAGCAGAAGAGGTTAATGAAAAGCTTAAAGTTGCTGAAGTAACGGAGAAGAAAATCGGCATTGCAAGGGAAGAATTTAGAGCTGTGGCAGCGAGAGGATCAATACTTTACTTCTTGATTGTAGAAATGAGTAATGTGAACGTCATGTATCAAAGTTCTCTGAAACAATTCCTTACAATTTTCGATGGATCTATAGCTAGAGCTGCTAAAAGTTCAGTACCAGGAGAACGAATCGAGTTGATTTTAGGAGAACTTACTCATGCTGTTTGGGCGTGGACTTTAAGAGGATTATATGAAAGACACAGAGTTCTTTTCACTCTGATGTTGGCTATGAAAATTGACTGGCAAAGAGAACGATTGACCCACACTGAAATTTTGACGTTGGTAAAAGGTGGTGCATCTCTAGATTTACATCAAGTAACACCTAAACCAGCTAGATGGATTTTAGATCTAGCGTGGTTGAATCTTGTTGAGTTGTCCAAATTACCATTGTTTGAACACCTACTTACAAAGGTATGTGTCTCATTTTTTTCCTTTAAACTTGTCATGCTTGAATCATTTAAGTAAATGAACCAGCTCTAACATAAAATCCTTTATGAGTTTTAAATAAAAATATTATAAAATTCCTCAGATATCGTCAAATGAAAAAGAATGGCGAGCGTGGTATGAAACCAGCCGTCCTGAAGAAGAGCACTTACCTGGGGGCTACGAAAGTATACTAGACGCTTTCAGAAGGCTGCTATTGGTACGCGCTTGGAGTCCAGATCGTACGTTAAGCCAGGCCCGAAGATATATCGCAGGTAACTGTTTAGTATGCGTGAAAAACTTAAAAGAAAATAACATTTATAACCAGGGTCGCTAAAGAAAAATGCCTCAATACTCTTCTTCAACACAATCAATGTTTATTAAACATTTAAATGCGCAGGAAGAAATTTGCATAGGATAAAATAATGATAAATTTAGTATTATTCCAAATTTATTGTCGACTTACCACACATGCTCTTTATAACCTCGTATGCCAACCTTTGGGAGGAGAAGAAGTAAAACTCATCAAAGATGCAATAAATAATTATAAATATGAGTATAAAATTATATCTTGGTATCTTTCCAACATTACAGAATCTCTGGGGCCCGAGTACGGTGAAGGCCAACTCCTGGATCTAGACGCTACTTGGGCAGAGTCTGAGCCAAGGACACCACTCGTATGTGTACTTTCTGTTGGGGCAGATCCATCAGCGCAGGTAATTTTACACTAAATACGCCGAAAATAGCAATTAACGATGTTTACAGGGCCACAATTGATGCTTTCCTCTAAAAGTTTTGCTGGGTGTATTGCTATATTGCGATTTGATGGATACTGAGGCTGGAACTATATAAAACAATATCAATTTTTTAAAGAACCCTTAACTTTTAATAACACCATTTCAGACATCAGTATCAACAACTTTTAAATGTTTAAAATTTTTCTAACATATTTTTTACTGCCGCGTAGGAGGAAGGATAATTTTAGAAAAATTAAGACTAACAATTTATTTTTAATTTCGTTCCCAGATAGCATCCTTAGCGCGGGCCAAGGGACTTCAATTGCGTGCAGCTTCCATGGGTCAAGGTCAGGAGTCCGCAGCCAGACAACTGATCTCCGATGGAGCTGCTCAAGGAGGCTGGGTTCTGCTTCAAAATACTCATCTCTCCTTACCATTCTGCTCAGAAGCCCAAGATGCTCTATTGGATGCCGATCATCTTCATGAGTCCTTTAGATTGTGGCTGACAACGGAAGTGCATTCTGAGTTTCCTATTGGACTTCTTCAGATGGCTATCAAATTCACCAACGAGCCACCGCAAGGTGTACGAGCTAGTCTTCGGAGATCCTATCAAGGAGTTTCACAGGTATGTTCATAATACTTGGGAAATACACGAATTAAATGGTTGTTAATGCAAATCTTCTCCTGATTAACTTTTGTTTGAAATCTTACCACTTTCATTGTAGACCATGTAGATATGTACACTTTTATTTTTCCAGGATATGCTTGATTACTCACCTTTACCTCAATGGCCACCACTTTTGTACGCTGTTGCATTTTTACATGCGGTGGTCCAAGAACGACGCAAGTTCGGTCCTTTGGGCTGGAATGTTCCTTACGAATTTAACCAAGCTGATTATGCAGCGAGTGTCCAATTCATCCAAAATCACCTGGACGAAATCGAACCTAAGAAAGGCGTATCTTGGCCAACTGTTTGCTACATGCTTGGTGAAGTCCAATATGGCGGAAGAGTTACCGATGATTTTGATAAAAGGCTTCTTAATACTTTTACGGCTGTTTGGTTCAGTGAAGCGTTGTTGAGGCCTGGATTTGAGTTTCACAAACAATATGGCGTACCACATTCTAGGACGTTATCGACGGCTCGAGAACATGTGGCTAACCTACCTTCTCATGATTCGCCTGAGGTAAGATTATGTTGTAGTATGTTTATTTCAAGGAATTTAAATAAGCAAATAAAACCAGTAACTTCTTTTATAAATATTTTAGTTGGTTACAATATTTTAACAATTCATAAAACAATAAAAAAAGGAAATATTTAATGCACAAAATTCACGTTCGTTTACATTTAAATACTATTATAGTTTTTACCCGACTACTCTAGTTATTATTTAATATATTCGGATTAATCGTTTTCCAAGAACTCACTATTTTATATCTTGTATTATATTTTTCAAAGGATAAAATATATGTTCAGAACAAGTTATGTCTTCTTAGGTATTCGGTCTTCATCCAAACGCTGACATATCCCATCAAATAAACAGCGCCAAGGACATCCTCGATACCATCCTCAGTGTCCAGCCCAAAGAGGGGGCAACAGCTGGCGGAGAAACGAGAGAGACCATCGTCTACAAATTAGCTGAGGACATGCTTGATAAATTACCCGCGCAATTCATTAGTTTTGAAGTTAAAGAAGCTTTGGCAAATATGGGAGCATTTTTACCAATGAATATATTTTTGAGGTGAGCTAAATTGTGATTATGTTTGTGTGCATTTGCATACCATCATAAAATCGAAAATGTATCAAAATAATATAAAAGAATAGAAAATGCAGTAAAATATAGTATATTATGCAGACTTTAGGTTTCTGACCTTAACCTCCTAGCCTAGAATACCAATACATGTTCTAAACTGCCTCTTCTGAACTTTTCTGCTTATGGCATCAAGGCAACTAATGCTACAGGAACCAATTTAAATGATGAAAATATCTGAATATCAGCAGATCTTTGCAGCTAAAATCTCCCTTGGGTTCTCAAACTGTCGAATTATAGTTCTTTTAACTACGATCTTATAAAAGTTTTAAATACAATTAAATATGTTTTATTGACATAATTTTCAGACAAGAGATAGACAGAATCCAAAAAGTGTTACACACAGTTCAATCCACACTGAGCGAGCTCAAACTGGCTATAGACGGAACGATCGTGATGTCACAGGCCCTTCGAGATTCTCTAGACGCGATGTATGACGCTAGAGTGCCTAACAGCTGGCTCAGGGTAATAAAACTTTTTCTAATAAGTATATACCTATGATTGTTTATAAAATATATTAAGAACCTTCACTCAATTAAGGTTTGAATTTACTCAATTTACAAAAACTATAATTATTAATCACAGATACAACTTGATTATTCTTCATTGCACCGCAAAACAAATTTTATCAACCCTTTTTTCATTTTATTGCAGACAATTGCTTGGTAAATATGTTCTCAAGAAAGATGGCGTTATCGTACAAAAAAATATCTAACAAATGATTTTATTATTTTCACTAGACCAAATGCTATTTGCAATAGGGATAAACATGGTGAAACAAGAGTTCAGTTGTTTATCACAGCTTAAATTATGATCACACAGTTTTTACGTATTGTCTTTCAAAGTATTGTCGTATATGCTGCTTTAATTTTAATTTGTGTGCTCATAAGGAGAGTAAATAATATCTAGGTATCTTTCTTCATTTTATAGGTATCATGGGAGTCGGCAACTCTTGGTTTCTGGTATACGGAGCTGCAGGAGAGAGCAAAACAATTCCGAACCTGGCTGCGAGGCGGCAGACCTAACGTGTTTTGGATGACCGGATTCTTTAACCCGCAGGGTTTCCTTACTGCAATGAGACAGGTATATTATCATTTATTAAATATACTACAAAAAAATATCAACTCAGATCCTATATGAGAGCATGCTATCAAACTTTGAATTCACTTTATGTCAAAACCCTACCTGTCCTTCTTTTCTTCTCAGTGTAAGGTCTTGCCATTTTATACTTGAAAACATAAATTAACTTACAGATTTATTTATGTCATCGGGTATAAAATTTACCGTGCCATATTACTTGAATTTGCAAAAAATATCTAAAAAACCTTTCTCCTCAGCAATAGCTCTACTTTCATAGTTCATTTGCTCTCCATATCATTCCTACTTAATCGATATAAAAATTATCCATTTTCAATAACACGTGTTTAATTTGAGGAAGGTCAATGTTCTTCAAGATCGCCTTTGCACATAGTAAAAAATATAATATTCTGAAATTATCCAATCAGGAAGTAACACGCGCCCACCGGGGCTGGGCGTTGGATTCTGTGGTGCTGCAGAACGCCGTGACCAGGCTCAATAAGGAGGATGTCAGCGAGTCGCCGGCGGAAGGCGTACTTGTGCATGGACTCTTTCTTGAAGGTAAATTTAATAATAAATGGTCAAGTTAGTTTAGTCTCAACAAGAGTATAATAATGACTTGTGGTATGAGAGACTAACTTGACGATGTAATTAGCAATATATTACACATGAATGGCATCCAAAACTAAGAACCAACATCTGTATTTATCAAACAAATAAAAGCCTCACAGGGATCGAAACTGTGACCTTCGGAACTAAAAGCGAGTCTCCAAACATTATATTATCTGTGCTCCAAACCGTTTGAAAAACGGATATGCCTCTCATGTTCACTAATCTTTAATTGTGCTTTCTGGTTTTGAAAGTTCCGTCCTATTACAAATATTGTTAAGTATCAATATCATTTAACTTAAGAGAGGAGCCGAAGAGAAAATGATTTCATTCGCCATACAATTTTTATCAGGACACCTTTTGTTTTTCAGGAGCCTCATTGGACCGCAAAACATGCAAACTTGTAGAATCCAAAGCCAAAGTGCTGTACGAACAAATGCCAGTCATTCACATGTTTGCCATCAACTCCACTGCTGGCAAGGAACCTAGGCTTTACGAATGCCCTATTTACAGAAAACCACAACGTACTGACGCTAAATACGTCGGATCTATTGATTTTGAAAGCGATATTAGCCCGAGACATTGGACTTTGCGAGGAGTTGCACTGCTTTGTGATATTAAGTAGATTTCAAAAAACACAATGTGGTACCTAATGCAAGAGGCATGCGTTATAATCCTGAACCTGTGAGTCTTTTTAAAGTCATATGAATGGCTAACTTGTCACGATTGTTAACGCACAATGAGCGGTAATGAGCCGGCACCTACGTGGTAACAAAGTTCAGGCAAAAATAACTTCCCTGACCACCAAGGAACTGCCACTGTTATGAGTAGAAAGCAAGAACGCTGTATCTTTGTCATATAATCATATAAGGAGAACAAGTATATTTGAGATTCAGGAATTTACTGGATATATCAAGTGGTGTAGAACCAATATATTATGATCATATAGATAGAGATGAACTGCGAGATGAAATGATGTTAGGGTCATTTTACACTGCTTTACGCCATTAGATCACATTAGGGCAGGCAGAAACTAGCTCCATTTTAATTTATCTGTCTTTTATACACGCCCTTAAATTCTTCACACTCTTTTTTAACAATCTCTATTTGATCTAAACATGTCCTCCGTGGTCGCCGAAATCTATAAGTAGGTCTTATAAAATAATTACTTACTAACGTCAAGCATATTCAAGAATTCATGCCACAACACTGTCATGCTAATAATAATAACTAGATATAAATCAGATTCTGATGGGCAAGCACGAGCCGTGTTTAAACTAGTTATCGCGTGGGATAAAGCAGCCATTTCTTACGCACTTACTTAGTATCGTATACTGCCATCTCATTCTAACCGTTATCGTGTCGATAAAATAGTGCTCGTGCTTGCCCAGCAGGAGACTATACTGTGCTTAAGTGCTAAGCAGTGAAACAAATTTAAAACCTTGTATCAATATAATTAGGTTTATGTGTCCTTGTTATAAATATTGAAAAGTAAATATATTTTATTCAAATAAATGAAAAAAAATATAGAAAGAAAACATTTATTCATTCATTCATTCATTCACACAGGTGGTATCAAGACAACTTGATTGTTGTAGATCCAATAGTTTTTTTTAACTGTAACAGAGGTTATATAAGCTAAATTAATTAGATCAAAATTCATATTCAGCATAATGATTAGTTTTAAAAATAGTTTTTTTCTCTTGCTATTGTGAAATTAATGTGGCATATATTTTTTAACTTCCCTTGTAATCCAGTCACCAACACAAATAAAATACTGTCTGCCTGTCCTGCTACCCTACTTAACCTTAATATCATGATTTATACTTGTTACAGATACAGAATAAATCTAGAAAATTAAACTTTCGTTTCATTTCTTCACGATGAGTAAATTAATTTTTTTTATGTTCCGCATTTACAACTAAGCTAAGTAATAATATCTGAGAGCGAAAGCTCGTTTCAACGTTCGAAAGCTGTTTAAAACAACGCCTTAGCCGCATATGGTAATGTACGCACAGTTTATAACTCGCAGTTATGCTTTATTACCAAATAATGTCTACTTTACTATTATTTAAGTCCCATCCTAGAATGATACCTTAAAAAAGAAATGGTGGGTTTAAAAAATGGTGTCGTGCTCCATCATTCTTTATATATACTCTGTAGCGACGCGCTGTCAGTACACAATGACGCGCACTACATAGAAACGCTGACAGTGCAAGAAGAATCACATTCCACAGCAACACGTAACGAAGCAATATACGGTGAATATACGTCACACTCGTCATCAAGACTCGCCATACAAATCGTACATCGCGCAATCGAAGTTTCTAAAATGTTTAATATATATACAAGTTCCAACTTAATACAGTTGGACCGCGGTCCCCAGGCATACCACCGCCTGGCGGAAGATCTTCCCTTTTCCTCCACATTGGTTACCATGATAACTGAAAAGTTTTCGAAACGTCGGGCTTTAAAAATAATGTGATAAGACGCGATTAAAATATCCGAAAATCAATAGTTGTTTTAATTATAATGTGCAATCGTGAAAATCTTAGAAAATACTAGGTTAATGCCTGTATAAAACGTTGTGGGAACAGCAAAGATAAACTTATGATTTGTATTTATGCTTAGCTCGAAGAACATTTACATATCGCGATGTAGGAACATGAGTGAGACGCTGCTATGTACGAGCGAGTCCGCTGTATTGTGCGCTCCAACAGTACTCCCACAACGTTAAAACATGCGAAATAGCAGTCTATAGGGAAGCCTATTCAAACGAAGCTGCTCATAAAGGTAAAGCGCTTTAAAATATTTTATTTCTATTAAGATCTCCTAGAATCCGCAACTGCAACTCATATAATTTATGTCAAAGTAAAGATGCCCATCGGATGGTAATGGATCACCATATCAATTTACCAGGCTCTTGATTTGTCAGTGAAACGGCGAACATTGACACGAAATTACTGGGTTGACCAATCACGTACGGCACGGTGTACTAGTCGGTTCTTAAATACTGTAACTGGCCATATATTTTAAAAATAGGACACCTAGACAAAAATATGAAATGGTGTTCGATTTTCAATTATTTTTTTTATATTTATCTGCTAAATCACAATTACATTCATTATTTTTTTACGATGGAGTAGACTCGCAAAGAGAACTTTTTTTTTTTTTTGACTTTTAACTGACTAACAGTAATTGCATTGCATCGTTGCGGCTGTCCACCAAAGACGATATTCAACTTGCTTCAAAAATTAAAAATCACGATGAGAATCGTATACCGTACCATCAAGAGGTACAATGAAACCTCTAGTGTCGATGACGAGAAAAGAACTGGCAGACTTCGTTCCGTTAGGACTCCAGGGGTGATCAAAGTAAAAAAAAATTGCAAGTAAAAATTGATGTCTTTGAAGATGGGTTTAACCAGAAGTACCGTAAAAAAAGTACTCGATGAAGACCTGGGACTACGAGCTTATCGAAAAAATAGTAGACTTATTCTGCAAGCGCGTCTGATAGCTATGAGAGCCAAAAACTGCAAAGTATTGCTCAAGCGCTACGCAAGAAAAAGGCACCGCGATATCCTGTTTACAGACGATATTATAGATACAACAAAAAAAATGACAGGGTGTACGCTTCCAGCTCTGCGGCCGCTGGAAATGCCATTCCTCGAGTACAGCACGGTCATCATCCATCATGATGGAGTTTCTTTGGAGGACGGCCATTTGTGTTTCAACAGGACTCTGCTCCTGCTCATAAGGCCAAAAAAACTCAGGAGTAGTTTGAGCGCCAGAACGTATTAAGCATAGCTCGCTATTAAGGTATCAAGATTGGCCCTCATCTAACCCTGACCTCAATCTACTGGATTACAAAATTTAGCAGGAATTGGAGAAAAAGGTCTGTTCTAAATCTCACAAAAAATTGAGCAGCCTAAAGTCATCATTGACTAAAGCAGTGCCGATATCGACATGAATATGGGCCGCGCTGCTATTGAAGACTGGCCGCGAAGACTGAAGGCTTTTTTGAAAAATAGTGGCAATTCGTTTTGAACAAATTTTGTGTTTTATGTAAGCTTAATAAATAAACTTTTATTAATTTAATTTAATTTAGCGACATGATAGTCCAGTGGGTAAGAACACCCGCCCGAAAAACAGAAGGGCGTGAGTTCCAATCCTGGGACGGGCCTACACCAATTTGTCTTTTCTAAAGTCATATGTGTGGTTAATTTATCATGGTTGCTAACGGTGAGGGAAAACATCGTGAGGAAACCCACATGGCTGAGTTGTACTTAGTCATGTGACAGTGTATTCGTACAAAACGGCGATAGGCCTGCCCCCTATCACGTGAGTACACTGTCTAAGCAAAACGTGGGTACCTTCTCTGGAAACTAGATGGCGCTTGCCATGTGAGTTCAGGTGAACGTTTATGTTATGTTATGTTAAAAAAATCTTTATTTGAATATCATGACTAATTTTCATTTTATAGCCAATTTTGTTTGTGACAGAATTTGAGGACCAACTAGGTACACCACAAATTGTAATATATATTGGGAATGAGTAAAGTTCCGTGTAGTACCGGCTTAGAATGTCACTAGCCCTTTCTACCCACGGCTGTACTAAGAGACGACTAAGGGTGTGGGGATTTTTAAGCGGTCTTTGGGCGATGCGGTTGGAGACCCATCACCGACGATATTTTATCTTTACTATCTTCTCTCCTATTAACGTCCAAATGTGGCTGAGGAGTTTTTACCACTAAAACTCTGTCTATCCCTTTTTCGGATTTATGGCTGTGAGTATATGTATGTATGTATGAATATGTAAAGGTGCAGGTGAAACAGTAAGAATAGTTCCTGAGGATGTACAGACTAGTTTCATTCTAACCTCTTTATGGGTCTCGATGACAAACTGCATTCATATCAAGCAAAATAAAAAAACTAAATTGTTAATATTTTTTATTTCTGACACTATGGTTGCGATGACACATACATCCGGAAATATTCCATATCATAGAAATTGACTTATTATGGTACATTTTTAGAAAGAATAAGCACTTTACAAGTAACATTCGTACACCTAATTTTATTGAGAGAACGTTATTATCGTTTTCTTCACATTTATTAATGAAAACTACACATTAATATGGTACATTTACACACGGCTTAAATGGAAATGGTAATATATTGTAATCACGTGACAGGGTATACTATTGATAATAATAAAGTAAGGACATTAATATTATTTATTGATAAGTACAAGGTTTTTTAACAGATACTTGTTCTCCATATTCCAAATATCACTTTTTAATTATCAATTACGATTAAAAGTACGAAATTTATTGCAATGTTATGAGCAGGCGATTATGATGACACCTTCTTACTACTGCATTTCAAAACTTAGTTATTTTCAACGACTAACAGTATAAAACACTTATCAAAACAGCATAATATCTAGTTTCGAATCACATATGAAAGTTCTGACCATAGTTTTAAATGCCTAGTCTCTTTTCCATATCATACACAGCATAAAGCAAATATGATGACTGATGAAAAAAAGGCTTTCTTCCATCAATATTGCTTCACAATTTAAACAAAATTGGTCAAAATGGCAGTATGATATTAACAAATATGATGTGAAAACTATAATAAATGTGCTAATTTAGAGTACAACAGAGAATCTTCTGAAGCAAAAAAAAACAAACAGCCCCAATTTCATAACGATCAAACAAACATAAACTTGACATTGACGAAGATATGACGTATTAGGGCAACCACTGATTCGCTGATCCCATCAAATACACGAATATTTACCCAGACCAAATAGCTATAATATTTTAGTAGTAATAAGTAGAGAAACAAAAATTTTAAATCCCAAATAGTAGTCTATGAATGTGGTTTCCCACAAAAAATTCAAAATAACAAATTCGCAGTACCAGCTAGCCAAGGGATATATTGCTAGGAAACGAATCACATGAAGAAGAAAGTCATCTTGTTTCATATAATTCTACTTACATTCGTCATTTTAACTTGCAAAAGGTACATATCAAATCATAGACAAACCGCCAACAACGACATCTAGTGAAACTAAACTAGAAATATCCAATTCAACATCGCTTAACTGTATCAAAACTATAAAAAACAAACCAACAAAACGTAGGACATCAAACAATAAATGCTACATATTAAATCATGACCATTTTGTACTAAGTAATTTGATATCATTTTGGTGATTTATTTTAACGAAACTACTCTCTCATAGAAATTATGAAAACAGGTTTGTCCTTCGTTACCTAGTAGAAGCAGTTCATTTAGAAAAGGTGAAAACTCATTATATTTTTACTTGACTGGATGTAGCTATTTTGTTTATTTTGAAAAGGATACCCTTAGTTACAACTAAAACTGTACAAATATTAAGCTAAACATGGTTTAATATGCAATTTATAGCTAAATTTTCAACACAATTAGTAACATTTGGAGAGCTATTGCGGTCATACAATTTGTTTTATTCAACATCTTGAATATAAAATGAGAATAATTGGCAAAATCAAATCAGTAGCCTCAATTTTTTTTTCAGAAACATTTTTAGAAAGTTTTAATAATTAAAATATTTTAAATCTTACTATTTGAGTTTCAGAGTACATTTTCGGAATTTGAATAGAATTTCACAGACTTATAAACAGAATTTCACGGATTTGCTACCAAAAACGGTACCCACACTACACCTTTTAATATCATAATGAGTTAAATCATATATGATATTGCCATTGATTAACAAAAGCCTATAAAATATGCATTAATGCCAGAAAATATTCAACATACGCATGGTTAAGTTATTTTTTCTACAGTCATAAATGCATGACACGAAATCTGTCTATTTAACTCTCACTGTCACACATACTTTAATAACCTTATCCAAGGTACAAAGTTTATTAAAAAACTTATATAAACTTGTAGAGTAGCTTAAGATGATTTTGTTGTTCAAATATTATACATTTCACTGATAGATGTCTATACAATAGTTTTAAAAAGTTTGTTTAAACAAAATGTATTTTGTTATTTTTCTAAAAATCTGTGCTTGTTTTTATTATTGGATTATAAACAAATATTTGTTGTAACTAATAAATAAAGGAAAGCAAAAATTTCGACACAGGCGGGAATCGAACCCGCGACCTCGGGCTCGGGTAAACGCCCCCGTCACTCTGCCAATTGAGCTACCGTGTCAATGGCTGCCAGCGCGAAATTCTTCTATCCTTTGTTTCTTTTACACTTTTAAGTAGTGTTTGCGTTCCCTACCTCCAAATTTTTTACAAATTCGGAAGGCCACTTGTCTACCTTTTCAGATAGAATGCAAATGTTGAGAACGCTTAACTCGTGAAGTAAGTAGTGTTTGCGTTCCCTACCTCAAAATAAAAAAAAAACGGAGGTAGGGAACGCAAACACTACTTAAAAGTGTAAAAGAAACAAAGGATAGAATTTCGCGCTGGCAGCCATTGACACGGTAGCTCAATTGGCAGAGCGACGGGGCGTATACCCGAGGTCGCGGGTTCGATTCCCGCCTGTGTCGATTTTTTTTTCCTTTATTTATTCTTTATTTATTAGTAATAATCCCCACATTCAAAATTTTTGTTGTGGCAAAGATAATTTATTTTCAATTTAGTAATCTGCTTTCAAATTGATAGTTGGGCAATGTTATTGCAAACCCATCACTAACTTTCTTTTAATGTATTATATTTTCCCTTGTCACAGGCTGAGGAATGATAGGGCTTTGGTTACTCCTTTTCGCATTATGGGCATGAGTATAAAGTTGGGAATATTTAATGAAGAGTAAATGAAAGTGATATAAGTAAAATGACACTTTGATTAGTCAGTGAATGTAAGCACAATTAAAAGAAGATTTTAAGTTGGGATGAGAATAAGAGTTTGTTAAGGGTTAACCCTCTGTTAGAAAGAATAATAATATTAGCATCAACAATTAACTTCCTTAAAGGTCTCGCCAGAGCTTTGGTATCACTAATGTTAATTTTACAGCTAAGTAACATTAGAGAAAAATATGGTACTGAAACAAACAGTTTTCAATTGTCATAAACAATAAATATTTTCAGATAGTCAAGAAGAAACAAAGAATGCAAAGAATTATCCTTATTTTAGAAACATTGAAAAATGACAGTAAAATTAATGAAAAGGGAAGAAATTTGCATTAAGGCCTATAAAAAAATCATATACAATAAAGTTACTGTTTATAACGTCATAATACATACAAAACAATTTGGTTTAAACAAACTTATACCTGTTTCCCTCCAATTTAACAATGGTATGAAACTTTGTACAATGCTGTGTGATGGTGGTGAATATTCAGTCATGGCCGTTGGTCTTCTCGTGAGGAACCACCCCATTGACTAAAGGAGTGACTGGGTCTCTGATTTTCTTCATCAAAACATGGGCATCCGCTGGTTCTATTCTCTTATAGTAATGTTCTTTTGTCTCAACAATTTCAAAGCCAAACTTCTTATAAAAATCTATTGCACCCTCGTTATTGATTTGGACATGCCTGGAAAAGATGACATTGTATATTACACGATTTGTTTGTTGGTTTCAAATAGCTCTAACCAAAACATAATCTATTCTGAGGGTAGTAAGTGGTAGGAAACAAGGCAACTAAATTATCAAGGGATATTAATAAATAAAGTATTTGTTGAGCAATGTATATTAAACTCAGTACCAACATTTTTATACTCTACTATCTTTGAACAAAGATGAAAAATTTTGGTAGTTGAGTGGAGAGAAGACAGCATTGAAAGCAAACTGGCCTTGTTTCAAATTCTGAACCAAACTAGCTAATATGGATTTATCAAAATGTTGATATTATAAATTTTTCTTTCTTCTTTCTTTCTATGTACACTTTGTCTGAACTGGAGATGTCTGATGAAAATTAAGTTATTTTTATGTATTAGCATGAGGTAGACTGTCTTTGTTTTGTGGGATTATTTTGTACTATTTAAAACACAAGATCCTGGCAAACCTCTTTAGCTTCATTCACATCCACCAATCTGTTCATACATGCTCTGTTATTATTTTTTAATCTATAGCTCAGTAGTGTTTTAATCTCAATACCTTAGTGTGCTTTTTATTCCATGTAGTTTTTAAATCTTCTTCAGTTAGTGTATGGAAATGGAAAGCAAGTAAGGACACACAAATGGCTCAGTTTATCATGGGATATAAGCATGATTTTACGAGACATGGCAGTCATACAGCAACACTAAGTTAGCACTCTGTAACATGGGTCCAACTACACACACATGGACAGGACAAATCTAAAATCGAAATTTGCTGCTTAGAGCAAAAAGCTCTCAAAAGCTGCACGTTGATAAGTGTAATGCAGAGAAATTATTTTCTCTGCTACAACATAGTAGTGGTATGAATATGTGAGTATTATTACATAAATATTATCCACTGAAAATAATTATTACAGCAGATACACGCACTCTCATAACGAAAGAGGCTCAAGTCAAAAATAGTGATATTGAGTTACATTCATAGAGAAGCATAAAAAAGTATGTTCTAACACAAAGGCACTTATTGTTATAGGGTCGGAAAATTCGCTATCCTGTGTTTTTAACAATTAGTGCCTTTGTTTTACTATTCATACGATTGAGCATACCTTTTTATGTCTCTCGAAGATTGTAACTCAATATCACAATTTTTGAGTTGAACCACTTTCATTCTGAGAGTGTGACATGTTCTCACTGCACTCATCATAGCAAACCAGCCATATGTTGAAGTATGCACATAGTTATCAAGGTGGTAGGGCAGTGGATCAAATGTTTTTAAGCAACATTATATTCTGAATGGTAGGCTAATTTATCAAGTCTATCTGGTAAGTAAATATGTGAGTTACATACATACATATACTCACGCCGTTACTTTGCATTAGTTCCCATTGGGGTAGGCAGACTATCAATTGCCACTTTTTACCACAGACCTCTCTAGCTTCATGTACATCCATCAATCTTTTCATACATGCTTTTTTATTCTCCATAATTTGGACACCTGCCTTTTTGAGCACACTCTATTTGGTCCAAATGTGTCCTCCAAAGTGGTCTACTGAATTTACCATTCACATTGGCTCTATAGATCTCTTTTACCAATTTACTATCGTTCATCTTCTCTATGTGACCAAACCATTATAACATTCTTTTTCATATCTTTTTCACAACATCATCTTTCACAATGCATACATCATCTAAAATAAGGTGTGTGGCGGGAGCCTGTGCACCATTGGGTGCTATAGGACATCAACAACATTTCACTAAGTTACACTTTTTCAGCTTTTTACATACATACATACATACATATTCTCACGCCGTTAGTTCCCATTGGGGTAGGCAGAGACTATCGATCGCCACTTTGTACGATCCTGGCAAACCTCTCTAGCATCATTCACATCCATCAATCTTTTCATACATGCTCTTTTATTCTTCGTACTTCGGACACCTGCCTTTTTGAGCACATTTTCTATTTGATCTAAATGTGTCCTCCGAGGTCGTCCTCTACTAACATTACCTTCCACATTGGCTCTATAAATCTCTTTCACCACTTTACTGTCATCCATCCTCTCTATGTGCCCAAACCATCTCAACATTCCTTTTTCTATCTTTCTTACAATATCATCTTTTACACCACACCTTTCACGAATCACATCATTCCTCACACAATCACATAACCTTACATTACAAACTTTTCTGAGGGATCTCATTTCTGCTGCATTTACTCTGCTTTTATGCTTCTTCTGCCACACCCAACATTCACTGCCATACATAAGCGTAGGAACGAGGACAGCATCATGCACAGCCATTCGGGCCTTTTCGGACACCGATTGACTAGACATGAGACTATCCAGTGCTCCATTTACCGCATTACCCTTTTTTACTCTTCTTTCAATGTCTTCATCACACTTTCCATCCCTAGTAAACAAACTTCCCAGATATACGAGCTCTTTCACTTGTTCCACTTTCTTACCATTGATCTCAATCACGCATTCAGTCATATTCTCCTCTCTCTCAAAAACCATGGTTTTGGTTTTATCCACATTTACTCTCATTCCTTTTCTTTCAAACGACGCACATGCAATATTCATCATCTCTTGCAACTCCTCAACCGACGATGCAAGTAACACTTGATCATCAGCATATAAGAGGCATTTGTTGACGAATCCACCCATTCTCAGTCCATAATCACTTTCACGCAACTCTATCAGACAGTCATCCATGAACAAGTTGAAGAGCCACGGAGAAGCTACACATCTGCTCTACAGTCTACAGTCTCTACAGTCTGTGTTTTCCCCGTTTATTCTTACACATGCACTAGAATCCTCATAGAGTGATACCAGTGCACATATAAGTTGGCTCCCCAAGCCGAACATGGATAACACCTCCCACAAATACTTCCTTACCACCCTATCACATGCCTTCTCTAAATCTATGAAGGAGCAATACACCTTTCGATTCTTGGCTAAGAACTTTTCAGTGATGCTCCTTAAAGAGAAGATTTGATCCATACATCCCATTCCCTTTCTAAATCCTGCTTGCACATCCCAAATTTTGTGATCTGTTTCATTCATCACTCTTTCAATCAATACCTTTGCATACAATTTACCGACAACACTGAGTAGGCTGATTCCGCGGTAGTTATTTTTCAAAGTTTTTTTTTTACTATTAGTAGTTGAAATTTCTCAGAAACAAGTTGTATATCGCATCAGCAAACTTGCAAAATCAAAACACAGAATCGCATCTCAAAATAATGACTGTAACTGTAAATACAATAGATAACATCACAAGAAAATGATACAAAACTAAGTAATACTTTACACATAACAAAAATAGCACAAGGTTCTTGTTACTCATGAAACCAAAGTTAAGTTACCACTTATCTTTAAGTTACCACATTTCACTTGGATCATGCACTCATGTGATAAGAGGCTATTTGGTAGATTATTGCTACTTTAGTTTATCCTCAACATTTACAATGCATCATTATCTAACCACACATATAGCTTCGTAAAGATACATGGTGTAGGCATGACTCAGAATTTGAACCAACATGCAGAGAGGAGGCGGTTCCCACTGAGCCAACATTAACTAACATCAGTAGTGGCAATCCTGAGTACAGGTTAATTAAATACACTTAAACAATAGTAATAATGTTGGTGAAACATCATGAGCAAGAATATGGCCATATCAGAGAGCAGCTGACTGAATTTGATCAGCTAAATAGATAAAACAATTGTTAGCTTTACACAACTTATAATAACAAAGGAGGCAAGGATATCAGAGAATCACTTTATCTATCTTAATATAACTATGAACATTCAGCACTTTCATGATATAGGAGCTTAGGTTCAGTCAGTTTTTGGACGATATATGATGATGCAAGCACTACAACTGTTTCAGACCTTTTTGTATTGGTTTACTAAGTTATGTTTATAAGTATGCAATACTTACAGGAAAATGCTGTCGAAATTTCCATCTTGTTCCACATATTTCAGCACATGTTCCACCATGATGGTTCCTATGCCAAGTCTTCTGTATGGATATAAACAACCTAATGTCATAATATAGAGTTTTCGGGAGTTCTCCGCTAAGTCTATCCTACAACACACGGCTCCCACCACGATATCATTGTAATATGCTAACTTTGCAAGTTCACCTGCCTCCAGAACATCCTTGTAAAACTTATCATTATAAGAAACTGGAAACACAACCGTATTTAACTTCTTCAACTGCTTTATATTATGTGGTGTGACATCTCCTAGTTCTATTTTGGCTCTGCAAAGACAAAAGTAGCATTTTAATAGAAAAAATTAAGATACTCGTGGGTATGTTACCTTGACCAAATTATAAATTACACTAATAATGTTCGTATCCAAAACCAACGTAAATGTGTGAAAGTAACCATTACCTAGTCATTTTATTAGCTAAATTGTACACTATTAATTTTAAAAACTAATCTAACACGAAATTATTATATCATACAAGACTACTCCCGCCATCTATACGATATATGACAAATGATGAACAAGAAAAATGACAATTGAATATCCGCCATTACCACAAAAACGTCAAAATAATTTATGTCAAAATTGGGCTAAACTAAAAGCCGCGTTGACATTACCGATGTCAACGCCAGATTCACATTATCCAAGTAAAGTAAATCCAACTGTGTTTTACAATTCACTTGGACACTAATCGGATAATGTAAACGCTTTTGGAATTTATCATGACTTGAATGGTACTTTGTATGGGCTTGGAATACAGCAGACTTAAGTAAATCTACGCATACATACATAAAACATTCATGGCCATACAAAATAGTATCTTAACAGAAACTTCAAAAATGCTACCACTATCCAAGTGACTTCCAAATAAATTAAAAAATAACGCTACTTGGTTTTCCAGTTTTTCGCTTGAATAAAGTAAACCTAAGACTATCGAAGTAAACTTAGTCCAAGTGATGTTGACGTTTCACTTTGAAGCAACTACGATAAATTAACAAGTTTTCATTTGACTATTGACTTTTGATAACGACTACCAACCATATACCTGGATGTCTAATTGGATAAATAAGAAAATCCGGCTTAAAATATTTATACGCCAGCTCGAAGGCGTATGTGCCGATTTTTAATTCTGCTTCTGCGAATAATGTTCTGAACTGAATACTCAGGTTTTGTTTAATAAGTGATCCAATATGTAAGGCTCTGCTCGAACACTCTGGCTCATTTAAATTGAATTTAGTATCATTATTGCTCACAAAATAAATTTAGCTTGAATGTCTACTCAGATCAAAGTAAAGGCGGCATTAGCCAAAAGTACCCAATTTTGAATTTTCCAGGGTAGTCTCTCTGCCTCTATGAAAACAAGGTCATAGACAAATTAATAAGCGCGATATTTAAAAATGATTTTATTTCCATTGCTCTTTTGTTTGAAGTTACGTTAAAAATAAATAACATATTTAACAAAATGTTGCTGCGTCGTTTATGCTCACTAAAATTGCCTTTACGGCTCAAGGAATCCGATGGTTTCAAAATAATCCCGCGAAAGAGTTATTCTAGTATGAAAATGTTGAACATCGAAAAAGAAGGAACAGCTTCGGTGGAAGGTGAAAACTTGGAAAATTCGTTTGGTTCACCAGTTATTAAAAATGAACGGTCTTCATCAGAACTCATCGAAGATCAAATATTAAGCAAGGCGAAATCAGTTCCTATGATTATAAAAGAGCCTGTACTTTTATCTTTTGATGACATTCCGGGACCCAAAACATTAAAGTATTTGTCAACTTTTCGTCATTATATTTCCGAGCTTGGGACGCAGATTCTAGCAAGTGGGCTTGTTATGAGTATCAACGTTGGTAAGTTAATCAAATTTAGCAATACACAAAGTATGAAGAACAATGAATGTGAGGGAAGCAACAAAGATTGGTCGGCATCGTGCGGAGTGGCGAAGATAGTCTCTACCTTACCTATAATAGGAATAAAGGGCGTGATTATAAGTAAATATAAAATGTATAAATAAAAATCTATAAATCCAACTTTACTTAAGCGAATAAGTATTCTGCGTCTTTTAAATACATATATACAAATACTTCCGCCATTAATTCCCATTGGGTTGGCTGAGGTTATCGATCGCCATTTTCGAATGGATCGGAAAGCAATGTGGTTGGAGACCCATCAGCTAGGCACCTTTTTTTCACCACTTGTTATCACCTTCTTACTTCCAAAAGTAAATAAATAAATATAGAAGACCCATCACCATCAACCTTCTTTATTTTACTATCTTTTCCCCACCCAACCTCCAAAAGTGGCTGAAGAATTTCTTATTCTTTGGCTCTGGCTACCCCTTCTAGGGATTCATAGCCGTGTGTATATGTATGTTTTCTGAAATTGTATGAAGTTTTGTTTTAGGAATGACTGATCAAAAGAAAAAAATAAGTTTATATTTGAATTAGTATGGCATCGCCCTACAGGAAACAGCATAATGAACAATATTCAGTAATATTCATTGTAAAGAAAGCCTAGAAATGTTTGTTTAAAACATTTTACTATTTCCGTACTTTAAAAATTATAAATTGGTACTTATCCTAACGAAACAAAGATCAATTGGATGTCGTTAAGCAGAAAGTACTCAACCCACAAAAAGTATATTTAGATTAGGTGGCATTTTCATACATAAGTGTTTAAAATAAACAGTGTACTTTTACAGTGGCGATAGGCCTGCCCCCTATCACGTGAGTACACTGTCCATGCAAAACGTGGGTACTCTGAACACCAGGTGACAAAGTCACGTGATGTTCAGAAGTATTAGTACCTCTGCCAACCCCTTCGGGGATATTCGGCGTGAACGTTTACGTAACGTTTACGTGTACTTTTTATATGTAGAGTTTTCACTTCTTTATAATTTGAACCGATAGCAATACAATGGCATGCTTAACTGAATTTCGGCGAAAGGGTGGGCTGAATCCTTTCTGCTTAACTACGTTTAATTATAAACGAAATATTTTAGCAACCACTACTCCTACTAATGAATTCCAGGAAGAATAATACAAAATAAGGCAATAACAAGGAACCTAACATCATTGTTTGACGAATACGGACCCGTAGTTCGTTTCATCAGCCCAGTTGGGGGTGATATAGTGTTCCTGAATAATCCCGAACACATAAAGAAGGTGTACGCTGCGGAAGGAGAATATCCTGTGCGGTCAGTTTTAGATTCGTTGGAGAAATTCCGGATTGAGCATAGGCAACAGACCTTAAAGGGCGTTTTCTCAGGGTAAGTTGTACATACATATATACTTACATACATATACTCACGCCATTAGTTCCCATTGGGGTAGGCAGAGACTATTGATCGCCACTTCGTACGATCCTGACAAACCTCTCTAGCTTCGTTTACATCCATCAATCTTTTCATACATAAAGTTAGGTAAAGGGTAATGGGTAAGTTGTATAACAGATAATATAATTTTGGACTTAAGTTAGATGTCTTTCGTTTGAATATGTGTCGATACGATAAGGTCACAATCGACAACAGATTTTTGAGTTATTATGTCGCGAAAAAAGCACCATTTGAATTGGTACCAATTTAAATTCACTCCTGAGGTTTTTATCAAACGAACAGAAAACTGTTCACTTTTATTTATCCTTAAACTGCGAGAAGGGACTCTAAAGTAATATTTTATTTCTTTTACTGTTTGTCTACAAACACTGAAATTAACTTACATTAATAAATTAATGTTGTGTTGTGTAGAGTCTTTTTGGATCATTCAAAGAAAGAAATATTTTTTATATCTAGTTCTTGAACGGGTAATGTTTATAATTTGGGTTATACATATATATATTCTTAATAAATAAAGAATAAATAAAGGAAAGAAAAATTTCGACACAGGCGGGAATCGAACCCGCGACCTCGGGTATTTGCCCCGACGCTCTGCCAACTGAGCCACCGTGTCAATTGACTGCCAGTGCGAAATTCTTCTATCCTTTATTTCTTTTACACGTTTAAGTAGTGTTTGCGTTTCCTACCTCCGAATTTTAACTAATTCGGAAGGCCACTTGTCTACCTTTTCAGATAGAATGAAAATGTTGAAAACGCCTAACTATCACATAATTTAAATCTTTTTGTTCATGAAAACCTCATGTGGGGATTATTAATCGCGGGTTCGATTCCCGCCTGTGTCGAAATTTTTCTTTCCTTTATTTATTCTTTATTTATTAGTAATAAAATAATCCCCACATGAGGTTTTCATGAACAAAAAGATTTTAATTATATATATTCTTGGCTACAATTCCCTAGAAGGGGTAGCCAGAGCCAAGGTATTATAAATTCCTCAGCCACTTTTAGAAGTTGAGTGGGGAAAAGGCGATAAAATAATGGTTTTTGGTGATGGGTCTCCAACCGCATCGCCATTTGGCATACGGCAATCTAAGCCGACACTACACGGCAAACAATAACAATAACATGATTTATACTATGTACTGTCTCAGCGTAACGTGGGTACTGTACATAGCAAGCGACAAAAATGACACGTGATGTGGGATTAGAAGTTTTATTATTTATGCCTATCCTCCAGGGATAAACGAGTAAGTTGTTTAATTCGCCGTGTAGTGTCGGCTTAGAATAACACTACTCCATTTCTACCCGTCGGTGATCGTAAGAGGCGACTAAGGGGCTTTTTAAGTGATTTTTGGGCGATGTGGTTGGAGACTCGTCACCAAAAACATTTATTATAACCATCTTTTCCCAATCAACTTCCAAAAGTGGCTGAGGAATTTTTCATTCCAAAGCTTTGGCTACCCCGTTAAGGGATTTATAGCCGTGAGTATATGTATGTATGTTGTTTAATTCACTATAGTAGATACATAAATAGAAACTAGATGGCGCTTGCCATGTGAGTTCAGAAGTATTGGTACCTCTGCCAACCCCTTCGGGGATAAACGGCGTGAACGTTTATGTTATTATGTTTATTATATATAAATATAACGTGTGGCATTACATTAAGTACTATTATTAAGTTTTCTTAAAATCATTACAGGCACGGCGAAGAATGGCGTAAGAAGCGTGTAGCACTAGAAAGTCCCCTGCAAATGTCTCTATGCGATAAAATCGGACCATTATCTGACATTTGCGACAACTTTGTGGCAAAGATTAGTTGTTCCCGAAATTATCACGATGAATTTACCTTTGATGTGTATGAGGAGCTGCATAAATGGTCGTTCGATGTTTTGGGTAGGTGGCTTAATCTGTTAAGGGAGTTTTATTTTTACTAAAAGCTGCCCTACACGGGTAGTTCAAGCAGTTAGCAATGATCGAAATCTAGAAATCTGACATAGATCATTCAGCTGTTAAAAGCTTGAATATTTTTAGCAGCTTGAACTTCCCGTGTCTGGTGTAACGTAGAAGACTGTAGTTTGAAAAAGAAGAAGAAGAAAAATTGTTTATTTGGCACACAATAAGAAATACAAAGTAAATTTACAACAATAAAAAAAATGCACCAAAAAGGTTTGCTACATATAGGCACAATTTAAAGCTTTTAAAATTGGTAGCTCTAGTAATTGGCCGTGTAGTGCCGGCTTCGAATGTCGCTACCCCTTTCTACCCACGGGTGTCGTAAGAGGCGACTAAGGGTAATGGGGCTTTTTATTGGTTTTTTGGGCGATGCGGTTGGAGATCCATCACCAAAAACCTTTTTTTTACCATCTTTTCCCCACTCAACTTCCAAAAGTGGCTGAGGAATTTATAATTCCTTGGCTCTGGCTAGAAGGGGTCTTCTAGGGAATTATAGCCGTGAGTATATGTATGTATGTATGTAGCTCTAGGCAGTCTAATGTATGGCGGCCTTAAGCAGCTTGAACAGTCGATGTCGATGTCGTAGTTTGAGACTGCTCGCACAATTATAATTTATGTATAGAAGAAATGCAAAATTTTTATTGGAAAAATATTAATTTTAAATACATCAAATTGATGGTGGATAATGCAAAACACACACCATCTATTTAACGTGACACACACGTATAATACACTTTTTGTCATAGTCAAGTCAGTGATCTTTATAGAAAAGAAATTACTTAAGGTCGGATTTCGATCACTTGTATTTGCTCCAAATATTGCCCGACTTTTAGTTAGTCAACAATGCATTTCGTTCCTGCATTCCGGTTGATTCGGCTTAACTAATGCCTTGTTAAACATTGTAAGCGTGAATCACGAACGTTGACACAAATATTATTTTATTTTGTCACGTTTTTTGAGTGAGTCATGGTAATTAAATAAATAAAAATAAAATAAAATAAAATAGCCTTTATTTTCCACATTTCGATGATAAATTATAAATGATTCAAAGTTTCTAAGACAATTTTAAGTAAAATTGATTAATTAATTAATTAATTTAATTACATTGATTAATAATTCATTAATATAATAAAATACGAAAAAATATTTAAAAAAAACATGCAAAATTAAAAATGATTATATTATTTTGTGGGTACCCATTTCTGGGTGAAGGCCTCCTCCATCATGGACCACTGATTCCTGTCTTGAGCAGTTCTCATCCAGGCAATGCCATTCACAGCCACTATGTCGTCGCGCCACCTGCGCCGGGGTCTTCCTTGGGGGCGTGTAGAGTCGCGCGGGCACCAATGGAGCATTCTTTCGCTCCATCTATTATCTTTGAGACGAGCTACATGTCCTGCCCATCTCCATTTAAGCCTGCAGGCCAGCTCGGCGGCGTCGACGATTTTTGTTGTCTGCCTTATTTCGGTATTCCTTTTCCTATCTTTCAGTTTTATACCTAACATGCTTCTCTCCATGGCTCGTTGGTTGACTTGTAACTTGGTTATTATTTCTTTCGTTAGAGCCCAGCTTTGGCAACCATAGAGAAGGCACGGCAAAACTATCGTGTCCATAGCCTTTTTTTTTAGGTGGATCGGTAGTGGTGATTTAAATATCTCTTTTAAAGACCAGTACTTTTGCCAGGCTTTTTTAATTCTGCAGTCTACTTCATTTTGTGTAAGGTTCTTAAAGCATATGTTCTGTCCTAGGTAAGTATAATTTTCCACATATAAAATTTCGGTTGACTGTATCTTAGTAGGTATTTTCTTTCTATTGGTCATAATGCACGTTTTTTCTTCGTTAATGTACAGTCCACATTTACTACTTTCTTCGTTTAGATAGTTTAACATAAATTCCAGTTCAGTGTGATCTTCACTTATCAAGACTATATCGTCTGCGAAACGCAAATGATTCAATCTTTCTCCATTAACCTTTAAACCGAAGCCGCTCCAATCCATCTGTCTAAAAATATGCTCTAATACTGCGTTAAAAAGTTGTGGAGAAATTGGGTCTCCCTGTTTTACTCCCCTTTTTATGTTGAACGGTTTGCCTTTTTTCTCCATCTTTATCAAAGCCTGGCTTTTGCTATATATTTCTTTTAGAATATGGATGTATGTGTTTGGTATTCCTTGTTCTTCTAGTGATAACCAAAGGGCTTCATGGGAAATCGAATCAAAAGCCTTCGCATAGTCGACGTAAGCAATGTAGAGTCCGATATTGTATTCTGAACATTTTTCTATTATTTGAGTCAGGGTAAAGATGTGGTCTGTAGTAGAAAAGCCTGACCTAAAACCTGCTTGTTCTCTCGGCTGATTTTCTTCCAGAAGCTTTGAAATTCTCATTAAGATAAGGCTAGTGAATAACTTATATAGGGTTTGCAGTAGGCTGATAGGGCGGTAGTTACCAATATATGCTGGATCCCCTTTCTTGTATATCAATGATATTACAGCTGTATGCCAATCAGACGGTATTAACTTCATTGTAAGTATTTGGTTAAATAAATATGTTAAAATTGGTGTGATAGGTTCTTCTATGGCTTTTAAAACATCGTTTGTTATTTGGTCTTCTCCGGGGCTCTTCATTGATTTTAATTTTTGGATGCAAAAACGTATTTCACTGCTTAAAAACGACAGGACTCTATCATCACAGTTGTTCTCTTTGTTGGCTAAAGTTTTATTTAGTGTATGTGTATCATTATATAGTTTTTCATAGAATTCTGAGGCAATTATGAGCATTTCATTTCTATTTGTTGTAAGATTGTTATGTGTACTGGTCAAGGAGGGGATCCATTTTTTACCGGGTTTTAGTCTCTTATGTGCTCTTTTTACTGACGCTCGATGTTCAAGCTCTTCTTCTATAATTTTATATCTCTGGTCTTTTGCTTTTTGACCTATTTTCATTTTTACTATTTTATAGAGTTTTGAAAGTCTCTTTTTTTCCAAAGTAGTTTTATTTTCTTTCTCTTTTAAAATTGTTCTTTCTTCAATAAGTATCTTTATGTCGTCTTGTAGCGTCAGTACCTGATCTCCAATTGGTTCACGTTGTGGTAGTAGGTTAGTGGTATGTTTGATTTGTGTTGTCAGTGCTTTGTAGGTGGATTCTATATCTTCAAGTTTTATATTTTTTTTGGATAAATCGGTAAATATATTTTTCAAGGAATCTTCTTCGATCGGTGTAAAACTCTGTTTGTTCGTGTGACTAAAATACCTCCTCGAGTTGGTTTGCTTAGTTTTTAACAATAGTGTTGTTCGGACCAGCCTATGGTCTGTAGGATGGCTAGTAGATATAACGTCCAAATTTTTGATTTTATTTATATTTCGTGTTAGAATGAAGTCAATTTCATTACGAGTCTTTCCATCGGGATGTAGCCATGTCCATTTTCGTTTGGCTTTTTTTTTAAAGTGCGTGTTTACTATGTAGAGTTGTTGTTCAAAACAGAATTCAATAAGAAGCTTGCCTCTTGGGTTTCTTTTGCCAAAGCCCCATGGACCCATAACTTTTGTGTCATCTGATGTTTGTATACCAACTTGTGAATTAAAATCTCCAATAATCAGAGTGTTGTTATTTGTTTCTGTTAGGGCTTCCCTCAAACCTTGATAAAATAGCTCTACGTCTTGTTCATTTGCTTTCGTCGTAGGCGCGTACACTTGGATTATATTGAAAATGTTATCATTTAAACGTATTTTAAGGCGAGCCACTCTATCTGAGAACGGTGTAAAATCTAATATACAATTTTTCAGCTCTTTTTTTACCATAAACCCGATTCCATTTCTGTTATGAGTTTGGCCATAGTGCATCATAATATATTCATCATATTCAGTAATCTCCTTTCCTTCTAATCTTATTTCAGAAAGACCTATAATGTGCCATTTGATTTTTTGTAGAGCATAATCCAATTGGGTGTGTCTAGACGGGTGTATTAGGGATCTTACGTTGAGCGTCCCTATATAGAGATAGTTTTCTGTTTTTTGCCTTATTTTGATGGAGGGTTGTGGTCTACTGCTCCCACGATGACCAGCCGTCTTGGGAGAGTCGCTGTTATTATTTTGTTTTTGTAAGTTAAAGGTTGATGGAGGCGCCTCTGATCGCTAGGCGTTATGTTGTAGTGATTCTTCAATTTGTTGGTTTGATTCTTTAGCGTTGAAGTATTGAGTTATGTTTCTATTTTCAGATAAGTTTTTGTTGGTTTTAGTTAGAATATTTGGGGTAAAAGTTTTATTTTTCTTTGCTTGAGATTGTGGGTTGTAAGTATTTTGATTTTTCTCTTTATTTTGTTTTAAATTTTCAGCAGAATTAGACCTATTTCTCTTTCTTGATGGTTCTTCATTTCTATTTTTCAATATAATCAATTTATCATATCGGATTATTGTTCTATTTCCTTTTTGTTTTTCAGTCTCTGCCTGGATTTTTAACTCCTTTCTAATTTCCAAAACACTGTGCGGGAAATCTTCTTTAATATAAAATTGTTCATTTTCTAATTTGTTTTTATTTTTCAGGATTAAGATCTTTTTGCCCAGAGTTGTAAAAGAAACCACTACCGGGCGTACCGTATTGGGTTTTTTCTTCCCAGTTCTATATAAGTATTCTATTTCAGATTGGGTGCACATTATTCCCATATTTGTTTTTATGATTTGTGTAATCTTTTCTTCCAGGTCTGAATAGCTCCTTTCCCCTTCCTCAATGCCAAAGAATACTAAATTCCTTCTTCTTTTGTCCTTTTCTAGCTCATATAATTTCTTTTCCTGTTCTTTGACTCTTTGAGATAACAATACATTTTCTTCTTGTAAAATTAGGACTTTTTCCTCTAGATTTGTACTTATTTTTTCCATACATTCCCTGATGAGTCATGGTAATTATCCTTTTTATTTTATGGTACACATTTCCTCCCGTCTACTAAGTTTAAACAGGCATATGTCAACCCACATACGGCAATGCGCTTCATGAAATAGCTCTAAAGAATTCTGGCATTCTATGATGTGAAACTGATTTTGTGTATGTTAAAAGCGTTCTCCTAAATAAATATTATTAGTTTGAGTCGGCTTAGAATAGCACTACTGCATTTCTTTCCCTAGGTGGTCGTAAGAGGTGACTAAGGATATTGGAGCTTGCTTCTTGGCAATGCGGTTGGAGACCCATCACCAAAAACATTTACTTTACAATCTTTTCCCCACTCAACTTCCAAAAGTGGCTTAGTTATGTCTTATTCAGAAGAGTATATGTATGTAAATAATACATACATACATATACTCACGGCTATGAATCCCTTGAAGGGGTAGCCAGAGCTGAGGAATCAGACATTCCTAAGCCACTTTTAGAAGTTAAGTGGGGAAAAGATGGTGGAATAAAGGTTTTTGGTGATGGGTCTCCAACCGTATCGCCCAACAAAACCGTAAAAGCCCCAATACTGTTAGTCGCCTCTTACGTACACCCACCGGAAGAAATGGGGTAGTGTTATTCTAAGCCGGCACTACACAGTAATGTCTTATTCAGAAGAGTATATATGTATGTAAATAATAATAAATAAAATTGCCAGGCTGGCAGTACTAGTCCCAGGACTAGAACTAGACCAGCCTGGATGAGGCGGATTGAAAGCCGTATCACAAGGGCCAGGGTCCTCATCGGCAAACTGACCAGCTTCAGATCAGGCAACAATAGGCCGAGGGTGGTGCGCTTCGTCAGGGAGGCATTCCCTGGTGAGAATGTCTTTGACAACTCACCGGAGTTTGCCTGTAGACTGGTGGAGCGCATCGATGATCTGAAGCAGAAGATCGCTGCTTGGGGTAAGCGAATTAGGCGATATTCTGAAAGGGTAAAGAGGTACCAACAGAATCGTCTCTTCATGAGTGACCAGAAGAAGTTCTACAGAACTTTGGAGCGTCCCGACGTGGTTACGACAGGTCAGCGACCGGAAAAAGCCGATGTAGTAGCCTTTTGGCGTGGGCTTTGGTCGCTGCCTGTTGATCACGAAGAGGGCCGATGGTTCGAGGCGGTCGAGGGAGCGTGCGAGCCCATAGCGCCCATGAACCCCGTCAACATATCCGAGGAGGATGTGGTGGCTGCGATCCGTAAGGCTCCGAACTGGAAAAGTCCGGGGCCGGACGGACTGCACCATTACTGGTTGAAGGGGTTCACGCGCTGTCACGCTACTCTCGCCCGTCAGTTCCAAAGCGCCCTCGAGAGTGGGACGCTCCCGAACTTCTTAACTACTGGGGTCACTCATTTAGCTCCAAAGAGCGATGCTACCGCGGATCCATCACAATACCGCCCCATTACTTGTCTTTGTACAATTTACAAGACCTTGACATCCGTTTTGAGCTCCAAGATTACTCAACACATTGTTGATAACAATGTGATCTCTGGAGCTCAGAACGGGTGTAGGGGCGGTAGTCGCGGTAGCAAGGAGCTGCTCCTCATCGATGCGGTCGTAGGCCAACTGGTCAAACGCAACCGTCGGAACTTTTCCGCTGGCTGGATAGACTACAGGAAGGCGTTCGATTCGGTACCTCATTCATGGCTCATGAGGGTCCTCGAGCTGTACAAAATTGATAGTGCAGTTCGACACTTCCTCGGGCAATGTATGGGGTGCTGGAGAACGATCCTGAGTTTAGACGGTCAGCGGATGACGGACGCGGATGACCAAATTGATATAAGGCGAGGGATTTTCCAGGGCGATTGCCTGAGTCCAGTTTGGTTTTGCTTGGCCCTGAATCCTCTAAGTACACTCTTGGAGAATTCGGGGACAGGCTTTCAGTTTCGGAGAGGCGGACCACGCTTGCCTCATCTCCTTTACATGGATGACCTGAAGCTTTACGCCCCCACGGCTGACAGATTGGCGGAGCTACTGACGATCACTAACGATTTCAGTGGTTCCGTCAAGATGGAGCTCGGGGTCGATAAGTGTGCGGTCATTCATGTTGAGAAGGGGCATGTCGTGCACTCTGATGGTGTCGATGTCGGCACCAATCATTTGAGGGCACTCTCCGAGGCTGAAACATACCGGTATCTGGGCATGTCACAAACCATCGGTGTGAAGGTGGCAGACATGAAACAGGGTGTTTGCGAGGAGTTTTATGAACGCCTGAAAAGTGTGCTTAATAGCTACTTGTCAGGCGTTAATAAGATCCGAGCCATTAACTCCTGGGTCATGCCTGTACTGATGTACACATTTGGCGTGCTTAGATGGACTCAGACCGAACTCGACGCTCTGGACAGACGAGTCCGCACGATGATGACCTCTCATCGAATGCATCATCCGAGGTCGTCGGTTATGAGATTGTATATCCCGCGGAAGTGTGGTGGTCGAGGCCTCTTGAGTGCCAAAACCATGCACAACCGCGAGGTATGCAACCTCAGAAACTATTTTTTGACGATGACGGATGATAGTATTCGGGGGGAGGTGGTCGCTAGTGATAAAGGACTGACTCCCTTATCGTTGGCCTCACAGGATTGGCGAACCCCGGAGGTACTTAGCACCTCTGATCGGGAGTCCGTATGGAAAGAGAAGGAGCTGCACGGGAGGTTTTACAAGGTACTTCACGAACCTTTCGTGGACCGTAAAGCCTCCCTGCATTGGCTGCGTTTCGGGGACCTCTTTGGGGAAACCGAAGGTTTTGTCTGTGCAATACAAGACCAGGTTATCAAGACGCGGAACTATCGGAAATACATCCTAAAGGACGGTACCACAGACGTTTGTCGAGCATGTGGCCGTCCCGGAGAGTCACTTAGGCATGTTATTTCCGGTTGTTCGGCTCTTGCTAACACTGAGTACTTACACAGACACAACCAAGCAGCCAAAATCCTGCATCAGGAGCTCGCTCTAAAATACGGACTCTTGCAACAGAGGCTGCCGTATTACAAGTATCTGCCGGAGCCAATCCTAGAAAACGACCGTGCCAAAATCTATTGGGACCGATCCGTTATCACGGACAGGACTATTCTAGCGAATAAGCCTGATATCGTGGTATGGGATCGGTCGCAGTCGAGGGTATTTCTAGTGGATGTCACTATCCCTCATGACGAGGGTCTCGTGAAAGCCGACACCGAGAAGCGTCGGAAATATCTCGATCTGGCTCACGAGATCACCGACATGTGGGGTGTGACTTCGACAGAAATAATCCCAATTGTTTTGTCCGCGAACGGGTTAATTCCAACCAGCCTCGCGACCAACTTGAGGCGGTTGGATTTCTGTGGCGTGTCGGTTCCAGCACAGATGCAGAAAGCGGTGCTGCTCGATACGGCTCGGATCGTCCGTCGGTTCTTGAACCTGACTCCCTGACCCCGACCGACTGTGCTCTTGTCGGGGAGTACCGCCTCTCCCATTTAAAATTCTAATATTCTGTTTCGGCCATGGGAGAGGCGAGAAACAAAAATGTTTTCCGAATAAAATTATACGGGCATGTTACACAGCTCAAATTAGCCCTTAAGAAGGCACAATTTAAGGGATACTAACTCGACGGTATATTTAATACACGTATGAATAACAATTTTTATTGATCTTGTTTTCCTACTTTCTTCATTAGGTTTTCTAGTTTTCTCCACACGTTTCTCAATACTGGCCGCTACCAAGAATAACACCAGTGACTCTTATGGTGAGTCAGATGATAAAATGTTGCTTTACGAGAGTATGGTGAAGGCTTCGAAGGCAATCAACAAGTGTGAGTCTGGATTCCAATTGTGGCGAATGTTTAATACTCCACCGTGGAAATCTTTGGTCAAGCATTGCGATAGTTTGGACTCGTATGTATTTGGTTGTTGGTCATTTTGTATAGCTTAATTTTGGTACTTAATATGTCGCTTGATAATACCGTTCTTTTTTGCTGTCACATAATTATTTAACATACATACATACATATGCTCTCGGCTATAAATCCCTAGAAGGGGTAGCCAGAGCTAAGGAATTATAAATTCCTCAGCCACTTTTGGAAGTTAAGTGGGGAAGAGATGGTAAAAATAAAGGTTTTTGGTGATGGGTCTCCAACCGCATCGTCCAAAAATCCAATAAAAAGCCCCAATACCCTTAGTCGCCTCTTACGACACCCGTGGGTAGAAAGGGGTAGCGACATTCTAAGCCGACACTACACGGCAATTGTGATTATTTTGTGTAGCTTACTTTTGGTACTATTTATGTCGCTTGATATTTAGATTACCTTTTTCTGCTGTCACATAATTATTTAACAAACTTAAATATACTTTCGGCTTGACATGAGCCACTTCTAATAGTTGAGTAGGGAAAAGTTTCTAAAGTCTAATATTAAAAAAAAACAGCAATATTGTAAGTATATTTTGTCACTATGAACAACCCTCATACACTATGAAGTATTTGTCCCGATTTCAAGACGTTGTTTTTGATACTGAGTTATCTATAGAAGCTTGAACTTCTAAAATATTTTACTAAGTCTTTGCTTTTATAGAAAATTATCATTTTCTAGTACGTTTACAAATCAACAATTTTTTTTAAATATATTAATACGCCTACACCTACCGCGTCATGTTCAGAAGTATTAGTACCTCTGACATCCCTGCTATGAATTACGGCGTAAACGTGAAGTAGATAAACGTATCTGCAATACTAAAACCATGTCCAAAGATAATTTAAATCTTTTTGTTCATGAAAACCTCATGTGGGGATTATTACTAATAAATAAAGAATAAATAAAGGAAAGAAAAATTTCGACACAGGCGCGGGTTCGATTCCCGCCTGTGTCGAAATTTGTCTTTCCTTTATTTATCATGTCCAAAGATGTTTTAATTCTACATTTTGATTCTAGCCAACTTTGCAAGTTTATATGGGAATGCGACGCGAAACTACAAGGAAATTGCCCAGACTCCCTCATTGGCTCTTTACTAGCTCATGAGAAACTGAGCGCTGAGGAAATATCTACCATTGTTATGGATCTCTTTATTATTGGGGTTAACAGTGTAAGTTATACTGTTAGATTTGTAGGCTTTAAAAAATATACATACATATACTCACACGGCTATAAATCCCTAGATGGGGTAGCCAGAGCTAAGGAATCAGAAATTCCTCAGCCACTTTTAGAAAGTTATATGGGGAAAAGATGGTAAAATAAAGGTTTTTGGTGATGGGTCTCCAACCTCATCGCTTAAAAATCCCTTAAAAGCCCCAACATCCTTAGTCGCCTCTTACGTACACCCACCGGAAGAAATGGGATAGTGCTATTCTAAGCCGACACTACACAGGATCACAGCATTTTTAAGAAATATATGTGGAGTACACAAGTCTTATTGAAGGTGGGCCTTTGAAGCATTACAACACCGATAGTGTATGATAGTAACATATAATGTATGAATGTAAATGTAGCGTATTGGGGCTTTTTAAGGGATTTTTGGGCGATGCGGTTGGAGACCCATCACCAACAACCTTTATTCTACCATCTTTTCCCCACTCAACTTCCAAAAATTAGAAATTTCTCAGCTCTGGCTACTCCTTTTAGGGATTTATAGCCGTGAGTATATGTATGTATGTATGTATGAATGTAAATGTAAGGGAGGTTGTGTATCGTGGTAGTTAGATATTGGTAATCTTTGTTTAAACCCCTATTTTAACATTGTCACGTTATCCGACAAATAGTTGATTTATTATTATTTAAAAATTACGATGTTTTCGTGCTCCTGAAGGCACGTGAAGCCTAAGTCACCAAAAACATTGAATTTATCGCCACATCATAGTTTATATTTTCCAGATGACATCATCTATGTCTTTCCTACTATTTTACTTGGCGAAATACAGAAAATGTCAGGCACAGTTGGCTAAGGAAATAGAATCCATATTGCCGATAACTGTTGATAACTTGAATACGTTGCAAGAGAGAACGCCATACTTGCAAGCTTGTATTAAGGAATGTCTGAGGTTATTTGCTTAATTATTTGTAGTTTGCTTAGGAATAGAATTAGTTTTAACATATATGTTACATACCTTTTAGTTTTTTCCGAGGGAAGTCTGAAGTCTAATTTGAATTATTTAATTAAATCATTTAACAGTAGTGCTTTAAGGGTGCTTGTTTCCTAAAAATTGAATATAATAAGAGTACATCAGAAAAAAGTATAGTTTCACTGCTCATTTTGCAATAAATTGCAACAAGCCGAAACGAGGAGAGTATTTCTCACAATCGGTGAAAATTATGTTAAAAGTTCGGTCACAATTACATAATCACACATACATACATATACTCACGGCTATAAATCCCTAAAAGGGGTACTCAGCCACTGCTGAAAGTTACGTGGGGAAAAGATTGTGTCTTGGTGATGGCTCTCCAATCATATCGCCCGTGAATAACTTAAAAAGCCCCAATACCTGCAGTTGCAGCCGGCAGTGATGGGGTAGTTCTATTCTATTCTATGCCGACACTGCACAGCTATTTTAAAATCACTTTAGAGCTTATTCCATTACACTTTGTCGTTTCTGAATTCAGACGTCCTTGTTATTCCACTACACAAATTTGTCTAATTTTCAGAAGCCTAGCGTTCTGAACGTTATTCCACTAGTCTGAATTCAGATTCTGTGGCTTTCAGACGTCTTCATTCAGACAAATGGAATAAGCTATTTATAGTAAAATCAGCACAAAATGAAGAAATCAGCGGTTTTAATTAATTCATTGATTTACAGGCTAACACCACCGATTCCTGTCACAACGAGAACTTTGTCGAAAAACATAGCATTGGATAAGTTTAAGTATGTTACCACCATATTTTGAATACATTGGTAAATTGATAATAACAACATGGTAGTTGTAGTAACGGAACTTAGTTTTCCTTGAATGTGTACAATATTTAGATATAAATAATTAAAACTAAGATACGTAGGTATCACCAATTAGGGAACAAAAATTATATCTTCAATGTTTACCATCTCTTCTCCATGCAACTTTCCAAAAGTGGCTGAGGAATTTCTCATTCCACAGTTCTGGGTACCCCTTCAAGGGATTTATAGCCGTGAAGATATGTTTGTATGTATGTTTGTTATCTATGCTACTAAGCTAGAAAATATAGTTTTTCGATCTGATTAAAACGTTACACCAAAATTCCTTCTGATTGTAAATAAAACCGAATAATCTAAAGCTCTTATCCGTTCCAGTGTCCCAAGAGGAACTCACATTATAATGTCAATGAAAGATGCCTCATTAAAAGAGAGCAATTTCGAGGATGCTGACAAGTTTTGTCCAGAAAGATGGTTTGGTTCCTACTCCAAGACTTATCACCCGTTCGCTTCCATACCTTTTGGATTCGGAGCGAGGAAGTGTTTGGGACAGAATATTGCAGAGACAATGATGACTTTGCTTACTGCTAAGGTATATATAAAACATATTCACGGCTAAAATCCCTAGAAAGGGTAGGAGCTTCAGAAGTCGAAATAATTTAGCCACTTTTGCTTTTTCACGAGTGGAGACAAGGTGAATTTTATATTCATTATTTATCTCCCTTATTTTCGGGGTATGCTCCGCTGTTAGTATTTTTTTCGTAACCGTTACATCAACGTCTTGTTGACATGAACTTAACAGCTCTGCAGATATATTATCATAGATGAAACATATCGTGGAATCGTACACAGTATTTGGACTTGCAAAATTTTTGCGCGTTCAAAATCATCAAGAGGTAAAAACACTTAGATAATTTATCCTATATAATATCTTTGGAAATTGGCGTCCATAGCACAGGCTCGACCTATTATGGCGTCAATGACCCTACTTAAATATGCCTAACCTGGAACTTTGCTTTTGTTGTAAATTTTAGCTATAAAATGTATTAGGCATCTTGGAGAAATAAAAAAATATTATTATTATTATTATCCAAAATGTTGCTAATTTCAATCAAAAGTACTGAGAGTTAATAGGTTCATCTACCTCGAAGTCCTCGAAGGGCACTTTTGGAAGTCTAGTGAGGCAATGATTGAAAATTAAGGCTGTTGGTGATGATCATAACTATAGTGCAAAACCGCGCCACCCAACAATTTACTTACCGATTTAACTATTTAATGACTTAAGTATCGTTTTGTCCCATTCAGTTGTTAAGATTTCAATGCGACAGAACGATACTTAAGTTGTTCTCAGCTAGAATACTCAATTCAGAATCGGGCGTAAGTCGCCTCTTTAACCCGCAAGATAAAATGGGTGAGTGCTATTTTAAGCCGACTCCACACAGCTAAATATAAGTTATTCTCAATAAATAAGCAGTAAACAGAGTAATAAATAAAGATTAAATAAAGGAAAGAAAAACTTCGACACAGGCGGGGATCGAACCCGCGACCCCCGTCCCCGCCTGTGTCGAAGTTTTTCTATACCCAAAACTAAAAGATATAATTTTTTGTTTCAGCTAATAGAGAATTTCAAGTTAGAATATCATTACGGAGATATTACTCCAACATCTCAATTTATTGCTAAGCCGAACAAGCAGTTGAAGCTTAGATTTATTGATAGATTTTTGTGCTAGGAAGCTCTAGGTTAGATTACTTTTTCAAATAAATGTTATGGTAATAAATAATTTTGTTTTCTTTGTACTTAAGCCTAGATCCATTCCTCGTAAGTAATGTATGGGTTATAGTGAAAGGTCGACAGCCTCTAATTTCCAGTTTCCGAACTGATAAAAATTTCACAAGTACAAACCCATTCCAATATGAAACACCATGTACTTACTTGTTTCTGTCAAAAAAAAATAGTTGGTCGGTGGGGAACGATTAAGGGCCAGTTTTTTGATCCGTGGTTAACTCAACCATTTGTTAAAAATCGTAACTATTAGTTAAATATCAGCCAAATGCATTTTTTGACCCGTGGTTAGAGTAACTAATGTCAAATATCGAACCAAAATGGACTTACGATTTGACTACTGGTTAGACATTTAACTATAGTCAATGTCACGTCAATGTAACAAATGGTTATATTTTTAACTACGGATCAAAAAACTGGCCCTAAGGGCCAGTTTTTTGATCCGTGGTTAACTCAACAATTTGTTAAATATCGTAACTATTAGTTAGATATCAGCAAAATGCATTTTTTGACCCGTGGTTAGAGTAACTAATGGTCAAATATCGAACCAAAATGGATTTACGATTTAACTACTGGTTAGTCATTTAACTATAGTCAATGTAACAAATGGTTATATTTTTAACTCCGGATCAAAAAACTGGCCCTTAGTATTTTTTTTCTAATAATATATTAACCGTACAACTAGTTGTACGGAATAGTTGGTCAGTGGGGAATACCTCATAATACTCTGCCCACGTAATAGACATTTATGGCCACTGAGCATAAATCCAACCCGCCTGTCGCCAATCCAATCGCCCCAAAAAACTTTATCCTCATTATCAGCCTATCGTCACCGTCCACTGCTGGACATAAGATAAGCATAATACATACATACATATACTCACGGCTATAAATCCCTAAAAGGGGTAGCCAGAGCTGAGAAGTTATAAACTCCTCAGCCACTTTTGGAAGCCTCATCCATCAGCTTTCCGCGATGTTGACCAAGTCGTCGGTCCACCGCGTGGTATACTCCCACACTGCGTCGTGGTACGTGGCGGCCACTCCAGAACCTTCGAACCCCAACGGCCGTCGGTCCTGCGTGCAATGTGCCCTGCCCTGCGCCACTTCAGTTTTGCAATTCTTCGGGCTATGTCAGTGACCCCAGTTCTTCTACGGATAACCTCGTTGCGGTTCGATCGCGGGCCGATTTTTTCCGATTTACTACCCTGCCTACGTACAGTCATTTACAGAAACATTCACAAAACGGTTGCAAACATACGTTAAAAGGGACGAGTTTATCCAGGAAATGCAACTACGTCTACTCAATAATGAAATAAGTGTTGGTCATTTTCTGGACATATTGCAAAATCTATACTTATAATAAATCTGTAGAGAGGTCAATTCTGTACATGAAATATATTTTCAAAATAACTATCAGGTGGTGATTAGGGATCGATACTGATGCCAAAAATGCAATCAGTAAAATTTTTGTCTGTCTGTCTGTCTGTCTGTCTGTCTGTCTGTCTGTCGGTTTGTATGTTCCTTATGGAAACAAAAACTACTCGACGGATTTTAACGAAACTTGGTACAATTATTCTTCATACTCCTGCGCAGGTTTTTGTATACTTTCCAGCAGAGAAGTAAAGGGGAATTATGGGAAATTTGGAGAAAACGGGAGAAGTTACTCCATTTTTTAAGCTTTCGTCGCGTGTGCAGCCTTAATGGTTAAACTTACATAGAAATCATGTGTGGCGGAAATATTCATCATAAAATTATCTAAAAAAAAATCCTCAACAGTATATGTCTATCTTTTATGGTTGACTCACAATAACACGTGTAATTCCTGATAGCTTAGCAGTTCGGAACATCCTGATTATATTTATTTACTCTTACGTTTGTAAACCTCTAACTCATCCCTAATTTAAAAAAGGTAACATTATTACCTATTCAATAAAAAAAGAATAATAGAAATCGGTAGACAAATACCAAAATTATCTATACTTATAATAAATCTGTAGAGAGGTCAATTCTGTACATGAAATATATTTTCAAAATAACCATCAGGTGGTGATTAGGGATCGATACTGATGCCAAAAATGCAATCAGTAAAATTTTTGTCTGTCTGTCTGTCTGTCTGTCTGTCTGTCTGTCTGTCTGTCTGTCGGTTTGTATGTTCCTTATGGAAACAAAAACTACTCGCCGGATTTTAACGAAACTTGGTACAATTATTCTTCATACACCTGCGCAGGTTTTTGTATACTTTTCAGCAGAGTAGTAAAGGGGAATTTTGGGAAATTTTGGGAAAACGGGAGAAGTTACTCCATTTTTTAAGCTTCCGTCGCGTGTGCAGCCTTAATGGTTAAACTTACATAGAAATCATGTATGACGGAAATATTCTTCATAAAATTATCTAAAAAAAAATGCTAAACAGTTTATGTCTATCTTTTACGGTTGACTTACAATAACACGTGTAATTCCTGATAGCTTAGCAGTTCGGAACATTATGATTATATTTGTTTACTCTTACGTTTGTAAACCTCTAACTCATTCCTAATTTTAAAAAGGTAACATTATTAACTATTCAATAAAAAAAGAATCATAGAAATCGGTAGACAAACACCGAAATTATACATAAAATAAGCCATCGCGCCCGTGATCAAAACCAAATCTTTACTAATTTACATATAACATACTAGATGGCGCCAGTAGTTGCATCCTACATCACGTAATGATTTATTTTTTAGATTGTTATTAATACTTCATAGCGTTTTATTCCAAAATTTGCTATTAAACGGAAATACTGAACCGTTCATCAAAGCGCATTTACAATCACCAAACTACACTGTTTAGGGAGTGCTATAAATTTAATGAATTGAAAACATTGCGCTGAATTTCACAATGCTTGAGCAGTGACTGAAGAAAGAAACCTCAGATATTTAAAAAAACAACGCTACCCGTGCGAAGCTGGGACGATCCACTAGTACATAATATAAGCCATCGCGCCCGTGATCGAAACCAAATCTTTACTAATTTACATATAACATACTAGATGGCGCCAGTAGTTGCATCCTTCATAACGTATTGACTATTTTTTAGATTGTTATAAATACTTCATGGCGTTTTATTCCAAAATTTGCTATTAAACGGAAATACTGAACCGTTCATTAAAGCGCATTCAAAATCACCAAACTACACTGTTAACAACGGGAGTGCTATGAATTTAATAAATTGAAAACATTACGCTGAATTTCACAATGCTTGAGCAGTGACTGAAGAAAGAAACCTCAGATATTTAAAAAAACAACGCTACCCGTGCGAAGCTGGGACGATCCACTAGTTTATAAATATTTTTTTTAAAACGTACCTAGTCTTTGCGTGCGATCAATTAAGTAATAATTTATCTTTTATTGTGTATCAGTGGTGAAAAGACCCTAAGTTTTAATTTTGTTATTTTTTGTTACGAGTTTCTTTCTTGTTATGGTTTCATTTGTCACAACAGTCAATTTAAATGGTTTTCACCCAAATCTACAGATGCTTACCTGCAATTTAGATTTTAAGATTACTTACGTTATTCGTTTAACAATAAATATTAAATTAAAACTTTCCACCTGGATAATTTTATTCAGACCGTAAGTAGGAAAGTAGGTATGTATATTCTTGTTGAAGTTTCTTGGACCAGGTTGTGAGTATGTTTCTGTGAATGACTGTACTTGGGGTAAAAAATCGGAAGAAACATTTTATTATGAATTCCGATTATCCACCCCGTTCAGGGTGGATAATCGGACATGCGTTTCCGAATATCCGACTTAGGGAGGATTTTTTAGGGTGGATAAACGGAATAAGCCCGATCGCGTAGTGAAACTCCTAACATAGCCCTTTGGGTGACTCTGAGCCTTCTGATGAGGCCCATGGTTAGAGGCCACGTCTCTGTGCCGTAGGTCATCACTGGCTACACATTGCTCAAAGATCTTTGTCTTAGACTCTGCATAATTTTGGACGAAAATAATATGGCGCAGCTTCCCAAACGCAGCCCTCCGAGCTGGATTCGATGGTTGACCTCATTCTCGAAGTAGGCTTTACCTAACCGAATGATTTGTCCCAAGTATACATATTGGTCAACAACTTCGAGCGTGTAGTCTCGAAGCTCGACGGGACTGGGTACATGATTTTCGTCTCATCCATGTTCATTTTAAGACCCACTCTACTGAGATCTTTGAGCATTGTACTCAAATCCTCCGTGGTTTCAGCCATAACTACAATATCATCAGCAAATCGTAGATGCGTGATGTACTCGACGTTGATGTTGATACCGAGTCCTTCCCAGTCCAGAAGCTTCAAGACAACTTACAATGCAGCAGTGAACAGTTTTGGAGAAATCACCTCTCCCTGTCTCACTCCTCTTACTTACGAAAAAACTTAAATAGCCCAATACCCTTAGCCACCTCTTACGAACACCCACGGGAAGAAATAGGGTATTGCTAATCGAAGCAGACACTAAACAATAATCGGTTATTTGTATAAGTATAAAAGCAGTTATTTGTACTCAAAGGTTTTGAAATTAAGCCACTCGTCCTGTTTCTTGAAGGAATTTTTAGAATAGTGCTAGCTTACTCATTTATAGTTTCTCAGGTGATTAGGCTGCAGGCGAGTAACGGTCGGTACTGATTGTTGGGTGATGAGGCTAGAGAACCTTAAGAACTTTGTTTTATTTTAAAATCTTGTCCCCACTCAAATTACAAAGGTTCCTCCATTCTTCGCACGAACTTAATCGGAGCTCTTATCATAATCTTCGTTTAAGTACTCGTCACATTCACTATGCAACGCACTTCTTCTAGAGGTGCGACTGTGTCTAATCTCCATCATTTTCAAGTATATGGTGAAAAATCATTACCTCAATAAAACGAACATTGTTGCAAATAAAATTATGTATTTTAATTGAAGCTTATTATGATTTTACTATGTAGTTTTTTATGTGTTTTTTATTGACAAAATATGTCCCTTATTTTGTATATATCATAATAATATTTTTTTCATCAAGTGACTTTTCAATTATAACTTGAAATATAGTTATTGATCATTTTACAATGTATAACTTATTATATATATCTACCTTACTAGCACTGCTTATATTGAGCTCACTCGTCAGGAAAGAGACTGCATTTAGTGATAAGACCACCAATTGTATTTCATTACAAAATTTAATTTTTTGTAAACATTTATGTTTAAAATTTTGCAATAGTTTCTTTATTCTATTCTAAAAGTGGCTGAGGAATACCTGATTCTGACTGAAGCCCTGAGTTTATAAAAAAAACATAGTTTTATTTAACGCAATATATTCAACTAACATATTTATTATTTACGAGTTTGAGTTCATAATTAAAGAACAATTTATTGTCTTGGATCTGGCTTAACAACCAACTTTCATTCATGTCTTGGATAAAACTATTATTTAGTTCTATAAAATATGTCTAAATCACAAAAAATCATCCAATAACGCGACAGTATATGATTTAACATATTTATGAATAAATTCTTGGAACACATTAAACTATTTTATTTTCCTATGTATCTAGCTACTTAACTAGCACTTACAGCAGGGATGCAGTTTTGGGTGAAACTCAACTACACAATGGTGTAGAAAGAAAAACCTACTAGATGGTGTTACAGAGTAAAGTATAATTTCATACTAATGAGTGTTATGGTAAGTAGTTCATAAAATTAGTTTTAACTAGCAATTCGGTATGCAAAGTTTTACTAAAGTGGTGCTGATTACGAAACCATTTCGAGATATTATGTTTTTAAAACATTTTTTTTTGCAATTAAATCAAACAAATCTAGGATGTTAGCTCTCAAGAATTTTGTAAACAGTAACTTTTATGTAGTTAAGCAATGAATGGGAGCAGCCCTTGAGTGTCTGCTCCACGTCCACAATGTTAAGTCCGCCTTGTACTGCCTCTTGAAGATGGGTGATGTGGTTGCAGATAAATAAAAACAGATCTTCTTGTTTGACTTAGGTTTATTGATCTAGACAATGTTGCAATCTGTATTATGGTTTTAAATAAATTTACTTTAAACAATATAAATACTAATATGTCTTGTCTTCTCCGTCTGTGTCTTCATGGGTTGTAGATGATAAAAAAAGGGAAAGAAAGGTCTCAACCCAAAAAAGTTGATTCAAGCATTTGAAGTTTGCAATTAAGTACTTTTTTCATACTGTGGGTTAGGTTTGGTTGCACTTTTTTAAGTAGGGTTTTCACTACTGCATAGATTAAACCCTCAACAATATATTGGTATACTTAAACTGTTGGTGAGTCTTTTCTGCTAAACTACATCCAATTTGAACTATTATTGAGGAACAAGATGTATTTGGACATTTTATTCACAGAGGCGCTGATATTGTGATGTAATGTGGCCTTGTGTTACCTAAATCAGTTGTATAAACTTAAGACTACTTTCATATCTTAAGATCTCTCTAGTCAGTTCATATAAATAGGTACTTTGATTACTTATCCCAAATTTTGGCCAAAACCATAAAATCTACCCAAAAATTTCAACTAGATCAAGCTTAAGTAACTATTAAATAATTTACATAAAGTTCATTTCAATTCATGGCATATATTCTTTTAACTTATTATTTAATGACTACTTTTCTAACTACATAAAGATTGCTTTATTACTAATTTACAATAGATTTACAATTTTCAAACCAGAACAGATAAAGAAAACCTTTTTAGTCAGATCACTACTTGACTACCGCTGTCTTCTAGATGAAAATATGTTAAGATATTTTCCTCGAGTCATTTCTTTGGCTTCTTCTAGACCTAGCTGATAGGCTTGATCATGCAGTCTTTTTACTTCCATTATTAGGCTACTAGTTGGCAGCGAACTTAAATCTGCAAAAGAATGTCTTGTTTACAAACAGCACATTTATATCAATTTGATAGTGAGGTATAAAACACGAATCATGTAACAATAATATTATATTGGTGAACAAATATCAGGTTATATCTAAACTTACTTTGAATCATAGTCACATCAGCTTTGGTAAGTTTCTGGTTCCACGGTGCTTCTTGGTTAGTGTCTGATATGGAAGCGAACTCCGATACCCCAGGTACTGAAAAAGCACAATTTCCTTGTGAATTCTCGCCAGCGTTGGGAAATTTGTTTTGTTCGTTTTCCATTTCAACTTTAATTTCAAAAAGCGACTGAGTCGTTAATAACCGAAAATTAAAAAATACTGATGTTGCTGTTGGGTTGGTTGTTGTTCAGAATTGACAACCTGAGAAAATACAACAGGTTGCCGCGCTTTTTGAAAATTACGTATGAAAATAATTCACATAAGTAACACAGTAGAAACACTGTAAATACTATTTATCTTACTTTGTTCAGGCCATATTTCTGGTGAAGCACGGTCCAATTTTTCCAGACTAAGGAGACTTTCTTCCAAGGACGTCAAAGGAATATCATCTGCAACTGCAACTTGCACTGAAACGAAAGCCAATGTTGTCATCAATTTTTGTTCCCACTAGAGAGCACTTGTGCCACTAAGTATAAATATGTCTTTATAATTTTTGATAATGATATGTATATTACTGTTTTCATATGGTCAAACAAAACTGAATTACACATATTTATTTACCTTCCTTCGGTGTTGAATTTGGTTTCGCCGCCATTTTCAGATTTTCACCACAGATTACAATTAGATACTACGATTTTCACAGACCAAATCCAAATTGTCATTCTCACAGCAATCTTTTTTTTTTCTTTACCACAGATTGCGCATTCAAGAAGCCAAAACCAAATGCAAGTTGCGTTCCTAACATACTTGTTGGCCAACCAAACGGTTCGTTTTAAAATATGGCAACATCGAAATAAATATTTTTTCCAGTCTTTCTTCCGGTTGCTAAACACAGCAAGGTGCGTGTATCCACATGGTTTTGTGAATTATTATATTTAATTTCGTAATACTTGCTAGTTATACTAAGTTGTGAAAACTAAAGGTATCGTATTTATCATAGTATTGTTAATTTTGATTGGTTAGGTGGGTTAAACATTAACCATAGTGGCGGAGTGGCTAGTTCGATATTGCCTTGTATTTCATTTTCTGTTCTTAATCATGTTATTCTTACGTTAATATGTATGAAAGTGAAATTAAATACTTCATAATCTTGTTTTTAAGTGGGTTTAATATCTTTTGTTTCTTATAAACCTTGACCTAACCTCAAAATGTGTATTAATTGTCCAGTCTTCTCAGGATTATCACTGAAATTCGATAGTAGATGGGATAGGTACTTGCGATTACCATTGGAGTATTAGATACATGAAAACTGAATTCCAATTTCTATTAGAATCATCCCTAATTTTGGGTTTCATATTCTCTTGTTATAGTAATGACACTTAACCTCTAGATGTGAAATGCCTGTAATGAATGTGAAGCATTTAGATTATATAGATAGATTTAGGTATCTGATTTTACTGTTCAAGATTTGTATGTTAATTTAATTTTTTAGATGCGTTCCGTCACGCTGAAAGATGTTGAACAAGACAAAGTTGTCAAGGGCTTAGCAGCTCTTCTTAAAAAGTGAGTACACTTTAACTATTATGCTTGTTAATAAACAAACACACTCTGCATTTCCTGGGCATGTCTACACATTGTGTATGATGTATAGATTTAAGTAAACTGTTACAGTGTTTTAGCAAATTAACCTAGAGTGTGAGATGTTACGTTGTTATTCTCTCTCATCTCTACTACACAAATTATAACACAACAACATCTGTCACTGATTTATTACAAAAAATATTTAAATATGGCTCATATTACTTCATTGCCTAAGTCTAAGCTAAAAATTGGTGTATGGACTAAATATGTGCGGTAGTAAAAGAACCATTATTAAATTAATTAATATTTTGTATTAGCCCTCACTCAGTTTACACACACAGTACTAAAGTGATGTTAAGTCTTATTGATTCAGTAATGATTAGAATGTTTTTGTGCATACCTAATAAATAAAGCAAAGTAATAATGTTAATAAGCTCACAATGTATTATAATTTTCAGGACTGGCAAGGTCAAGGTGCCAGAACACATGGACCTGGTAAAGACAGCCCGTTTCAAGGAATTGGCCCCCTACGACCCTGACTGGTTCTATGTCAGATGTGCCGCAGTGCTAAGACACATCTACATCAGGTCTCCTGTCGGAGTCAAGACTGTCACCAAAATCTTTGGTGGACGTAAACGTAATGGTGTCACTCCCTCACATTTCTGCAGGTAATTATATTATACCCTGTGTTTATATTTGTTTGCTAGTGTTGCATTTTTCTTAGCCAAGATTCTGGTTTATTTGGGGTTTTGGATTTTTATCCTGCCCTCTCCTGGATTTTGAAGTGTGAAAATGGCATCATTACTTTGCTTATAGTAAATAGCTAAAAAAATGTTTCACTTAGGATAACAAAAAGGTTGTAAGGATTCAATATTAAACTATGTCTATAATATCTTTAACATCAAAATTTAAACAAACAAAACACTTACTATCAAAGATATTTGCTGGGGATAATTGTAATATCCAAAGCTCTAGCTAGAAGACGCAGAAGCAACCTTAACTAAAATTTCACCTGAGATTATAAATCAAGGAAAAGAAAAGAAATGTTGAGATGGTTTGGGCATATTAAGAGGATGGATGACAGTAAATTGGTAAAAGAGATCTATAGAGCCAATGTGGAAGGTAATGTTAGTAGAGGACAACCTCGGAGGACACATTTGGATCAAATAGAAAATGTGCTCAAAAATGCAGGTGTCCGAAGTATGAAGAATAAAAGAGCATGTATGAAAAGATTGATGGATGTGAATGAAGCTAGAGAGGTTTGCCAGTAATCATACAAAGTGGCGATCGATAGTCTCCGCCTACCCCAATGGGAACTAATGGCGTGAGAATATGTATGTATGTATTATAAATCACATAATTACTGTACTTTTGGCACACATATGGTCAAGCAACTTTCTATTAAGTAAACCTTATTAGGGATTCCATATCTTAATTCTGACAACAGTTGTTTATCAGACTTACTTAAACTCTATTCCATATTATGTATTCCAAAATCAGGAATGTGTGACAAGATGTTATACATATCTTTTGACTTGTGCTAAAAGAGTGAAAAAACAGTAATTAGTTAAATGTCAGGTCAGTTGATTTCTGTATAGGCCCAGTGGTAGTGTATGATGCTGTTCTAATTCATATGGTTATTTATGGAAGTGAATATCAGGTGTGCCCAAAAACATGATGGCAGGATTAATGTAGTTGTGATCAGGTCTCTCAGAAAATGTAATGGTGGGATATGTGATGGAGTAAGAAAAAGGTGATTAGTGTGATGCAAGAAAATTGGGCTTAGGGGGGTATATTTAGATAAATACTTGAAAGTTGGGTTAGTGTATTTTTTGTAAAATTATATTTATATCTAGTAGAGAATAATAGCATCAAAATTGTGAATAATAAAAGAGCATGTAAGAAGAGATTGTAGATGAAGCATAAGGGATTTTCCAGGATTGTACAAAACCTAGCTACCTTCTTCAAGAGAACTAATTACTTATTTTATTATGTATGTCCCATAGATGATAATTATTACTTTTTACCTGAATGATTTATGTTATTTAGGAAGAACATCTATCATACTTTTTCATGTGTGATTCTTTTTTATTGTTTATTAAATACTGGACTAATATATCTAAGTGAAATAACTAAGTTGTTATCAATCAAACCACCATGTAGTACCCCTATTCTAAATATAACCCTATTCTGAAGGTCTCTCAACAACATTTAACAGTAAGAACAGTTTAAAATCTGGAATATAGCATGGAGAAGATTCCCTGATTGCTTATTATTTTAGAATTTACTTACTTTTTAATAACTGTTTGTATATAAATATTGAAACATAAAGCTTGATCAAATATACTTTAGACACAATTCACATTATTGCCATGCAGAGACTATATGTATATTTTATGAAAGGACTTACACTATTTGATCAAATCGACATGAATTTAATTCATATTACCTTTAAGCTTTCGTTACGCGAAGCATATAAAAAACATACCAGTAGAAAAGGAAAAATGGGGCACCAGTGAGAATGTTTTCTTCAGAGCTTATTTCCACCTTTATCATTCCGTACACGATCGGCTAGTAAAAATTATGTATTTTTTTATGCCTTAGCCATACATTTTTTAAGTCTTATTGGGAAAGTATAGTACTTGACAGTAGTATCAGGGACTATGGGAACAAATAAGTGCCAATGGTCTCCTCTATCATAATTTCATAGGGAACAGTTGAGAAAAGTTAACATCAGGTTAGTGCTAGAATTTACTAAAGTATAGATACAGATGTTAGTCATACATCTCCTATCAACTGCTTCCCAACTTATATTTTTTTATTATAAACACAAATATTAATGTATCAAAGACATTTAACTATCACATTCCCTTCGAAAAGTCATTTGATTGTCTCCTTCTACAGATTGATGAACACATTTCATAAAAGATCATTGTTTAATTTTCAGATCATCAGGCAGTATCGCACGTAAGGCTCTCCAGTCCCTAGAAGACCTCTCATTGGTAAAGAAGACCCCCGAAGGAGGTCGCGTCATCACAGAGGCTGGTCGTCGGGACTTGGACCGAATTGCAGCACAAGTCAGACTATCAGCTAAACAACAAGCCAAGCAGCAAGTGATTGTGCTCTAGATATAATACATCTTAATATCTATATTTGCGTTTAATTTACCTCTCAGTACATCTTTGCATTTTTTAAACTTAACTTAACTTACCTATGGGAACTAACGGCGTGAGAATATGTATGTATGTATGTAACTTAAAGAAACCAATCTTCATATGGATTATAGTATAAAAAAGACACAAGATAATTCAGCTATTGACAGTTCCAATCAAAACTGGACTAGAGATTAGTCGCAGTACATATCGCACCTCTGTTCAAATAGCATCGCAACTCAAAAAAATCAAATTGTTGAGAAAATTGCATTCGAACACTTTCTCTTTTTTTCACTTTTCTGCACTTATTACAAAAACTAAAAATTATACTTTTATTGAAGCTATATGCCAGTTTTTGAGATAACATTTTGATGTTTGGCAAACGTAATGATAAAATGAAAGGGATTTAACATTTTTTTTTGAGTTGTGACACTATTTGAACGGAGGTGCGATATGAGTACATACTCACGGCTATAAATCTCAAAAAGGGGTAGCCAAGGCTTAGGAATTATAAATTCCTCAGCTGCTTTTAGATTTTGAGTGGGGGAAAGATAATAAATTAAAAGGTGATGGGTCCTCAACTGAATTGAACAATTAGATCTCAAAAAGCCCTGGCCTAGGCCTATCGCCGTTTTGTACGAATACACTGTCACATGACAAGTACAACCAAACCATGTGGGTTTGAATGTTTTTGTTCATGAAAACGCGTGCGTTAAGGTGGCGTACCATGAAGCTGTATCGAGCTGGTTACTATGTCAAAAAACTCTGCCTAAATAGTGCCTAATTAGTGTAAAACTAAAAACACCTCATGTGGGAATTATTACTAATAAATAAAGGAGAGAATTTTTTTTTTTCGACAAACGGCGCGGCGGGTTTTTCCTCGCCGGTGTCGAAAAGTGTTTCTTTCCTTTATTTATTAGCAAACCATGTGGGTTTCCTCACGATGTATATGTCGCAGGAAAATCGTCAAACTCGTTAACTTATAAGTTTCCTAGGAAACTTGTAAGTTGACGGAAAACCGTCAAGCAACAAGTGAATTTACATCTTACCTGATAGTTTTTAGGAAACTTGTAAAATAACCTACTCAACTCAGGAAACTTGTGATTGGGAACCATTTTTGACAAGTTTCCGAGTTTTGAATTTATAATTTAGGAAATTTGTAAGCTTCCTAATGGCTGCTAGTGAAATTGTTAACAGAACCAGTTACCTATGCTGATTGTTTAAGAAGTTGGTTGAGTAAAAAGCATGAATTTAAAGTAATGACAATGATTTAATATTTTCATATATAAATGAGGAACTGGCCTAAGAGCGTTTCAAAGAAGGGTTTCCTAGCCGTTAATCTTAAGTAAAAATAAACGAAAACTACGAATAACGGATTTTTACAATAGTTTCCATTTGCTAATCAACCAACCTTCTGATTTGCTTTTCACTCACTCACATCACAGTAGCGAATCACAATAAGATGTATCTTGAGCTACAGAATTAGAAGGTGGCGGAATCACTTAAAAAACCTTTGGTTTCCTCTTGCGACAACCGCGGTACAAAATATTATGAGTGCAGTAAATTATTAAGAGTTTATAATCTAACAATTATTGGTTAAGAATAGCACTAACATATTTCTGGCGGTAACCTATACGAACGGATGTCATTGGAGGTGACTATGGTCTTTGGGGCTTTTTTAGTGTTGTTTTGGCGATGGGGTTGAAAACCTATCACCATGAATGTTTATATTACAAACTTTTCCCATTTAACTGCAAGAAATAGCCATACTCCGACGCTAAGACTACTCCTTCTAGGGATTTATTGCCGTGAGTATAGGTATGTAAGTATGTATCGGTATTAAAACGCTCTTTAAATTAAAACGGCATTAAAAGTTATCTAGGCGGTATTCATACTATACAACTATATGTATCACGATATATACTTAAACAAATTACATACATACATACATATACCAACGGCTATAAATCCCTAGAAGAGGTAGCCAGAGCTAAGGAATTAGAAATTCCTCAGCCACTTTTGGAAAGTTGAGTGGGGAAAAGATGATGAGATTAAGGCAGTTGGTGATGGGTCTCCAACCACATCGCCCAATAAACAGAAAAATTAAATATTATTATTTTTTATTAAAAAAGAACCGCCTTCAAAAATCCAACTGAAAAGTATAAAATATTTTTTATTTATTTTATTATGTACAACTATATTCAACTTCTTCTTTTTGAAGTCGGTGCCAAACCAATTTTCATGACAAAGAAGAACGAATATTAGTGGCCCGCCCAAGTTGAGTGAGTTCTCCACCCCATCAGCGTATATCATCCTTATAAACCTTCCTTTTTAATCAATTAATCAAAAAATTCGCATCATTTCGTAGTTTTACAGATTAAAGTATACATAAGGATGTCCCTATATCCCAGACAGGGAGAGAGAAAGCGACTTTTTTTTATACTATGTAGTGATTTAGATTCTCGATCGTCTTTTTACAAAGTGTTAGAAGTTTTGGTTGTGCCAACTCGGTGCATGCATGTCTCTGTCGAATTGTTAATTCCGTTAGTTTGAAGTCCCCCAATTCCATCCTTTATAAAGCGACGTCGTTGCGAGACTTGCGAGCGAATGAAATTTCTTGATTTTTGAGCGCGATTGTGTTACCTACTGTTGTTGAGGCACTATCGATTGATTTATTATTCGTATGGTTTTCTCTATGTAGCAATTTTCATTATGGATTTGTCTGTTTGGCACCGACTTCAAAAAGAAGAAGTTGAATATAGTTGTACATAATAAAATAAATAAAAAATATTTTATACTTTTCAGTTGGATTTTTGAAGGCGGTTCTTTTTTAATAAAAAATAATAATATTTAATTTTTCTGTTTAGTTTTTAATTTGAAGTTTTTGTTTTTCTTTTTTATTTTATACTTTTTAGTGATAAGTTCTTAAATCCCTCTGAGTTTTTTTAGTGAATTAGTGATAGTTTTTAGAGATAAGTTTTACTGTCCGTTTATTTTATAGTTTTATTAACAGGTAGTTATAATATTTGTTATAATGACTTTAGCTTACTTGTTACATTTTGTTTACCTGCGGGCCTAGATAGAAAATCAAAGGATGCTTTAAGGAAAAGTCGCGTAAGGGAGAACGAAACACCCATCGAAAAAAAACAAAGACTTCAGCAGGGCAAGCACGAGCCTTAAACTAGTTATCGCGTGGGATAAAGCAGCCATCTTTTACGCACTTACTTAGAATCGTATACTGCCATCTCATTTTAACCGATATCGTGTCGATAACTCGTGCTTGCCCTTCAGAATGAGAGAGATCGTCAGCGTGCTGCTCTTGCTGCCGAAACAGATGAGCAAAGAGAAGTTCACCTATCACAAATGCGAAGAAACACTCTTAAATATATGTAGCGTTGAGTCGTGTAAAATCCCTTGATGAGATGGCTTTAAGTGATATAGATTCAAAGAAATTACTTAACCATCCCCATGACGAAAGAGCCTTGATTGAAATGACCAGAATGAGAAACATGATGTTGCAATATATATTTTTTTCTTCAATATAATTAAGAGTAATTCATTCATGTTTTTATATACTTTTTTGTTTAATAATTTAGTAACTCTGTTTATTACTAATAAAAAAACTTTATTAACATTATATTGATAAATCTCTGTCTAGTATTGATAACTTTACATACATACTTATATTTCAAACTAAGAAACCTCCTTTTTTTCGAAATGGTTAAAGAACTTAAACCTTCTCCTGAATGTAATAACATAAACTGATAATTCTTTGTCTAATAATAACTAAGAACCTTCAAACTTACATACATACTTATAGGTGAAACTCAGAAACTCCTTTTTTAAGACGGTTAGATCACTAAAACCTTGTACTGAAAGTAACAAGTACTTTTCTGAAAATCGCATCTAAATAGCTTAAGCGAAACGCGAGATAATGGCCGACCAACATACATACATGCAGGTCAAACACAGAACCTCCTTTCTTTTAGAGTCGGTTAAATCACTTAACCCATCTTCTAAAGGTAACGAATACTTTTCTGAAAACCGCATCCAAATAGCTTAAGCCAAACGTGAGATAATCGCGGACCAACAGACATACATACAGGTCAAACACAGAACCTCCTTTCTTTTTTTGGTCGGTTAAGGCACTAAAACCTTCTCCTTAATGTAACGAATACTTTTCTGAAAACCGCATCCAAATAGCTTAAGCCAAACGTGAGATAATCGCGGACCAACAGACATACATACAGGTCAAACACAGAACCCCCTTTCTTTTTTTGGTCGGTTAAGGCACTAAAACCTTCTCCTAAATGTAACGAATACTGTTCTGAAAACCGCATCCAAATAGCTTAAGCCAAACTCGAGATAATCGCGGACAATTATACATACATACATACATACATACAAACAATCGAACTGAGAACCTCCTTTTTTGAAGTCGGTTAAAAATCCCACAAACGCCCCAATACCGTTAGTCGCCTCTTACTTACACCCACCGGAAGAAATGGGGTAGTGCTATTCTAAGCCGACACTACACAGCAGCACAAACTATATTTAATAAATACTCTTAAAATGTTTTAACTTCATGTCAGTGACAGCAAATAATAGATTAGCATAAGTAAAGTAAGAAAAATATTAGTGTTGATTGTAGAGTTGATAAAACGCGCGAATGCGTCACGTCACGTGACCGCCACCGGCCAATCAACATTGACTAACACCCCTCTTTTCGCGCCGTCAGCGCTTCTTTGACAAGTTTCCTGAGGTGAGTCCGTAATTTTACAAGTTTCCTAATAACTATCAGGTAATGTGTAAATTCGCATGTTGTTTGACGGATTACCGTCAACTTACAAGTTTCCTAGGAAACTTATAAGTTAACGAGTTTGACGATTTTCCTGCGACATATATACATTCGGTTAGATGCAGTTATTCTTATATTACACTTATTTATACATGGTGATAGAATACCCCAATGAGAGGTTGCAGTTCCGATGCTGCGTCGGTAGCAAAATTTACTCTTTGTAATTTAAATCCTGTGTTTTTAGCAAATAAATGTATTTATCACTCAGCATGGATGTTGATTTCTATAAATAAATTTTACTTGTAAGTGCAAGGCAATGCGAAGATCTTTTCAAGGTGGAAATGATGAAATTGCTTAAAGAATAATAGCATGACCGTGACGTTTGGGTTTATACCCATCTGCCCCCAGGTAAGAAATTTCGCGTCCGGCCTCCGTGGTCTCGCGTTTGAGCGTTTGGTTTCAAGTCCGTAGGTCTCGGGTTCGATCCCCGGGGGGTAAAGTTACAAATTAATTTTTGTAAGATTTAACTCAGTTTGCAAAGCTATTTGAGGCTTGAATTGAAAAATGAAGATGATTCCATGTTTCGGTTCGGAGGGCACGTTAAGCCATTGGTCCCGGCTACTATCACGGCAGTAGTCGTTAGTCAGCCAACCCGCACTTGGCCAGATTGGTGGACTAAGGCTTTGAGGAAGTGATATTCATAGACGTAGACTTCTACGGGGATCTTAAGCTACATTTATAAGCACAAAATGACATAAGTGAGTGAATCTTATTTGATATTATGAAAACTTCAAAGTAAATGTTTCATTTTTAAAGTGTAAACTTTGATTGGATCTTTCAATCTAACCAACTCGGATGAAGATGTGTTTTTAGTGTCTTCTTTCATAAATGCAAATGTAGATAAAATAAACTGCTATTAATGACTGCAAGGCTAGCACGAGCGACCTTTTAACTAGATAACGCTTGGTTTGGTATAAAACAGCCATCTCTTTCGCACTTACATAATATCGTATTCTTTTATCTCATTCTAACCGACAGAGTGGCGATAAAAAAGCGCTCACGCTAGGCCTCCTCTCTTGTAATTAATTAATAAATAGATACCTAATGCGTGTTATGTACGGTGCCGAAACATGGCCTCATTCGCGCAAATGCAGCATTCAGCGCCTCGTGTCAGCTCCGACTCGTCGGTCGATGACACCCCATCACGTGACCACGCCACCTGAACTGTGAACTAGTCTTAAAAATGTGGTTACGAGAAGAAAAGCAGTGTGGCTCTAACATCGAACGCATTCGCGCTTAGGTTAGTTAGGTTCAGATTTGAGAAATTTAATTTTTAATTAATAAACTTAATAATCAATACAAGTTATCCTAGTTTTCTCGTGCACCCTCCGTCTGTGGCCCGAGTATTTAATTCGCGTTTACATGGATCCGAGAAGACATAAAGATCCAAGTTGGCCCAAATTGACGTCTAAACGGATTCAAATAAAATGAGTAACGTACTTTTTTCGATCACGTTTGGGCGTTCACTTGGATAATGCTGGTTAAACATTATCCAGGTGAATACCTTGAAATTCGGTTAGTGTGATGTTGTGATTACAAACATCCAAGTAGCCATATAACAGTTCATAGATATATTATAAAATAAACATAGGTACGTGACCTTCATAGCAAATGGCTTTTTAAAACTGTTCCGATCCCGAGCAATCCGAATCCGAAAAGTACCTTGATAGTACCAGAACATTCTTAAAAACGTCTAGCTTTGTTACTAGCTAGTAATATTATGTACAATAATGTTATTAATTTGAATAACATAACAATTTCAACTGACTTGGATGCAGTTATTAGTACATGTAATAATATATCTGCAAATTTAGCTTTTAACTAGGTAGTAAGACAAAGGAAAAGGCATTGGATTGAATAAGGCGTTACTTTGCGGAAATCGATAGCAATACTAATATTAATAAGTTTCTTCGCTTAATTCTGCTAAATACCTGCAGTCTTCATGCAACATGCACTGTGCACCGCCCGCCCTCCCACTTACAAGAAATCGAAAAGCAGACAATGCACCACACACACAACCGCAAGCGAAAACCACCGGCAACCACAAACATGCGACGCGTTTCGACTCAACACGAGTCAATATCGAGTAGTAGACAGTTCGGCAGCTGACCACCGAGTGCCGAGTGAAAGGAAAAGCATATATTTCACTAGTTCATCAGAACATACAGAGCCTTTCCTGCAAACTATTAGAATTAGAGTTATTCATTAATAAGTACAATGCAAAAATACTTTGATTAACATAACACTGGTTAAAAGCAGAACAAATGAACTTTAGTTTAAAGAATTACACGGTGCGCAGTTGTTTTAACAGAGAGTCTATAATGTGTGGGGGTAGTATGTTACTATTGTATGTAGACATTAAATTTAAAGAAAGAAAAGACATCTGTCGACTCTCTGTTGATCAACATGTAGAAATCTCATGCACTGAATTGAGCAAGTATATAATTTTGTGTGTATATCGCCTACCCAAAGGTAACTATGACATCTTTGAAGCAGCGATGGAGGATGCTTTGGGGATGGCTTCCCGCAGCTCCAGAGAGGTTGTAGTTTGTGGCGATTTCAATGTTGACTTATTGGCTGAGGGTATAGTAAAGGAGAGAATATTAACATTTTTTCAATCATTCAATATTCTAAATGTATTTAATGAGCCAACCCGAATTACCTCGACCTCTGCAACATGTTTAGTAGTATTTATTGCAATTGTGATTACTCCGGTCACTTTCTTTTTGATTGCATTACCTTAGATTTACAATTGAAAAGAAAAAGTCATGGTATGTAGATAGATAACTGAAAAAAAACAACATCTTTAAAACTAAGTACATATACATACATACATACATATACTCACGGCTATAATTCCCTATAAAGGGTAGCCAGAGCCAAGGAATTATAAATTCCTCAGCTACTTTTGGAGTTGAGTGGGGAAAAGGCGATAAAATAAAGGTTTTTGGTGATGGGTCTCCAACCGCATCGCCCAAAAATCCAATAAAAAGTCCCAGTACCCTTAGTCGCCTCTTACGATACCCGTGGGTAGAAAGGGGTAGCGACATTCTATGCCGGCACTACACGGCAAAACTAAAGCGGTTATTACATTACGCAATATTCAGACAGTCTAACTTAGATTGAGCATGGTGTAATAAGAGTTAGCAAGTTAGCCTGTCTAATTAGAGCGACCGAATGGGTTCGGCCGTGCTTACTTGCTTGCTTGCTGAATACCGTGTAGTGTAATAAGATTTAGCACGCTAGACTGTTCATTCATCGCGCGGCAGCCGCAGAGCGAAGGCGTGCGTGACATGTGTTTTGCTGTGGCGGGGCGTGTACAATGGCTTGTTCAAAGGAAAAAGAAGTGCTTTTTAATGTTCTCGATTTGTATCGAGACATGCCATATTTATGGCAGAAAATTCATAAAGATTATTCCAATCAAACACTTCGTACTTAAGCGGTTATGACAACCGCCACCGGCTACGTACGCTTTGAAAATGAGTTAGCATGCGGTATTCAGCACAGTCTAATAGCGAGCTTGCCTAGTTAGACTTTAAGACAGTCTTACTAAGACTGTCTGAATATTGCGTAATGTAATAACCGCTTTAGTCAACATCTTTAATACTGTGTAATGCTAAATGCTCTTTTGCTGAATGGACCACGGCTGGGATTAGAATAAGCGGAGGTCACCTATATAACATTTATAGAGAAAAGTCCTATAACTTCAACCAAGGTTTTATTATTTATGTCAGAAATTATTCTAAAATTTTCAAAAAAGTTTAAGGTGAAGCTAAATCTAGATGCATAAAACATAAAATTAACAATTCTTCTAACAATCCCATCCAAATTTTCTACATCAATAACCATCTTTTCCCCAATCAACTTCCAAAAGTGGCTGAGGAATTTCTCATTCCAAAGCTCTGGCTACCCCGTTAAGGGATTTATAGCCGTGAGTATATGTATGTATGTTCTAACAAGAGTAAGACTGTCTGGAAAATAATTAACAGTGAAACTGGAAAACTAAAGACCCCACATGATCTAAATTTATTACTAGATAATGAACTGTACAGTTAAGATCACAAATGCTGTCATTTTTGAAAATCATTTTATAAATACCCCCACTCAGACAACAGAGAAATTAAATTCAGATGTTGGAACAAAATGTTACCAAAACAACAGCACAGTTTTCTTTCAAGTATGATGACAGTAATGATATAATAAAAAAAAAACTATTAACCTAAAAATACCGAAGACATAACAGGAATGTCAGTTTTCGTCATATACAGAATAATAAATATATTCGCTCCCCATTTAACGATACTTTTTAATAAATGTATAGATATAGGAGAATTTCCAGACTGTATGAAGTTAAGTAGGCTCATCCCACTACACAATTCAGGAGATAGTCAGAACTTGACCAATTATAGGCCTATTTCTATTTTACCAGTTCGCAGTAAAGTTTTTGAGAAAATCATGTCAAAAAAAGCTTTTGACTGTGTAAAAAAGGAAATAGCGTTGATTAAACTTAAATATTACGGTTTTGACGAGCAAGCACTAATGGCTTCATATCATTATAAAAGAACTTTAAAGGTTGATATTAATGGAACCACGTCGGAAGTATCGGAAATAGAGATGGGCGTTCCTCAAGGTTCTATATTTGGCCCATTACTGTTTCTGATTTACATTAATGATTTACAGTTTATGGTACAAACGTATTCTGAGATAGTTATGTTTGCAGATAACACATCTTTAATATTTAATGTAGCGAGATTCTCTTCATCTCTTGACGACGTAAATAAAGCTATCTCACTGGTATTGCATTGGTTTACTGTATATAACCTGGTTCTGAATGCCAAAAAACTAAATCTATTAAATTTACTTTACCGAATGTTAGGCAAGTTGATGCCAATATTGTTATTGACAGTGGAAAAGTAGAATTAGTGAAAGAGACAAAATTCCTGGGGATAATAATCGATTCTAAGTTGCAATGGGGACCCCACATACTAACACTTTCTAAAAGGCTGAGCTCAACAGCGTATGCCGTGCGTAAGATTATAGAAATAGCAGACATAGAAACAGCTCGCATTGTTTGTTTCAGTTATTTTCATAGTATTATGTCGTACGGTATTTTATTATGGGGTAAAGTGGCTGATGTTCATAAAGTTTTTGACTTACAAAAGCGAGCTATCCGATCTATTTTTACATGTTAAGGTCGAGGTATTCGTTGCGCGAAAAATATTTTTAATTTAACTTATGCCAAAAAGAATATAGGCCAATTTAGTAAAGTAAGTGATAGGCATACTGTTAACACACAAAATAAGGACAAACTTAACGTACCGAAGTGGAGACTTAATAAAGTAAATAACTCCTTTATGGGACTATCCCTCCAAAAATTTATTTTAATTATATCAAATTAGCGTTTGGTTTGGTCGCATAGAAAATCTTTTATAAAGTAAAAACATGTTTATAAACTGAAAATGGCCTAGACCTCGTTTTTAAAACATATATTTTTATATATTATACTATGGAGGGCATATCAAAAATATTGATTTTTTTTAAAATAATTAATACATTAAAAGTGTGGGACCCTAGATCAAACTGAGAATGTATAGCAAGGTTCTTAGCCTCGGCTGAAATAAAAGAAAAAAATATAGAAGAAATATCAGAAACTTTGACTATAAACACTATAGACAGAGTCATAATGCAACGGGAGAGTACCTCTTTTAGATAGCAATATTTTTCCCGGTAATGTTGCGATCACTAGAAAACAATTACCCCAAAATACTATAATCACCATTCTAAAAGCTACTTTTTAATTTAAAATTGATTACGTCAATTAATTGTTTAATTAAAGGTTTACTGTTTACTAAATTATTTCCTGCAATCATATAATTATACATACTTGCTCCTAGTATTATACAATCTTTTTTGTTTAATTTTACCATTTATACTGATGTTTAATACACCGTGAAATCTAAAGCATTGTACTAACTATCAGGGATGAATCTTCCCATGATTACGAATAAATTTTTGTACGGAACTAACTTTGTTACTGGACAAAAAAAAACAGCTGTTCCATAAGTGCAAGTTATGTAAATATCATACGGGTCATCATGGGTATAGTGGGGTCTATGTTTGTATTTTGAAAAATAAAAGACAGCACTATTTTGTACATGAGTTTTATTACATGATTTACTATTGACCTTTAAACAAAATCAGTTTCGTGTGAAAATTTCGAGTTCATTCGTCTATTTCAGTCACATTTTTCAAAAGATGATGTATTCGTACACCTAAGTATTTTAAAGCTATAGCCTTTATTAACATCACAAGGTGGTTTTCGAACGGATTTTGCTCTCTGATGTGGTCGTTTAATGTCGGAAATATTCTTTTACCTAAATTCTTTTTCAAAACAACTGCGACCATTTGAGCCAAAGCTTAGTCTTTGGACAAAAACGAGGTGCCTTTCAATTTTATAGTATGCCTCAAAACTTTGGTTGATTTCCAATTGCATCTTCCAGTGGCCGCAATCCATTTTTCTCGTAGATTCGGGTCTTTAGGAAAACTGTAATGAATACGAAGAAATTAAATAAATATAACAAATTTATTACTTACTAATTCCGTAGATAGCAATTGAAAATCATTCAGCGTCGCTATAGCGCGACGAAATTCATAATATACTCACTCATTAACATCAGTTTACTAATTTGAAAATTTTACCCTAACGACAGGGTAGGATGAAAACGTGAATTATGGCAACACTGAGATACTGCATATTTTTAGGTTATACTATTAAAAAATTGCTCAAAATAACTAAAGAAAATGCTAGTAATCTAGTTCAACGTAATTAACATTTGAATCACTTATTTTCTAATCGCGCAATGTATTTATTATGTATTTATTTGTAGAAAAACATTAAAAAACTCACTCACTTGTGGAAAGTCAATCCTTCGATGTGTTTTTCGCTGTGGCTTCCGCAGCCAAGCACGCTACACCCAACCATACCTCACTAAATAAGAACTTAACTCACTAACTTAACTTAAGCGACATGATAGTCCAGTGGGTAGAACACCCGCCCGAAAAACAGAAGGGCGTGAGTTCCAATCCTGGGACGGGCCTACACCAATTTGTCTTTTCTAAAGTCATATGTGTGGTTAATTTATCATGGTTGCTAACGGTGAGGGAAAACATCGTGAGGAAACCCACATGGCTGAGTTGTACTTAGTCATGTGACAGTGTATTCGTACAAAACGGCGATAGGCCTGCCCCCTATCACGTGAGTACACTGTCTAAGCAAAACGTGGGTACCTTTTCTGGAAACTAGATGGCGCTTGCCATGTGAGTTCAGGAGTATTGGTACCTCTGCCAACCCCTTCGGGGATAAACGGCGTGAACGTTTATGTTATGTTATGTTATGTTAACTAATGGAGTCTCTTTTGTCACAATAACAAACAATATGCAAATGAATAAAATCTTTCTCAAAATCAAAAGAAAACCAAAATCGCTCACAAGTCGACGCTTTGTTTGTCACAATTTAAAAGTGTGACATCAACAAAATGGGTTACGCGATAGAGATGACAATAAAGATTTGTGTCTCTTTTTAACATATAAGAACTTAAATAAGGGCTTCTCTTTTTAAAATGGATGACGTAACATCGCTCTGTCTATAGTGTTCATAGTCAAAGCAATAAAGATATGTGTCTCTTTTTAACATATAAGAACTTAAATAAAGGCTTCTCTTTTTAAAATGGATGACGTAACATCGCTCTGTCTATAGTGTTCATAGTCAAAGATCAGAAATATAGACCAGTTTTTTTTATTTTAGCTGAGGCTAAGAACCTTACTCGACTTTCTCAGTTTGATCTAGGTACGACACTTTTTCATTTATTAATTATTTCGAAAATTACAATATTTTATATAAACATACCCTTTTTATATTTTAAATCGGTTAAGGACATAAAACTAAACAACTTTGCCTATGGAATCCTTATCTAAAACATTGTAATTTTCAAAATAATTAATACATGAAAAGTGACGTACCTAGATCAAACTGAGAAAGTATAGTAAGGTTCTTAGCCTAAGCTAAAATAAAAATAAAAAACATATCTATATTGTAATCTGTGGCTTTGAGTAGTGAAGTATAGATTACAGATCCACAATCATAACTTGGCCGGCGGCGACTCTGGTACTACTGTCGCCATTTTGAAATTTCGGCCTGTCATTGTCAGTTAATTCTTAACTAAATAAAAATTATAGGGTGACCTACGTATATAATAAATTATCACTTTCATTAATATTTTTTGTAGTGGAAACTTTTTTTCAAAGACAATTATTTTTATGATGTATCTTTGCTTATTGATAAACGCTTTTATTTCCTGTATTCAATATAAAAATTCGTGAAAATTATTATTTATATTGTTAAATTTTATCTAAGTAGGCTAACACCGTCCGAAAAGTTGTGCGCGCATCGATAGTCATGCGGTGCGGGTTACGGGAAGTGGGGAAATGCTCCTGAATAAGATTTCACTTCGTAAACACTGATGCGTGGGTTCTAATCCTAATGCGGGGATGTACCAATGTGTCATTTCTTAAGTAATAACTGTCTGACATATAAAAATACAAGGCAAATACGACGTGATAGCTTAATGGGTAGAACACCGGTTAACGTGCAAGCGACTAGTGTCCCGTGAAATCCCGAATCGGGCCTACACCAATTTGTCTTTTCTAAAGTCATATGTGTGGTTAATTTATCACGGTTGTTAACGGTGAGGGAAAAATCGTGAGATAACCCACATGGCTGAGTTGTACTTAGTGGTGTGACAGTGTATTCGTACAAAACGGCGATAGGCCTGCCCCCCTATCACGTGAGTACACTGTCCATGCAAAACGTGGGTACTCTGAACACCAGGTGACAAAGTCACGTGATGTTCAGAAGTATTAGTACCTCTGCCAAACCCCTTCGGGGGTATTCGGCGAGAACGTTTATGTTATGTTATGTTATATGTTACAAGGCTGTTAACAGCAATAAAAAAGTGCCCATAAATTCACTGACCCAGCAAAATGAATGACCCAAACGATATCTGATGTTTAGGATATTTTTTTCTGTGCCACCTTTTTAGGGGATCTATGTGTAAATATGAAATGTTAAAGACAGTACACAACAAGGTAAGCCTCTAATTTACAGGATTTAAAAAATGATTTTAAGTAGTTACCCACTTATTAACTCTGAGTGGCACAAATAACAAATCCTTGAGTATAAAATAATGAAACAGCTTGCAGAAAAGTACAATTGGCAGTGTTATCGCTAAAAGCTTCCAGACAACATTTGGGAGGCAAGATCATCAAATTTAGGATACACAGTCATTCGGGTAGACATACCAGACAAGGGCAAAAATAAATAAATATAATAAGCATAACATAACATAACATAAACGTTCACGCCGAATATCCCCGAAGGGGTTGGCAGAGGTACTAATACTTCTGAATATCACGTGACTTTGTCAAATATAATAAGCTTACATTAAAACGAACTTGTTTACTTACAATAATAGTTATTACATACATATACTCAAGGCTGTAAATCCCTAGAAGGGGTAGCCCGAGCTAAGGAACTAGAAACTCCTCAGCCACTTTCGGAAAGTTGAGTGGGGTAAAGATGGTAAAATAAAGGTTATTGGTAATGGGTCTCCAACTGCTTCGCCCAAAAATCTCTTAAAAGCCCCAATACCGTTAGTCGCCTCTTACGTACACCCACCGGCAAAAATGGGGTAGTGCTATTTTAAGCCGACACTACACAGCAACTAGTTATTAATTAAATGAATATTATATAAATTGTTTTATTAAGATATTTCAATACATAAATAAATTAGCCCGTATGATGTAGAGTTATTTCCCTTATAATGGTTATTTTTTATTTACTGGCAATACTAATATCGATGACAGCGACAGCCCTTACCGGCCAAGAAAAGATTGTGGATCTGTACAATATAGATATGTTTTTTATTTTTATTTTAGCTTAGGCTAAGAACCTTACTATACTTTCTCAGTTTGATCTAGGTACGAAACTTTTTAATTATTAATTATTTTGAAAATAACAATATTTTAGATATGCATTCAATAGGCAAAGTTGGTCAGTTCTATGTTCTTAATCGATTTAAAATATAAAAAGAATATGTTTTAAAAAATTTGGCCTAGACCTCGCTTTTATAACATACCCTTTTTATATTATAAATCGATAAAGGACATCAAACTAAACAACTTTGTCTATGGAATGCCTATCTAAAACATTGTTATTATCTAAATATTTAATAAATGAAAAATATCGTATACCTAGTTCAAACTGAGAAAGTATAGAATGAGATTCTTTGCTTCAGTGAAAATAAGAAATTAAAAAAAAAACATCTGATCTATGCTTTTCGCGCTGTAAACAAAAACATAACTTCTTTCGGTATTTTCCAGTTCAATCGCTGGCTTACCGGTTTATTTTCATGATATTATTTTTCAACGACGATCAATAGAACTGGAAAATACCGAAAGAAGTAATATTTTTGTTTACAGAGCGAAAAGCATAGATCAAATGTTTTTTTTATTTCTTATTTTCACTGAAGCAAAGAATCTCATTCTATACATTCTCAGTTTGAACTAGGTACGACAATTTTTAATTATTATTTTTTTTTGAAAATTACAATATTTAAGATAGGCATTCCATGGGCAAAGTTGTTTAGTTTGATGACCTTTATCGATTTATAATATAAAAAGGGTATGTTATAAAAGCGAGGTCTAGGCCAATTGTACAAACCATATTTTGAAAAAATGTGAATGTTAAGAGTTTCTTTGTTGCTTCTTCTCTTCACGAAAACCTTCCAAAGCAACGGATTAATGAAGAATTGAAAAAATTGAAGTTCAAAAAATGATAGTATTTAACTTAATTTCGAAAAATAAACTTTTTGACTTTTTTTTTGGCGATCGATTGTCTCCGCCTACCCCAATGGGAACTGATGGCGTGAATATATGTATGTTTGTATGTATGCACATACTAAATACTCGAGCCATGTTGGACCAGTATGATGTCTTAATCCAAGTTTATATAAAATTACAAACAAGTTTAACGTCCAATGTGTATACACATACATAAATCCAAAAAACCCTCCAAGTGGAAAGTCAAACAAGCTTGGTTTCTGTTCACACCATGGAAGTATTATTTAAACAGGAACGCGCGCTGGCGACCTAAAGTGTCCTGAAAAAGGATGGCTAACTAGCTAACTGTGTCTCGTTTTAAGTAGGGTGACCATCTGTTGGTGTTTTAATAAGAGTTCCTCTAAAGGATACAAAAACACTTATATTTACATATTTTGAATGTTTTTGTTCATGAAAACCTCATGTGGGGACCTGATGCAGCCTTTGACACGGTAGCTCAATTGGCAGAGCGACGGGGGCGTATACCCGAGGTCACGGGTTCGATCCTAATCTGTGTCGAAATTTTTCTTTCCTTTATTTATTAGTTATATTTACATACATACATTATAAAAAAATATATTATAAAAACACTTATATTTACATATATACATTTTTTTTGGTAAATCAACGTGATTTTTATACATATTTATTCTTAATTAATAGATTATAAAAGAATGGGTAGCCAGTGCTTGAGAATTAAAATTTCCTCAGCCACTTTTTGAGCAAAACCAAATTCAAATCGTTTAATGCATTCATGTGGTAAAGTTCGAGATGATACAGGTTATTTTATTTATTGTTCCATAACATGAACCCATATTTAACACTATTAAATGATAAAAGCTCCAAAACACTCAAACAGATGATAAATTGTGGACACCACATTTATCTTGTTTCGATGGGGATACCCGTGACAAATATTAATATCCCTTTTGCCTAACTTAACCAATTATTTATCTCCAAATCGATAGGCGACAATAATAATTAAAATAAAATACAAAAAAGGAACAGTTTATAACCTGCTTTTTATAAAATACTCCCTATAAATAAGTTTAATTTGTTTTTCTTTGAACTTAATCTCGACTGGCAACCGTGCGAGCGGGACACACTTCTCTCTCACACGGCTCTCGTTCTAGGACGTTTCTCTGCTTGACAGTCTTTAAAAGATAATTAACTTTATTGCATGGTAATAAATTGCATTTTTGTTTACCATATTTTTGTGAGTACTCTCTCCTGTTTAGTTAGTAGCTTCATGGTTCACACGGATCACAGCACTGTTTATTAATCTGAGATTGTCGATGTCAATGTCAGTTTACGTCAAATATTAAAATTGTCATGTCATTGTCATAGCAATTTTGTTTGTAATCGAGCCCAACTTCACTTATATTCTTTGTTATGATTATTCTCGTATTTCGTTTCGTACAATACATTCGGTAGTGCGACGATAAGCAATTGAATAAATGAAGAAATTGCAGTTTTAACAAAATGTTTGTAACGCCAGGACGTTCGTTAGGCGTGTTAAGTTTATTGTTAATATTTGGTTACGGCTCATCTTTGCACCGTTTCGGTGAATCTGGGAATACTTTATACGTGGCAGATGATACGCCGAAGACTAAAACTTTTGTGATAAATAATGAAGTGAACCCTCAGGACCCTAGTTCGCCGAGAGCCAAACGAGATGCGGGCTCAATGCCCTCGCCTATACAGAAAAACATCAGTACATGGGTAATGTTTTGTTTCCTTATTAAGAAAATTGGATCTGGCTTTATTATATGATTAGCGATGGACCGATCATAAAAGCGGATTCTGCAGCTCTGTTGTATCGAAACTATTTTTGTATCATTTAAGTCGTAATTCTTTATCGAAAATATTATTTTTAACTCAAAAAATAATATGTAGGTAAGCATAAATAACGGATGCAAATAGACAAAATAATTCTCAATTTAATTTATGTTTATTATTCAGTATTTATTAAAGCCGGTTGGGAATAAGACTATCAATATGAGCAAGGCAAAGTTGTTTTTGGCCTCTGTAGCTATATTACACAAGTTGTTTAGAATGTTTTTAAGAAAGAACTGCTGATTAATGTTTTGGCTTGATTGTAATAATTATACCTTATTTTTAAAAATAAGCACAGATCTTTTAACATAATACTAATGGCTTTTGGCATGATTGAGACTTGGAACACAAGCTTACTATCAGAGGCTCACTTAAAATGAAGAAGGAAAGCATAGTGTAGGGTTGGAAAAGCACATCCTTTTTCTGCGTATGGATGATCATAAGAGACCCATCTCCAAGAACCTTTATTTTACAAACTTTCCCCACTCAACTTCTATAAGTGGCTGAGGTATTATTATTTTGAAACTCTGGCTACTCATTTTAGGGATTAAAAGTCATCAGCATATGTATGTACCAACAGCAAATAAATGAATCCATACTTCCATACTAATATTATAAATGGGAAAGTGAGTTTGTTTGTTTGTTTGTTTGTTCCGCTTTCACGCCGTAAATACTGAACCGATTGCTTTGAAATTTTTCAGACGTGTAGTTAGAAGTCTAAATTAAATAATAAGGTACTTTTTATCCCGAAAAATATGTTCCCATGGGAAATCAAAAATATTGTTTGCTTACTAAATGCATTGCAATCTGTGTATCGTTTAAAACAACGTAAAATATTGTAAACTAATATAAAAATCAAAATTTAGAAGCTTAATGGTATGGTAATGGATCCCCGAAAATAAGGAACTCCTGAGGGATGATGTACTATTTTTTCATCGTATACTTTTTTTTTACATCTACTTATATTGCAAACGAATATTAACATGTAAATTTAGAAGCTAAATGAAACGACGACGATTCCTTGAAACTAAGGAATCCGCAAGAGTTCTCATAGGAACATCAAAAAACCTTAACTCATATATGGCTCAAAATATTGCAGCGATTATTTTTATCATCGATGGAATTCACATCAGACACTTTGTTAATGTTCATTTTGGGAAGATGAAGGGGTTTCATCAATTTAAATGACAAATTTGTTTATCAATAGTAAGACTAATATGAAATAAAGCGTAATAAAAATTTGACACCGCCCCGGTAACGTCTCCGTGGCGTAGCGGTATAACTAACTTCTATGAATATTTAATTAGAACTATTATGAATCAATCGTCCCGGGTTCGTATCTCAGGTAATTCAAGCTTTTTGTAAAAAAATTTTTTGTTAGCTTAAATTAACACTATATATAATAATAACAAGCACTATCCCTTCAATTTAGCGATTATTTTGGAAGGAGATCCACCACTAATCATCCCTATATTGCCGAGCCATCGCTGCAAGCTCTCCCACTATCACCAACGGTCAGTGTAGGGGCAGCACCGGGCCGTCGCCGCAGCGCCAAACTACTATCCATATCTGTACTTACTAAAGATATTCTCATTTCTGAACATAAAAACTTGGTATATTTGTTTCATGATTCTTATGAACAATTAAAAAGGAATTTTTGGAACTAAACCCCTAACGGGTTGATATAGCAAATGAAAGTTAATATAGAGTTTTTTTACATTTTATAATAAAACTTGGTGCGATTGAATTTATGAAATCCATCTATCAATCATTCATGAATATATGCTAACAACCATAAATTCCGCAAAAGGGTAGCCATAGCTTCGGAGATTCTTCATCCAATTTTGGAAATATATTGATAAAAGATAGGTTAATAAAGGTTGTTAGTGATGGGTCACAAACTGCATCGCCCAACAATCACTTAAAAAGCCTCAATGTCCTTTATGTCATTTACAATGCCCGCGGGATTATAAATATAAAAAACAGAAGTTGAGATAGTGTTTCGGTATTTTGGTATTATGTAAACTGGATGCAAAAAATTAAGTCCACGCGGACGAAGTCGCGGGGCAAAAAGCTAGTTTAAATATATAAGAAAAGTATTTAGTCAAGCATCAAGACACAATAAAGTAAAAATGCTGTGTAGTGTCAGCTTAGAATAGCACTACCTTGTTCATTCCTGCGGGTGTAGGTAAGAGGCAACTAAGGGTATTGGGGCTTTTAAATGGATTTTTGGGTGATGCGGTTGGAGACCTATCACCAACAACCTCTATTTTAACATCTTTTCCTGCGTAACTTCCAAAAGAAGCTAAGGAATTTCTAATTCCTTAGCTCTGGCTACCCCTTTTAGGGATTTATTGCCGTATGTATGTATAAATATATACATATATATTTATATGCTTTGTAGTGTCCGCATGAAATAGCAGTACCCCGTCTCTTACAGTGGGTTTTTAAAAATATATTCTATATCATTAGATTCTATATCCTAAAAGGGGTTCCAAACTGTATTGGCTTTGGAATATTAAACATATTCTCTTCACAATTATTTAAGAACTTGCCTCTTTATTTTTGAATAGAACATATTTTTGAATACAAAATTACATTTAAAACTAATTTAATTTAATTATTATTCCGGAGTATCAGTTACACAATATGGAAAACATATTTTGGAAAAAAAAATGCAAAATTAGTGCTAAAAATTTATTGGCAATGCTAACTATGTAAATCACCAATTAATTTCCCCCATTCTCAATATATCCGAATATCCCCAAAGGGGTTGACAGAGGTACTTATTGTCACCTGATCTTCAGAGTACTCATGTTTGGCACAGTGCGTGTACTCATGTGATAGGGGGCAGGCCTATCGCCGTTTTGTACAAATACACTGTCACATGACTAAGTAAAACTTGGTGATGCGGGTTTCCTCACGATGTTTTCCCTTATAGTTAACAACCAAAGTAAATTAACCACACATATATGACTTTAGAAAAGACACATTGGTGTAGGCCTTGGGAGTCGAACCGACGCCTCTCTGCATGATAAGCGCATGTTCTAACCACTAAGCAATCTAGGTTCTTAATTAATTTTATTTCATAATATCAATAGTAAGAAAGATTTTACTGCTAAAATTATAGCCGAGTTATATTTTGTTGTAAGGTTCTGGTTTCCCTTTCCTGCTGGTGGTAACCAACTGAACTAGGTAAAAGATGTTCTCGATCTTTAAATGAAAATCTTGTTGCTTGTTAGTATGAGGGATTGGACTGTATCTGTTAAACTGATTGAGATAGTTGTGTCCGATATAGTTTTAAATAAAATATCTAGGTGATTTAACTATGTTTATATTAGAACTGTATTGTCTCCCAGAGTGTCCTTATCATGTGAGTTCACTATATACATACATATACTAATGGCTATGAATTCCGAAAAGGGGTAGCCAGAGATTAGAAATTCCTCAGACACCTTTAAAAGTTAATTGCACTGTCTAACCAAGTGTACCTCAACTCGGGAGTCCAAAATATAACGTGAAGTTCAGAAGTATTACGATCTCTGCCACCCCTTTGGGGGCGTGAATATTGAATTGAGTAGGTCCCTCGTAAGGCGTGCGTTCCAGTACTTTGTCGTAGCCATTCCAAATAAATAAATTAATGATTGACGTTTGACGAAAACGTGTTTCAAATTCACAACACGAGTACTTCGTCCGACGGTTTCAATTACGTACAATAAAGATCCCGCAGGATTTGCGAATTGAATAATGTCTTGGACGATCAGTATATCAAGATCATGCTTATACTCACGGCTCTATTCCTTAAAGGTAATGGGAAGCTTGAACTTCAAAAGTTAATATAACTCAGTCACTAATGGAAAGAGGGATAAGATGTTTCTTTGTATAATGAGTCACATAAGCATCACCCATCACCATCAATAAGATATAAAGTAAAATATATTTTTAAATGCCTTGGTAACAATTAAATAGTATCGTAGCTGTGTAGAATAACACTACCCCATTTCTACCCGCGGGTGATCGTAAGAGGCGACTAAGGGTATAGGGGCTTTTTAAGTGATTTTTGGGCGATGTGGTTGGAGACCCGTCACCAAAAACATTTATTATTACCATCTTTTCCCCAATCAACTTCCAAAAGTGGATGAGGAATTTCTCATTCCAAAGCTCTGGCTACCCCGTTAAGGGATTTATAACCGTGAGCATATGTATGAATTTATGTGTGTATTTTAACTGACACCACACAAAAAACACTTAAGATCCTTCACCTGAATGTCATTAATAGCGTCTATCTTTACGAGTAAAAACTGATAACTATGCTAATAAGAAAAACTTAAAAAAGGAAACACTTTTTGTGATGCGAAAACTATCATTTTAAGTACACTTTGTAAAAGAATGCCACATACAATACATATACTCACGGCTAGAAACCCCAATGAGGGGTAGCCAGTGCTAAGAATTAAAGTGCTAACAGACGATCGAACATGTACGGCGCGTACCAGTGTTCGTGGTACGGGCCATACCAAAAACGAACGTGTGTAGCGTGCTTCGAACCAGCCCGTACCAATATTAATAATAATTATGTGCGGCGAACCACGCTACACACGTTCGTTTTTGGTACGGCCCGTACCACGAACACTTGTACGCGCCGTACATGTTCGATCGTCTGTTAGCACTTTTAGAAAATTTCCTCAGACACTTGGAAATTGTGTGGGGAAAATATTATAAAATACACGATGGCTATCATCATCAAATCACGTAATCCTATGTCGCTTATTAAGATGATCTGGGGAAATGGGTTAGTGCTTTTCTTAGTAACATGAGTTTGGACATAGGATCATTCTTACTCAACAAAAGTCGGGTAACACCTTAAGAAACAATTAATGCTGTGTATGATTATGTTTTGTGCAAATATATGTTGAGACGGTGAAGGGTCAGTTAGACCTAGTTATCAGGAGGCATCTATCCAATTTAGTATGTAGAATAAAATCTGCAATTCTGCAATCTTTCAGCGCCATTTCGCTGTTCAATGGCACAATGTTTTTTTTTAGTTCATTATTTTAATTTGTTAATAATTTCCTCTTTTTTATTTTGTGTTTCTTTGTAAACATTTAAGGTATTATTTTTATTGTTTTTTTTATTTTCACTGTTTTTTTTTGGTTTGGTTATTATTGTTTGCCATTTTTGTGTTGCATATCTGTTGCGCCATATTTACGGTGAATAAATGTATTTCTTCTTCTTCTTCTTCTTTCTTCAATTTCCGATCAATTCATTCCATCGCAAGCTAACCTCTCCTTCATCATAAAAAGCATGGCTTTAAATACAGTATTCATCAATTCAAGTACATTTATTTTCCAAAAACAGAATATTACAGTTATTATTATATCTGTGACCCCCGCACAAGGTTAGACCTGTATCGCGGGCAGCTTAATAGATTATACAAAAAAGATCTTGGATACAATGAGAATATATTAATTCAATCAATTAATAGTAATTAATTCATAATATGAACTTATATTTTTTAGGTACAATAATATATTTTTTATTATTATTAAATTAGGTATTTTATTTACTGATTAGAATCATATTGTATCTCTTTACGGTTCCATTGATTCCTAAATAGTTTCGTGGAGTGTACAGTTGGTGAAGGGGGAGGAGGCTAATACTAGATTTTGATATAAACAAATTTTTCCATACTGTATATAATTCTCTTATAATGCATTGCATTGCATGCCACAGCTACTATAACTAACCTTACATTATTATTTTTTCTATACTTAATGCAATTATTAGCTGTGTAGTGTCGGCTTAGAATAGCACTACCCCATTTCATCCGGTGGGTGTACGTAAGAGGCGACTAACGGTATTGGGGCTTTCAATGTATTTTTGGGCGATGCGGTTGAAGACCCATCACCAACAACCTTTATTTTACCATCTTTTCCCCACTCAATTTTCCAAAAGTGGCTCAGGAATTTCTTATTCCTTAGCTCTGGCTACCCCTTCTAGGGATTTATAGCCGTGAGTATATGTATGTATGTATATGTTAATGTGATTACTGCAAAATGACCGATCGATGAGTCATTTTACCGATCACAATAAACAATATAGTTACTGTTTTCTACTCTTTTACAAAGGTACAAAGATATTCATTATGATGTTTAGACTTCTACGTTACATCATATAAAAATATATGTATATTTATACACACGGTTATAAATTTAAAAAGGGGTAGCCAAAGTTTTCTTTATTAGAAATTAATTAGCCGTTCGGAAAATGACGGGGAAATGTAATATAAATATACTCACCATTATAGTGTCATAAGAAGATATCAGGGTCAAAATCAACGCTTTTTTATTAATTTTTTAAGTAAATAAGAATGTCAAAAAAAAGCCAAAAAGTTTATTTTTCAAAATTAAGTTAAAAACTAAAATTTTGTGATGTCAACATAACATAACATAACATAAACGTTCACGCCGAATATCCCCGAAGGGGTTGGCAGAGGTACTAATACTTCTGAACATCACGTGACTTTGTCACCTGGTGTTCAGAGTACCCACGTTTTGCATAGACAGTGTACTCACGTCATAGGGGGCAGGCCTATCGCCGTTTTGTACGAATACAGTGTCACATGACTAAGTACAACTCAGCCATGTGGGTTTGCTCACGATGTTTTCCCTCACCGTTAACAACCATGATAAATTAACCACACATGTCTTTAGAAAAGACAAATTGATGTAGGCCCGACCTAGGATTTGAACACAAGTCGTTTGCACGATAACCGAGTGTTCTACCCACTGGCTATCTCGTATATATCATCGGGCTATCACGGTCGGTTTGTGATGTGTTGTTTTTTAAATTCATCATTAGTCCGTTGCTTCGGAAGGTGTTTCGTAAAGAGAAGAAGAACAAAGAAACTTTTTACATTCACATTTTTTCAAAATATGGTAGGTACAATTTTGGGTCATATTTTTACTTTATAAAAGATTTTCTATGCGACCAAACCAAACGCACGCTTGACATAATTAAACTAAATTGTCCACCACTAAAACCAATCACATAACGTGAGAAATGAAAGCATTTATGCGTTGCTGATCAAATACAATACACAAAAGGCACACACTTTTACAACATATATGTTATTAATTTAAATATTAAAAAAAACACAAAAATAATACTAATAAACTATGGTTCTAGAACTATACTATACAGTAAGAATAATAAATAAATTAATAATACAAATCATAAAAGCAGCAACGCTGGTTTCCTCTAAATTTAGACATACATACATATACTCACGGCTATAAATCCCTAAAAGGGGTAGTCAGAGCTGAGAAATTAGAAATTCCTCAGCCACTTTTGAAAGTTGAGTGGGGTAAAGATGGTAGAATAAAGGCTGGTGGTGATGGGTCTCCAACCTCATCGCCCAAAAATCCCTTAAAAAGCCCCAAGTCCGTTAGTCGCCTCTTACGTACACCCACCGGCAGAAATAGGGTAGTGCTATTCTAAGCTGACATTACACAGCCTAAATTTAGACATTCAGCAACAAATAAAAAATAGCCCTATTAAGGATCAATGCTTTTTTATATCTGATCTAGTCGAATCTCACCCTTATTAAGCTACCAAGTGGAAGCAAATATAGACTCCCAACTATTGATCGATCCTGCCTAAAATAACATAACAAACGAGGGCAAGACGGGGCCATATTGAAATAGATTTGTCCATAGGTATCGCCGTGTAGTGCCGGCTTAGAATGGCGCTACCCCTTTCTACCCACGGCTGTCGTAAGAGGCGACTAAGGGTATTGGGGCTCTTTGTTGGAATTTTTGGGCGATGCGGTGGCGAGTCCCATCAGCAAAAACCTTCATTTTACCGTCTTTTCCCCACTCAACTTCCAAAAGTGGCTGAGGAATAAAAATTCCTTGGCTCTGGCTACCCCTTCAAGGGAATTATAGTGGTCCGCCACGGCTTCGCACAGATGGTGTTAAGTAATTTTCACTAATCATGATAAGTAGCGTGATGATAATAGCCTTTGTTGCTTCTAAAAATCTTAGATTTCCATTGGTAAAAGAAGTTTTAAAATAGGTCTAGTTGTTTTTGAACCTATTCTTTACAATGAAACAAAGTTTTCCCGTTTATAAATATTATTGTAGAAACTAGTATATATTATCGTAGGTTGACTTGAAACTAAAATACACGTCCAACGTAAACCAATAACCCCGATAAATAAACTTCAAAATTAAATATCACTGAAAACAAAAAGGTGAAGACCCGATTAAATTCTATTCTTCTACATTTGAGGGCAAGAACTTTCATACTGAACTTTCAAGGTCGAATATAATGATCTTTATTTAATTAATGATATTACTGCAACCAGCTTAGCTAGCACCAGCGACCTTTTAACTAGATACCGCGTCGTGGTATAGAACAGCCATCTCTTTTGCACTTGTATAATTTCGTATGCTCGCGCTAGGCCTCCGGTAGACGTATGTTATCAATCATATTCATAATATAAAATGTTGCTACTCGTTGACTAATTAAAAATAGAAAGGTATTTTTTTACAATTACGACTTAAAACATTGCACACATACACAACTAAACAAACAGTTTCATTGACTATGTTTACCGTGTTGGAAAAATTGGCGTATAGATACTCACAGCTTTACATATATATCCTACTACTATTATAAAGGCGAAAGTTTGTAAGTATGGATGTGTGGATGTGTGGATGTTCGTTACTATTTCACGTAAAAACTACTGAATGGATTTGAATGAAACTTTACCACAATATAGCTTACTAGCTTTTTGCCCCGCGACTTCGTCCGCGTGGACTTCATTTTTTGCATCCAGTTTACATAATACCAAAATACCGAAACACTATCTCAACTTCTGTTTTTTATATTTATAATCCCGCGGGCGTTGTAAATGACATAAAGGACATTGAGGCTTTTTAAGTGATTGTTGGGCGATGCAGTTTGTGACCCATCACTAACAACCTTTATTAACCTATCTTTTATCAATATATTTCCAAAATTGGATGAAGAATTAGTATCTCCGAAGCTATGGCTACCCTTTTATGGAATTTATGGTTGTTAGCATATATTCACGCAGTTAGTTAGAAAATCTATCGCCAATGATCTTGGAGTGCTGCTCGATACTAAATTGTCTTTTGCTGAACAGTGTTCTAAAGTAGTAAATCAATGCTTTAAACTAATGGGATTTTTATTAAGAGTTACTAAAGATTTTAAGTACCCTCAAAGCTTGATGAAACTATACAAATCGTTCATATTGGGAACCATCGAATATGCATGCGTTATATGGTCACCCATTTACAATGTTCACATTAATAACCTTGAATCTGTGCAGAGAAGATTCTTACGAATTTTGGCAATGCGCTCGGGATTAAGGAGAAAATTAAGTTCGCATGATGAAAGACTCAAATATTTTAAAATGGATCCCTTAATTTCTCGGCGTCAAATCCAGGATTTATCCACCCTGCATAAAATAGTTAATGGTTCTATAACCACATCTTTGTTACCCCAAGTGCAGCTAAATGTTCCACAGAGAGCATTGCGTAATACACGCCCACTAGCCATCCAGACTGTTAGGACCAACATTGCGGGTAACAACCCTATCCACAGAGTCTCTCAGATTTACAACTCTATTTGCTCAATTGCAGAAGAAAATGCACCTGACGTTTATCATGACACATTACCACATTTTAGAAATAAATGTAGGCAATTAGTTAAAACACAAATTGATTAATTAATATAATGTAATGCAATTATTATTTCAAAATCATTATTGTCAAATCATATCTTTTACTTTATTGTTAATTTTATTTTATTGAATTATGATATTATTATTTTAATTTAATTTTAATTTTGTCATTATTAATAATTTTGTGTTATTCTTTAGGGTTTTTTTTTTTTTAATTTTTGATTATTTTATATTGTTTCAAGTAATTTTAATAATAATAATTTAATAAGAAGGAAAACGATAACGACCAATAATGTTGTGTGCACTATTTTTGGCATTGTAACAGATCCGAATCAATGTTTTATCATGAAAGAAAATGTTTGTTATAATGCTGTTTGTGTACCTATTAAATAAATAAATAAATAAATAAATGATTGATAGATGGATTTCATAAATTCAATCGCACCAAGTTTTATTATAAAATGTAAAAAAACTCTATATTAACTTTCATTTGCTATATCAACCCGTTAGGGGTTGAGTTCCAAAAATTCCTTTTTAATTGTTCATAAGAATCATGAAACAAATATACCAAGTTTTTATGTTCAGAAATGAGAATATCTTTAGTAAGTACAGATACGGATAGTAGTTTGGCGCTGCGGCGACGGCCCGGTGCTGCCCCCTACACTGACCGTTGGTGATAGTGGGAGAGCTTGCAGCGATTGCTCGGCAATATAGGGATGATTAGTGGTGGATCTCCTTCCAAAATAATCGCTAAATTGAAGGGATAGTGCTTGTTATTATTATATATAGTGTTATTTTAAGCTAACAAAACATTTTTTTACAAAAAGCTTGAATTACCTGAGATACGAACCCGGGACGATTGATTCATAATAGTTCTAATTAAATATTCATAGTAGTTAGTTATACCGCTACGCCACGGAGACGTTACCGGGGCGGTGTCAAATTTTTATTACGCTTTATTTCATATTAGTCTTACTATTGATAAACAAATTTGTCATTTAAATTGATGAAACCCCTTCATCTTTCCAAAATGAACATTAACAAAGTGTCTGATGTGAATTCCATCGATGATAAAAATAATCGCTGCAATATTTTGAGCCATATATGAGTTAAGGTTTTTTGATGTTCCTATGAGAACTCTTGCGGATTCCTTAGTTTCAAGGAATCATCGTCGTTTCATTGAGCTTCTAAATTTACATGTTAATATTCGTTTGTATATAAGTAGATATAAAAAAAATTGTACATCATCCCTCGGGAGTTCCTTATTTTCGGGGATCCATTACCGTACCATTAAGCTTCTAAATTTTGATTTTTATATTAGTTTACAATATTTTACGTTGTTTTAAACGATACACAGCGCCATCTCCAATGCATTTAGCAAGCAAACAATATTTTTGATTTCCCGTGGGAACATATTTTTTCCGGGATAAAAAGTACCCTTTTATTTAATTTAGACCTCTAACTACACGTCTGAAAAATTTCAAAGCAATCGGTTCAGTATTTACGGCGTGAAAGCGGAACAAACAAACAAACAAACAAACTCACTTTCCCATTTATAATATTAGTATGGATACATCAGAATAACACATAGGCTATAGCTTATACATCAGAATAACACATAGGCTACAATTTTTGAGGTTTTATTAAATTAATTTAAAAAACGCCTTAAGCTTTTTCATAAGCAAATTTGACAGTACGAAGTCTGTCGGGTCAGCTAGTACATACATATATTCACGGCTATAAATCCCTTAACGGGGTAGCCAGAGCTTTGAATTGAAAAATTCCTCAGCCACTTTTGGAAGTTGATTGGGGAAAAGATGGTAATAATAAACGTTTTTGATGACTGGTCTCCAACCACATCGCCCAATATATATATATATATTTATAATAAGCCGATACGATACGATACGATACGATAAGCCCCTATACCCTTAGTCGCCTCTTACGATCACCCACGGGTAGAAATGGGGTAGTGTTATTCTAAGCCGACACTACACGGCTTTGAATCCCAAAAGGGGTAGCCAGAGCTTCAGAATGAGAAATTTGTCAGACACGTGTAGATGGGAGGAGAAAATATCGTAAAATAAAGGATAGTCACTTAAAAAGTCCCAATACCTCAATTATTCTTTGCACTTTTTAAGATAAATTAACAATTAATAAATATTCTGCAAGCCGTTTAATCACATGTAAATTCAAAAGACTCTGAAATTCTTATGATTCTAAAGTTTCAATTGATTCTGTAGTTTGATACTTGATCTTTACCAACGTCACGGGATCATTTTTTTCAGGATTTACTTTCCCCCTTCACTTTGTAGTTTTCTTGTTACAATGGCATAAGCAAAAAAAACTTATAACAGGTTCTCCTTAATGTACATATAATATTCTATATATGTACGCTATCTAAATCATACTGGAGGCACCTATAGAAAGTTAAATTTCATGTGATTTCAGATGTAACACGTTATATTTATCCCTACCAATGTCGCCCCAGATTTGCACTGGCGTTATTTATCAAAATGCTAAGTTATTTTTTAATCGCTGCCTTATCCCTTATGATATTTAGCTTGATGATATAATAGCCTATTGCACTCCTGAATAGTGTAGCAACTCTGAAGATTACCCTTTACGAACAATTTAAGTGCTTTTTTGAAAGTTTTTGGTCATGAAAACCTCACGTGGGGATTATTACTAATAAATAAATAATAAATAATATCACGGGTTCGATTCCCGCCTGTGTCAAATTTTTTCTTTCCCTTATTTATTCTTTATTTTTAATTAAAGTGCTAATATAAATTTAATTAGTTAATATTTTTTTCATCCACAGACCACTCATCTCAACGACAGTCATCAGCAATTAATGGTGCATTGGGTCGGCGACGGTTCCAACGTGATCATCTGTCTTGCCCGCGACACCTCGCCGCGGAGCCACGGGGGATTCTCTCCCTCGTCGCTGTTCATCTCCTATGACTATGGGAAGAACTTCACCAACAAAACTGAGAGCTTCAAGCTGGAAGATGGCGCGAATGCGAGCTATGCTCAGCTGGATAAGTTCTTCAATCATCCAAAGTTTCCGGAGTTTGTGAGTATATTTTATTTGTTCTTAAAATTGTATGTAAAAATAACCGATTTGATATCTAACCAAGAATAAAACAGAAACGCAAAATAGTGAAAACCAAGTTCGTAATTAAACGTGTGGTGCTATTATTGTAATTACTTTCGATACCTATGACTATTTTTTATGAGTAATACATACATACATACATACATATTCTCACGCCGTTAGTTCCCATTGGGGTAGGCAGAGACTATCGATCGCCACCTTGTACGATCCTGGCAAACCTCTCTGGCTTCGTTTACATCCATCAATCTTTTCATACATGCTCTTTTATTCTTCATACTGCGGACACCTGCCTTTTTGAGCACATTTTCTATTTGATCCAAATGTGTCCTCCGAGGTCGTCCTCTACTAACATTACCTTCCACATTAGCTCTATATATCTCTTTCACCAATTTACTGTCATCCATCCTCTCTATGTGCCCAAACCATCTCAACATTCCTTTTTCTAATAAATTAAAATTAAAATTAATAAAGTAATTAAAATTAATAAGTATTTAAAATCATAGATTCATAGCACACGAGGCAAACAAATATTATTGTGGTGAAGTATATATACTTGAAAGATACTCATACTAAAGTAGCCGTTGAGAACCAGAAGCCATTTCCGGCAGGCGTCTGTAGTAAGAAGCATAAAAGAGCATTATGAAAAGATTGATGGATGTAAACGAAGCAAGAGAGGTTTGCCAGGATCGTACAAAGTGGCGATCAATAGTGTCTGCCTACCTCAATGGGAAATAATGCCGTGAGTATATGTATGTAAGTATGTAAGAAGCCATAGTCTAGACCATGTTTCCTTACATCATAATTATTTCAGTCAGTAAAAAGAAGGACCGATGGTGTAGGTCATGAAGGCGTCTCCAACGTCTCTCTCTCTACAACGACCGGTCTTGCAATACGTTCACATCATCTATTTCCAACTTAGAAGAAGCTTAACTAAGGAATGTAGTAGCGTGATTCAGTTTTAGTACATTACTAGTACCTAGCTACCTACCTTAATAGTACGGCTTAAAGTTCAGTCTCAAGTGTGGAATTGTCTTGATTAAATTGATTTAGCTGTGTAGTGTCGGCTTAGAATAGCACTACCCCATTTCTTCCGGTGGCTGAACGTAAGAGGCGACTAACGGTATGGGGCTATTAAGGAACTTTTGGGCGATGCGGTTGGAGACCCATCACCAACAACCTTTATTTTTACTAATTTTCCCCACTCAAATTTCCAAAAGTGGCTGAGGAATTTCTAATTCTTTAGCTCTGGCTACGCCTTCCTGGGATTTATAGCCGTGAGTATATGTATGTATGTCCTAACCACGAATAATGATAACCTAATGTTAAGTTCACCTGCGACCTTTATAGTAAAATCATACAACTAAAAACCGGAATAATGTCTCTCAAAAAAGTGGAAAAAGAAGAACTGGTTCTAGGACTATATATACTGCTAGCTACACAAACGATCAGGCTAATCTATAAGCTAACCGAATTAACAAACTTTGCGCAAGATTGTATGAAACATATTTATAATAATTATTGTTGTTAACTTCAAAACTTTTTATACCAACGGAAGACTGAAGTGAGAAGTAGAAAAAGTTGCGATTGATAGTCTTTGTCTACCCCCATTGGAATAAACAGCTTGAGGATAATTGAACATTATAATTTCATTGTTTTACTATCAAGTATTTCGTCCTCTATTTCTTTAGTACAGTTGTTGACATTTCCCGATTATTGTCAGTGATAAATAATAAGCTTATCACCATTGTAGTAAATATCAAAATTTCTTCAAATCAACAAAGATTTTTAAACTAATAATATGTAAGAACTAATAATATCAAATGAAATTTGAAGCCGTAACCGAATATATACATCTGTCTCTTTCCCTCCGAATGCATGTGTCATTATCGTATGACAATATAATTAGGCTATCTTTGTTTTGATGGGTCATTGATCTGGTTGTTCAGGTGATATATGCTATTATAACAATGTCTTCGCATTTTTGAACACATACATACATATACTCACGGCTGTAAATCCCTAGAAGGGGTAGCCAGAGCTAAGGAATTAGAAATTCCTCAGCCACTTTTGTAAATGATAGTGGGGAAAAGATCGTAAAAGTAAAGGTTGTTGATGATGGGTCTCCAACCGCATCGCCCAAAAATCCCTAAAAGCCCCAATACCGTTAGTCGCCTCTTACGTACACCCACCGGAAGAAATGGGGTAGTGCTATTCTAAGCCGACATATTGTATTTTTGAAAAACGTTAAAATACACATATTTTGTTTTAGCTCTTCATTAACACATATATAGATAGTTGCGCTTGTAATTTGAATTATATAAGGTAATCATAAAACTTTCGAATAATGCTGAAGCCAATTAGTAGGTTGTTACGACAGGGTAATAATAACATCCAACCAATAATAAATCTACCCATAAATGAACTATACTGTGAAAGCTAAGAAAATACATAGAGTATTATGCCCGCATGACTCGAACTCCGTCCTATCAGAAGTCCAGTTGGGGATCTATCTATCTACTGAGCTATGAAGGCTTTTATGATATAAAGTATTACTATGTTAGTCTACCATTTACCAGTCCCCATTTCTTCTGGTGGGTGTACGTAAAAGGCGACTAACGGTATTGGGGCTTTTAAGGGATTTTTGGGCAATGAGGTTGGAGACCCACCACCAACAACCTTTATTTTACCATCTTTTCCCCATTTAACTTCCCAAAAGTGGCTGAGGAATTTTCAATTCCTTAGCTCTGGCTACCCCATCTAGGGATTTATAGCCGTGAGTATAAGTATTTAAGTATGTTAGTCTACATAACTTTCTAATACATTTTAAGTAGAATTTTATGTATTCAAAAGTAAATACTAAGTGTGTGACATGTGTTTGGCACTAAGCCATACAGCAATGACATGGCAGATACGAAAATAACATAACAACAAATGCTTTGTAAACAAGTAATTAGAAACATAAACTCTTAATTGTAATCGATAAAGATGGAAAATATGCGTAAACTAACTACATACATAGCTATGTAGTGTCGGCTATGAATAGTACTAGCACGTCTCTTTTTCCATCTTTTCATTTGAACTTTGCGACGATGTAATAATTACATTTTAATAAGTTTGATACCAAGGTATTGTGGTTGGGAGCATCAGGTGTCTGACTTTGTGGCCTTTATAGGATTTTTTATACATATAATTTCCTACATTATTATAGTTGTTGTCTGTGTAGTGTCATAGGATAGCGCAGCGCTACTCTGCATTCATGATCAATAAATATATGCTGTTAGGGAGTAATGTAGGCGTGAGTGGGTACTTATGTGGAAATTGATCCAGAATAATATGAAGCGCTGACTTAACTCTTATTTGAAGTATAGTTGTTTTTTTTTGTTTTAAATTCTGAGTCTGTGTATTTTGTTACTTATGTAAGTCAGAATTGAAGAAGGGTACACTTACCATTCCACAGATCTATTCAGCATACAGGTAGCCTGAAGATTAAGTAAGGACTATTTTTACTTACTTGTTCTTTTTATTGAGTTCCCCGTTTCTACCGATGGGTGCCGTGTAATGTCGGCTTAGAATAGCACTACCCCGTTTCTACCCATAGGTGTACGTAAGAGGCGACTAACGGTATTGGGGCTTTTTGGGCGATGCGGTTGGAGACCCATCACCAACAACCTTTACTTTTCCATCTTTTTCCCACTCAATTTTCCAAAAGTGGCTGACGAATTTATAATTCCTAAGCGCTGGCTACCCCTTCTAGGGATTTATAGCCGTGAGTATATGTACATGATGTTTTTATTGAGTAGTGAACTGGATGGTTCATAGATCTATGGTAACAAACTGAAGTTTTCATCTCAGATTTCCGTGACATATCGAAATCTTATAGCTATGATTATATCATGGCTCATCTTGCAATAATATCTTATTTATTATGACATTTAGAATAGACATACATACATATACATATGCGTATATACGCATGGCTATCAATACCTTGAAGGGGTAGCCAGAGCTAAGGATTCAGAAATTTCTCAGCCACTTTATAAATAATTACATTAAGTTCTGCTGTATATCTCAAGTAAGTATCATATCATATTCTACGCACTTTATGTAAGTATTTTCTTGTATGAAGTTATTAATTAGTTTATATATTATTTTTCATACTTATGTATATAATATTTATATATATAAAAATAATATAATATTTATATATATATATATATTATATATAAATATTATACTATTTATAGAAGTTCTCCCTCATATTTCACATTTCATATTTTATTTTTAATTGCTGATTGTAAATATGTATACTATGCTCATTCGTTTGATTTATACCCTTTATTGAATTAAAGTAAAACTGTTCATATTTGCTAGCTGTTATGCTTTTGTTATATATTTTAGATATGAATATTTAACTTGTTTATACAATGTGTTTTCACTCATATTTTATGTGTGCTAGTTAAAAGTTAGATTTAAGTTTTTTTTAGTATATAGTAGGTCGGAGCTGAAAATCGAAGCTATCTACTTGCTGTGGATAGACCGAGCTCCGAACCTTTTTGTCTTATGTAAATATTCATTGTCGTTATTTCATTTCATGTCATGTGTGTAAAAGAGACAAATAAATGCTTTTATTATTATTATTACTAATACTCACGGCTACAAATCCCTAAAGGGGTAGCCAGAGCTAAGGAATCAGAAATTTCTCAGACACTTTTCGAAGTTGCGTGGGGAAAAGATGGTAAAATAAAGTTTGTTGGTGATGGGTCTCCAACCGCATCGCCCAAAAAAATCCTTAAAAGCCCCAATACCGTTAGTCGCCCCTTACGTACATCCACCGGAAGAAATGGAGTAGTGCTATTCTAAGCCGACACTACACAGCAATGATAATCTTTTGAATGTGAATGCGATTATCTTTTCTTGATATTACAATAATAAATTTTTTCGTTCCAGTGCGTATTCGTAGACTCGACCAACAAGAAGTTATTCTACACGAGCGACAATGGAGTGCACATAACTAGATCTGACCTCTCTTTCCATCCGAGCGAGTTGGCTTTCGACGAGGAACAGCCTTACAAATTTGTGGTGCTCGATAAAGTCAGCCTTAATAGAAAGGTAGGCTTTATTATTAACGTTTTCTTAACTTAGTCCCACATAAACTGAGTTGTTTTCCATATAATCTATATATACATTTACAGTCATGGGTGCATATTTGCGAAGTGTCTTTTATGATCTCATGACTCAGTTCTTAATGCACCTATTATAATACAATATTGAGTTAGCGTGAATATGGTATGGTTAGTTGAATCATGGCGCTTTAAGGTATTTATTTAAATGATCCAGCTCCTACACAAAAGCAAAGAAAAATGGCAGTCGAAGTATTTAAGAGACGGGATTTCACCTACTTGAAAAGTAGGTTTAAAAGTAGGTAGGTAATGGTATAGTAGGTACTCCATTTTTTGTTTTGTTATTTGTAGATAGCCCGCCGCTAAACATATTAGGTTCGCCAATCCGATAGCCTTTATGGCCCTATCAAAGTATAAAGCTTCCGAAACATCAAACCAAATATAAGTTAAACAATGAACTGTACCGGCTAGTTTATATTCAAACAACAATTCTTCTGATACACGAATATTCTTCCAGCTCTATCTAACCGTGGATGGCGGCAAAACATTCAAGATGATACAAAGCTACGTGAAAAGTTTCGTCTGGTCTTCAGGTCCTGGCTTCGTCAAGAAGTTCTATGTAGAACGATGGAAACCAGATAACTCTATCACCGTATTTGGAGCCAACTCTCCGGCTGAAATATCTGAGGCGACGGTACTGTTTGAGGATGCCGTGGATTTCCATGTTAAGGAGGACTTCATGTTTGTTACTAAGCAATCTAAATCGGTGAGTAAGAGTATTTTCTTTAGATTTTCTTGGTTAGTTTAAGAAGTGATTGTTATAGTTATGTCTCTCTGCTTGTCAAGATCATAGATGGATATTGCTACGAATTTGGCTAATATAAATGCCAAAAAGGTAGCTAGCAAAAGGTAGGCTTCCGCATTGGAAATTACTTAGTTTTTTTTTAAAGTTATTTGGAGAAAAGTATGACTAAGGTAATGAATGTAAAGTACAACTCTGCCTGGTTTGTGTGGTTTTCCAGTCATTTTTATCCATCACCATTAACATACATACATACATATACTCGCGGCTATAAATCCCCAGAAGGGGTAGCCAGAGCTAAGGAATTAGAAATTCCTCAGCCAATTTTGGAAGTTGCGTGGAGAAGAGATGGTGAAATAAATCAGCATTAACTACCTGAATAATGGAAAAAAATACCACAAAATGATTCAATAGAAGGTACATTGGTGTAGGCCTGACTCAAGAGTTGATCTCACAACTCGATATGAGAAGCGGTGGTGTTCCCGCTCAGCTAGCAAGGTTCTTAAACTATTAAATATACCTTATTTTATTAAAGTAAGAATTGAACCATAAAAAACACGTAACCCAAGACTAATCGAACAAATGGTTCTATTACATTCAGCCAACAAAGTAGATGCATAATTTTATCAAAGTATTGCCTATAAATAATACATTTGTTTCTCGAAATACGATAAGGGAACGCCTATCCTGAGTGTGACTAAGTGTAAACAAATGATTAGTTATTTTATTTTATGAATGCTTAACTGTGAGTCTCTGACCTTGAATTATGCCTACAAACCTTCTTGTCCTGATGAAATAAATCCTATTAAGGAAAGGCAGACCTTAGGAGTGAACCAATGCTGAGCTCCTTTAAGTAGCTACGCGAGAAATATAGAAAAATACATACATACATATATTCACGGCTATAAATACCTTAACGGGGTAGCCAGAGCTTTGGAATGAGAAATTCCTAAGCCACTTTTGGAAGTTGATTGGGAAAAAGATAGTAATAATAAATGGTTTTAGTGACGGGTCTCAAACCACATTGCCCAAAAATCACTTAAAAAGCCCCTATACCCTTAGTCGCCTCTTACGATCACCCACGGGTAGAAATGGGGTAGTGTTATTCTAAGCCGACACTACACGGCAAAATATAAATATAGAATATAATAGAAAGTAACTCTTTGTTTAACATCACAGAGCAAACATTTTACATAGATTATGTTCTTAAATAGACGTACAATTGGCGGTCTCATCACTTAAAGCGATCTCTTCTAGTCAATTTTGGATGGTGATATCAGTACATTCTTGTATAAGACAAAATGGAAAAATTTTTACACTACATTAAACTGCAGCACTACTTAACTAAGCCGGTTCTTTCGTTCCTGCAGAACAAGCACGAGCCGTGTTTAAACTAGTTATCGCGTGGGATAAAGCAGCCATCTCTTACGCACTTACTTAGTATCGTATACTGCCATCTCATTCTAACCGTTATCGAGTCGATAAAGTAGCGCTCGTGCTTGCGCTTCTGTAAGACTATAAATATTGACATTATGACATGACACAACAAAACATACATGACAAACGATGTGGTGAACGCTCGAAAGGAAAAGTCACCTTTTCTTTGTGTATCTCAGCGCGGTATTAATAGAAATTGTCCTAAAATAATTAAAGTGACATTGAGGTTTGGTGGCAATGTAACATGTTGGTAAATGTAGTGAAACGTTGTGTTCTTTGAAGAGGAATTTAATTAGTAGGACGCTCTTTGTTAATTCAATAAGCCGTATCATGTGTAGTATCGGTTAATAATTGCACAAACCCATCTCTACTTGCGAGTGTTACACTAGAGTATACTAAAGCTATTATAAGACGCCCATCATCAAGCAACTTTTATGTAGCCATCTTTTTCTAATAGTATTTACTAAGATTTTCACGATTGCACATTATAATTGAATCAACTATTGATTTTCGGATTTTATAATTTAATCGCGTGTTATTACACTGTTTTTAAAGCCCGACGTTTCGAAAACTTTTCAGTTATCATGGTCACGGGAAGACTGAGGTGTTATTTGTCATTATACAGTACTATAAAATTATTAATACTAACTACCTTCACAATTTTTTTTTTCTTTCTAATCTTTTTGTAATTTGTCACATTTGTTTACGACTTATTGAGATTAACAGCCGCGAGTTCGAAGTCGGTTGATAATATGGAACCAGGAATGGAAAAATTGAGTAGATCTTGACCTAAGTATTAAGTTGCGAAGTGTCCTTTTAGAATAGCACTACCCCATTTCTTCCCATGGTTATCGTAAAAGGCGACTAAGGTTGTCGGGTTTTTGAAGTAATTTTTGGGCCATGTGGTTGGAGATCCATCATCAAAATAGTTTATTTTACAATCTTTTCCCCACTTAAATTCCAAAAATGGCTGAAGAATTTACTGATTCTAAAGCTCTATCTACCCCATTTAGGGATTTATGGCTATGAGTGTATGTATGTATCTGGACCTAGAAGGAAGCCATTTTTAATCATCATGACATCAGTGCCTATTTATATAGACAATAACCAGAGGAGGATCGTGACAATCTTATTTACACATAATTAGAAATATATGATAATAAAGGAACATATTAATATACAAACATATCTATAATCTTCCTATTCGCTTTGCTGTAGAGTAGACGGTTAATTAAGGACACCTTTGTTTATCGGTCACATACATTGGTAATCTTACTAAGTTTTGTCGAATGTGCGATTGGAAACAATATGTTGATTGGCATGTTGTTTATGTTTAAGTATGTCATTGTTGTTAATATAAATGTTTTTAATTTAAGGAAATAAACTCTTAGATTATAAGTAAAAAGATATGAGTGGTGATGATGCGGCATTATATATTGCGGTATAAATATATACGGTTAGAGTTCCTCATAATAAGGTCAAAAATATTACCATTTATACAACCTTGATAGCTTCTCATTTAGGAAACGTGATTTTTAATCCTCCGTCGGGACTACACCAGTGAGTCTTTTCTTAAGGTAGTTTAGTTAATTTATCAAAGTTATTAACAGTGAAGGAAAACAAAACGTAAGGAAACCAACATAGCTGAGTTGTTTAAATCTTTTTGTTCATGAAAGCCTCATGTGGGGATTATTACTAATAAATAAAGAATAAATAAACACTCGCACTGGCAGCCAATTGACACGGTAGCTCAATTGGCAGAGCGTCGGGGCGTTTACCCGAGGTCGCGGGTTCGATCCCCGCCTGTGTCAAAATTTTTCTTTCCTTTATTTATTCTTTATTTATTAGTAAAAGCTGAGTTGTACTTGGTATTCGTGAAAAGGCGACTGGTCTGCTTTCTATCACGTCAGTGTATAGTTCAAGCAAAACATGTCTATTCTTAACACCAGGTGACAAAAATATCACGTGATGTTCAGTAAAGTTAGTATTGCTACAATCCCTTCGGTTATTCACGACGTGAAAGTTTGTGATGTTTTATATAATAAGCATTCCATGTTGTTTTAATTGAAGTTCTTGTTTTTGGAAAGCCATTTAAATTTTGTCATATAACATCACTTACGTAGCATCGATGCAATGTATAATATTTTATGCAAATGTAATGCGTATATGTTGTAGGTATTATTGCAAGTTGAATTAAATTTCTATGATATACATATAATTATACCGTTGCCATCCGTTATAAATAATTAACTAAACTACACCATTATAATTCCAGAAAAACAACCTAGACTTGTACATCTCCCACCAAAGGGGTCCGTTCCACAAAGCAGAATTCCAAACAGAACTCGACCTCAAGAAGTTCCACATCGCCGACGTAACAGACAAACGTATATTCGTCTCTGTCTTGCACACGGAAACGCTGACCAACCTGTACGTCAGCGAGATCAGTAGCGATTTCTCTCAGTACAACTTCATGTTGAGTTTGGAACAGGTTTTGAGCTATTTTCCGGATGGCAATTGGAAGAATACTTGGCTTGAGTAAGTATAATTTTATTTAAGCTTATTTGTAACTTTTAGTTTATCCTACAAGGTGGTAATTGCTACCTCTTTACAGTGTTTAAACTTAGTTGTTTTCTAATATACAGCATATAGAAATGAAGCAAGTAGCTTGGGTTCTCAAAGCTAAGTAAAATTGTTTGGGTTCTCAAAGCTTAGTAAAATTGTGCAAAAGATTCATTTTTTTGTTTCGTTTGTATTGCGCAATTTATATAAATGTATATAAAATTATCAATGAATTCACCTAAAGTATTTAAGAATGGCCCATTTTATGGTCTAAGGTCTAAAGTAAAAAGACAACGGAAGAGAGGCTAAAACAGCACACAACATAAATGAGAATGATATTAACTTTTTTTGTTTACACTTATTAGCTCACATATAATAATAAAAGAAAAAATATAAATTTATTTGCCATTTTTTTATCAGAAATAGATTATTTTGACAAAAAGTTTCACACTTATCTAAGTGTATATTGCCATATAGGTTGCAAATTCCTCTGACGTTATTCCGTGAAATAATCGTGCGTAAACAGCTTTCTTGTACTGGATGGCTACACATAAATTTCAAAGCAGAAACAAATATAAAAAGAAACGATTATATATTATTAAATATACACGACATGATACTCCGTGCCATAAATCCCGGGTCGGGCCTACACCAATTTGTCTTTTTTAAAAGTCATATGTGTGGTTAATTTATCATGGTTGTTAACGGTGACGGAAAACATCGTGAGGAAATCCACATGGCTCAGTTGTACTTTGTATTTAGCAATATGACAGTGTATTCGTATAAAACGGCAATAGGCCTGCCCCCTATCACGTGAGTACACTGTCCAAGCAAAACGTGGGTACCTTCTCTGGACGCTAGATGGCGCTGCCATGTAAGTTCAGAAGTATTGGTACCTCTGCCAATCCCTTCGGGGATAAACGGCGTGAACGTTTATGTTTATATTATTAAAAAAAATGCCGTGTAGTGTCGGCTTAGAATAATACTACCCCATTTCTACCCGTGGGTGATCGTAAGAGGCGACTAAGGGTATAGGGGCTTTTTAAGTGATTTTTGGGCGATGTGGTTGGAGAACATTTATTATTACCATCTTTTCCCCAATCAACTTCCAAAAGTGGCTGCGGAATTTCTCATTCCAAAGTTCTGACTACCCCGTTAAGGGATTAATAGCCGTGAGTATATGTATGTATGTATTTGAAACCATTTTTTCCCCCAGAGACGTAGCAGAAGACCCATTCACAGACCTATACCGCGTGGAGGGCGTCCGCGGCGTGTACTTCGCGTCGCGCGTGGCGGGGGGCCGGGGGGCCGCGCCCGACCAGGTGTCCACGCTGGCCAGCTACGACCACGGCGCTACCTGGGATGCTATTAAACCGCCGGAGAGTGATGAGATGGGTGAGGAACTGAACAATATAGTTGGTTTTATATGATAAATCATGCTTTAAAAGTAAATAAAGGTAAAAGTTGGGGGGGGGGATACTGGGTCACTACGTTGGCCAGCTACGACTTCGGCGCCAGCTACTATTAAACCGCCGGAGAGCGATGAGATGGGTAAGTATTGATGAAATATGTTAATTTATGATACGGTTTTTATATGATGATTATAGTGTAAAACTCGCTAAAGGTGAGAAGGGGGGGGGGGGGGCTAGGTAGCTACGTTCGCCAGCTACGTCCACGGCGCTACCTGGGATACTATTAAATCGCCCCGGAGAGCGATGAGATGGATAAGAACTACATTATATTGTAAAAGTCACTAAAGGGGGGGGGACTAGGTCACTATGCTGGCAAGCTACTTATCGTAGCTAACATCTAGCTATCGTAGTAAATAACACCTAAGTCTCTTATAAAGCTGACTGCTTCAAGGGAGTGTCCATCTATCGAATAAATGTAATTTGCACATTGGTTTTGAACTTTATTAAATTTAATAACAAAACATTTTTTCACATTTAAGACCATGCAGTTGTTTTGACACCAGTTATGCAGGGATACAAGGTCATTTTGAAGATTCTCACAGTCAGTTATTGATTGAATCGATTGATAAACTTTTAAATCAACGGCGTATAATAAGTGATCACATTGCAAAGAATAAGTCGTTGATGAAAAGGATGAAAAGTAGTGGTCCTAAATGAATTCCCTGCGGAGCTCCAGAAGGGATTTCAAGGGGTTTTGAGTAGTAACCTTTAATTGCTATTAATTGGTTCCCATAGGCTAGATAAGATGTGATCCATCTTAATAGACTGCCGTGGATTCCAAATTGGTCTTGTAATTTATGAATTAGTATAAAATTATTTATTTTGTCGAAAGCTTTTCTAAAGTCTGTGTAAATACAATGGATAGGTTTTTTTTGATCGAAAGAGTCGGGTAAGTATTCCAGTAAATTAGTTACAGTTGATTTGGATTTTACGAAACCGTGCTGCCTAGGGTTAATAAGAGATTGCACATGATAAAAAATATAATTGTAAATTATTTTTTCAAAGAGCTTTGCTAAACATGAAAGAATACTTATGGGTCTATAATTTTCACATTTACTTGGGTCTCCTGATTTAAATATGGGGACAACAAATACTGATTTCCACTTAGTTGGAAATATTCCTGATTCAAGAGAACTGTTATATATTATATGTAGGGGTAGAACTAGATGTTCAGCACAAGATCTAATGAAATAGGCCGGAAGCTTATCAGGTCCTGCACCTTAAGGTAAGAAGTTGGGGGGATAAAGATCTGGTCACTACGCTGGCTACGACCACGGCTCGACCTGAGATGCTATTAAACCGCCGGAGAGTGATGAGATGGGTAAGACCTAAAGATATATCCGTTAGTCATCAAAGGTAAGAGGGGGGACTGGGTCTCCGTTCGCCAGCTACGTCCGCGGAGCGACCTGTGATACTATTAAACCACCTAAGTGCAATGAGATGGGTGAGAACTGAACAATATACATGGTTTAATATGAGAGGTTATGCTTTATAAGTCACTAAAGGTTAGAAGGGGGGGGGGGATAGATAAAGATCTGGTCACTACGTTGGCTTGTTATGACCACGGCTCCAGCTGAGATACTATTAAACCACCGGAGAGCGACGAGATGGGTAAGAACTACATTACATTATACATTATAGTGTAAAAGTCACTAAAGGTGAGAAGGGGGGGGGGACTAGGTCACTACGTTGGCTAGCTACGACCACGGCGCTACCTGGGATGCTATTAAACCGCCGGAGAGCGGTGAGATGGGTGAGAACTGAACAAATAATTGGTTTTGTATGATAGATTATATTGTAAAAGTCACTTAAGGTAGGGGGGGGGGGGAATAAAGATATGGTCACTACGTTGGCTAGTTATGAACATGGCACTACCTGGGATGCTATTAAACCACCGTCACCGGAGAGCGATGAGATGGGTGAGGACTACATTATATTATACATTTTATTGTAAAAGTTACTAAAGGTTAGAAGGGGGGGGACTAGGTCACTACCATGGCTAGCTTTCAGGTTTATTTTATTAACAACTAGTGGATCGTCCCAGCTTCGCACGGGTAGCGTTGTTTTTTTAAATACCTGAGATTTCTTTCTTCAGTCACTGCTCAAGCATTGTGAAATTCAGCGCAATGTTTTCAATTTATTAAATTTATAGCACTCCCTAAACAGTGTAGTTTGGTGATTTTGAATGCGCTTTAATGAACGGTTCAGTATTTCCGTTTAATAGCAAATTTTGGAATAAACCGCTATGAAGTATTTATAAATAACAATCTAAAAAATAATTCATTACGTGATGTAGGATGCAACTACTGGCGCCATCTAGTATGTTATATGTAAATTAGTAAATATTTGGTTTTGGTCACGGGCCCGATGGCTTATTTTATGTATAATTTCGGTGTTTGTCTATCGATTTCTATGATTCTTTTTTTATTGAATAGGTAATAATGTTACCTTTTTTAAATTAGGGATGAGTGAGAGGTTTACAAACGTAAGAGTAAACAAATATAATTAGAAGTTCCGAACTGCTAAGCTATCAGAAATTACACGTGTCATTGTGAGTCAACCGTAAAAGATAGACATAAACTGTTAAGGATTTTTTTTCAGATAATTTTATGAAGAATATTTCCGTCATACATAATTTCTATGTAAGTTTAACCATTAAGTCTGCACACGCGACGGAAGCTTAAAAAATGGAGTAACTTCTCCCGTTTTCCCAAATTTTTCCCAAAATTCCCCTTTACTACTCTGCTGGAAAGTATACAAAAACCTGCGCAGGAGTATGAAGAATAATTGTACCAAGTTTCGTTAAAATCCGTTTAGTAGTTTTTGTTTCCATAAGGAACATACAAACCGACAGACAGACAGACAGACAGACAGACAAAAATTTTACTGATTGCATTTTTGGCATCAGTATCGATCCCTAATCATCACCTGATAGTTATTTTGAAAATATATTTCATGTACAGAATTGACCTCTCTACAGATTTATTATAAGTATAGATTTATTTCCAGCTTATTTTCGACTTTTGAGAAATATTAAGTTAAATTATAAACTAAGAAAAATGATACAGTCATCTGTTTGTAGATAGCTTACATGAAAAATTTCTACACGAAATGTAAAACAAATAGTTAGGAGAAAAAAATATTTTTATTGTCTTTTTAATTATTGAATATCTATTTATAGGTAGGCCATTCAACTGCCACATAGAAAACTCATGCAGCCTTCATTTATGCCAGAAGTTTAGTCAGCTGTATCCTGTGACAAGGTGAATATGTGTTATATAATAGTCTGTGATCTGGTATTTATGTAGTGTATTATATTTGGTACTATTTCGTTCGCTTACTGTGTATATCTATTGATATTCTTCTTTCTCTTCTAATATTGTTAGGGAATTGGTACAGTAAAAATTTTGGACTTATTAACAAAACTGCAATAATAAATTATTTAGTTATTGATGTTCGTAGTAGATGTTAGAATTTGGGTATTATTTGGTGCTGGTGTATTCTTTTTAATCAATTAACCGTAACTTTTGGAGATACTAGTTAATTATAAGTTTTATTAATAGTGCAAATTTAATATCTATTCTAGCTAAAAAGCCGATGAGTTTTATATTTGATTTGAATGTTTTCAGTTGATCAATAAGGAAAATATAAAATATTAGCTCTCTATAAATATTGTATTGTTTGTTATATTTATAGATAATATAATATATAAATAAATATATATAATATAAAACACAATCAGTGGCAATCGAAATAAAAAGGTTAATATTATTTTTGGTAACACAGGTTACAGGTTACATTTGGTAACACAGTTTTTTGAATTTTCCCAATACTCCTAGAGATAACATAACGTTTGCATTGCAGCCAACCCGGGATAGTAACCGATGGTGTAAGGTAAAGATGATGTAACATTGCACTGCACTGAGTTAGCTTGGTTTTGTTCACTGTCGTTCATTAAATCATTATGTTATAGAGAAAAAAAGGGTTCAGTATAGTGAATATGGATGTGTAAACGTATTAGTTATCGTGTCAAAAGTATAAAAGGGCAGAAGATCTGACTTGATCGATATTTCAGGGGGGTATTCATATAACACACATGATTGTTATCGCTTCCATAGATAATTGTTTGGAACCCCTGGTGCGCAGCCCACTTGACCTTGACTGGTCTTTTTCTAATAGAATTTTCTTTTTTGATATTTTGTCATTACCATCCTAATTGATTTTACTTATTGTCAAGTAAAGAAGGAAATTATAGGTTGTATTGCGAACGTTTACACATCAATGTAAATATTAGTAAAAGCCATAATTCATTTTTTAATACATTCCCTACATGTTGGTTTTGTTTGCGTTACGTCACTAATACTTTGGGATTTTGGTTTGTTAGATTTTGGATGCATTGTTATATTTTGATCATTATATTATTAGCATAGATCGGATAATCGGATGCATATTTGCCTAAACTTATTTTTTGGCTAAGAAAATATGGAGACGGCTTCTTTTTTCGGAATTGTCTTTTTCAATGTCGGGATTCGAAAAAAATCAGGGATTTTGAACTAATCGGATATAAAACAAATTACGAATTTGTGAGCTAGTTGGTTACCTACCTATCAAATTATAATATTAATTTATAAAATATATTTTTTTTCGTCGTTTCAAGAAAAACCAAAATCCAAAACCAAATCACGATGCAAATCAGAATCCGTTGTTGAATAGCCAAATCGTTAGAAAATTGAAAAGGAACACAAAACACACCCGTACGCATGGCAAGCAAAGCGACGAATATTTTCAAGTAACTAATAGATAGATAAGATAACAAAAGACATGCATTACCGGGGTTTCTTGCACCTACCTGCACACAAACCGGTTTTGAGAATGCCGTCTCACTCGCACAAGCAGCCAAAGTTACCTATCCGTCTCACTCGCACATTCACATTTATAACGCTTTTTTGAACATAACGAGAATTGTAAATTCAAAACTGAAATTGATCTCCATTTATTTTTTGATATATTCCATAAAAGTTAAAATCTTAACGTTAGTAAATGTGCAGCTAAGTGCACAACAAGCTTTACAATGTTATTCAAATATTGTTCTCAACGCAAATAATTACGGCTCCTCATTTAAAAACCTTTATTTGAGTGTGCATTCAATTATATTTATAACCAAAACGCTAACGGTATTCATCCCGAAACATTGGGTTTTTTTCCATACAAGTAATGTACATACAAATAATATATTGTAATAGAAAACACTATAAACGTAATGAAAATACATTTAATTCTATATTCCGCACATTAAATGCATCAATTCCGAAATCCCGAAATCTTTACGATAAAGAAGTGCTTTCCATACTAAGCCGCCGGTCAACTTTAGGTAAATATGCATCCGATTATCCCATCCAAGATTATTAGTCTGTCAACTTCCAAAAGTGGCTGAGGAATTTCTCATTCCAAAGCTCTGGCTACTTTTTCATTAGGATTATATAATCTATACTATTCAATTGCGAATAAAATAACGTTATAGTTTTATATTCTTAAAGTAAGCAATTTAGATTACTGTTAATAGATCATGATAGTTATTATTTATTAGGTTTAATATTTTATTCATGAGCACATTAACAGCGGCAATAACGAAATTATTATTTATTTAACAATCTTTCAAATAAATGGCTAAGTATCTGAATATAACCAGAAATATCTAATTGTGCTGTTATTGGGAAAAGCGCTGGGCTACCATTTACCATCACAAATTTTGCACCAGAGAAAGGAAAAGTTTGTGGAAAACAACACTCTCAATTCTTTTAAACTGCATCGAATGACACTCTTGGGGATCGTGTGTTATAATTTGAGACACAATACTAAAGTGCACAGTTTTAATGAAAATAGTCTGAGAGGTTCTCAATCGATAATGGACTGGGACTGTTGTGGTAGCATGATCATTCGTTACAATTTTTATCTTTTGGATTTTGCACATGGCTTTTAAATTTAGATTTAATCACCTTAACGACACAAAAACGAGGCCTACGAATGAACTATGTTGCCATTTTCTTTAAACATGAAAAAAATAAGTTAAAGTTCTTAGAAAACACCTTAGAAACCTTCAAAGTTCAGTGAGAAGACCACTGTTTGTAATTAGAATTAAATGTAAGGCTTCTTAGTAAACATCGAGAGGAAACTTACATGGCTGTGTTGTATTTAGTCATGTGACAGTGTATTCGAACAAAACGGCGATAGGCCTGTCCCCTATCACGTTAATGCATTGTCGAAAGTAATATGTGGGTACTCTGAGCACCAGGCGAGAAAAATACGAATACAGACATATGAATTTTAGAACTTTACGGCATGAATTTCGAGTTTGTGAGTGTCGTAGGAGAAAACATAAATATCACTACAAATATCCTTCTAAAATCTCATAAATTTCTTGATTTCATCCTTACATGGTAATATTACTTAATACACAATTGTTTCCACAGAACAACAAGCATAATAAGTTCGAAATCAGCACCAGGCATAATCCTGGCTACTGGGGTGATGGGTAAATCCCTCAAAGGGGTGCCTGGGGTATACCTCAGTAGGGATGCCGGCTTAACTTGGAAGAGGATTTTGAAGGACTATTACTTCTTCAATTATGGAGACCATGGTGGTGTGTTGGTTGCAGTGAAGTATTTCAAGTCTACGGGAGAAACTAGGAAGATATTGTATTCTACTAACGAGGGAATGGATTGGAATTCTTATCAGTAAGTTAGGTTTAGCACAATTAAGTTTTTTATTCATTAAAACGTGGGTACTCTGAACACTAGGAGAAGTATTAGTACCTCTGCCAACCCCTTCGGGGATATACGGCGTGAACGTTTGAGTTAAACGATAATGGGTAATATTAATATGGAGTATGAAGAAAGGTGGTAACATAAAGTATGATTGATTAATGGACTTCTCGTCAAAAATTCTTTGAGAAGTTGCTAATTTTTAAGTTCTGACCACGTTTATAGTTATGGGTATATGTTTGTAATAAAAATTGGTACCGTATTTGAGCTGTTGACACTTTTGCCGAGGTGGTGGTTAAATTTTCGTGAGAAAATGAGCAAAGATTGTTAGCGTTGTTTTTATATTCGATATAAAGTTAAATCTTTTTGTTTTTTTTTAAATATTGTGTCTATTATTTCAGGTTCAACGCCGATGATCTTCGAATTTACGGATTAATGACAGAACCTGGTGAAAACACCACGACGTTCACCATGTTCGGATCAGCTCAAGATTTCCATCAATGGATTATCATAACTGTAGACTTGAAAAATGCTTTCCCAAGAAATTGTACACCTGACGATTACAAATTTTGGTCGCCTTCGCCCCCTAATTCGTCCATATCTTGCGTTCTAGGCCAAAAAGAAACTTTCCAAAGACGTTTAGCTCATACTAATTGTTACAACGGAATCGGTTACCAACGACCAGTTCAGAAACAGATCTGCCAATGCAGTCGACATGACTTCGAATGCGATTTTGGATTCCAAATGTCTGGGACCGAATGTATAAGAAACAAGACTCTGAAATATGATCCCTATGCGATACCACGCACATGCAGACCAGGCCAAACTTACAACAGAACCAAAGGCTACAGAAAAATCGACGGAAATATGTGCATCTCAACGACTTATTTACCGTACGAACCTGACCAAATTCCATGTCCTATAGAAGAACCCACAGAGTTCATGCTGGTAGCTCTAAGAGACAAAATTGCTCGCATAGATTTGTCTGATAACGCCACATTGTACCCAGTCACTGGCCAGAAGAATATAGTAGCTTTAGACTTCGATATCAAAAATAACTGCATATACTGGGCTGATATAGATATGGACAAAATCAGTCGACAGTGTTTCAACGAGGGTTCTTCAAAACAAGAAGTGGTCGTAGACACGGATCTTGCAAGTATAGAAGGAATGGCCTTGGATTGGATATCAAACGTTTTGTTCTTCGTTGATGGAATCAGGAAGAAAATCGAAGCTGTTAGGACCGATTTGACCACTGCTGGAAGAATGAGAGCAACCATTCTGGATTCGAAAACTTTGTCCAAACCAAGAGGTGTCGCCGTTCATCCCAAAGCTGGATATTTATTCTGGACCGATTGGGACAAAGTAAATCCTTCTGTATCCCGTGCTAACTTAGATGGATCAAACGTGATTAGGTTGTTCGGCAAACCAATCGTCAAATGGCCTAACGGTATAACTATAGACCAAATCTCCGAACGAATCTATTGGGTCGATGCAATGGAAGATTACATAGCCAGTGCAGATCTCAATGGCCATTATTTCAAGAGGATAATTTGGAACACTGATATTGTATCTCATCCGTTTTCGGTAGCTGTTTTGAAGGACAAAGTTTTCTGGGACGATTGGAAGAGCAAATCTATCTTCATAGCAGATAAAGATACGGGAGCTAATATAATATCGATAAATGATTCTTACACTGGTTTAATGGAGTTGAAAGTGTACGCTCATTTTGTGCAACACGGTAGCAATGCGTGTTCTTATAAGAATACGTCGTGCGATACATTGTGTTTGGGAGGTCCTGCGAATACATTTAGTTGTTTGTGTCCTGACGGCTTTAAGAAGTTGAATGGGAAGTGCGTTTGTTCGAATGGATTGCAACCAACTTCGAATTACTCCTGTCCAAAGAAAGACGGCGCTGAGTGTGATGCGGTAAGAATTTTCTGTATATTTTTTAGCCGGTAGACTTCTTACCAAATTTTTTTTTTTTAATTTTTATTTTATAATATTTACCTCATTCAACTTCCAAGAGTCTGATTAATTTCCTAGAGACTTTGCACACCCTAACTTATACTGGAACTGTTAACGAGCGTTTGTCACGATACAGCGATTTACACAAAAAAGGAGCATTCCATAAAATAATGTCAAATCAAAGTGCGTCCTTACGTGCGTTTCTTTGTCGCGCATCTGGCGCAACTTAGACGTCTTGTGTAGAGGCTTTCATTCTTCTTCTTTTGGACTTTATTTTTTATTCTTCTCACTTTAGATTCCCGCCTATGTTAAACCGATATTTAACTCGCACCACCATTCTATATAATAAAAACCCGTATGTCCAGATAGCCCAGCAATCGTGATAGCCCAGTGGGTAGAACACTCGGTTATCGTGCAAACGACTAGTGTTCAAATCCTGGGTCAGGCCTGCACCAATTTGTCTTTTCTAAAGACATATGTGTGGTTAATTTATCATGGTTGTTAACGGTGAGGGAAAACATCGTGAGGAAACCCACATGGCTGAGTTGTACTTAGTCATGTGACAGTGTTTTCGTACAAAACGGCGATAGGCCTGCCCCCTATCACGTGAGTACACTGTCCATGCAAAACGTGGGTACTCTGAACACCAGGTGACAAAGTCACGTGATGTTCAGAAGTATTAGTACCTCGGCCAACCCCTTCGGGGATATGCGGCGTGAACGTTTATGTTTATTATGTTATGTTATGTCCAGAATCAATTTTCCTGCGACAACGGCATGTGCGTTGGTTCCTCGTGGCGTTGCGACGGTCTCGACAATTGTGGAGATGGCAGCGATGAGAAAGACTGCGCGCCCTGTAGTGGAGATGGTAAATAATATGTTTTATGGTTTTTTTTTATTTATGTACATACACGCATATATTCACGGCAAAAAATCGGAATTAGAAATACCTCTGCAACTTTTCGAAAACTTTCCTTAAACAGCTCTAATAACTTAAGTCGTGTCCTAGTTTTATGTGCAGCATCTAATCATCTATTTGGTAAAGAAGATCTATTTTTTAACCGACTTCAAAAAAAGGAGTGTTCTCAATTCGACCGGTATATTTTTTTTTTTTTTTTTTATGTATGTTCGCCGATTACTTCGCCATTTATGAACCGATTTTAATTATTATTTTTTTATTCGAAAGAAGATACTCCCGGATTGGTACCATGATGAGGATATCAGGGTCTGATGATGGGATCCTGGAGAAATCGAGGGGAACCCTCAAATTTTATAGGCAAATGTACCGCGTTTTACATATTTTCTGAACTTATATTGGCATTTGATTCTGAAAATCATATTGTTATGCTGCTGAGCTGATGATAGAAGGTGTGGATCCTCAATCACTAGGTATTAGGAAACAGTTCTTTCCACATTCTATATAGATTTATACTCCTCTTCGTAGCTTTTATGAAGAGAAGTACAGGTTCACTAAACATTTCTTTTGTTATGTTATTGTTACCGAGAAAGTACCATGAGACCAGGATCTGATGATGGCATCCCAGGAAATCGAGGGGACTGTCGAAACTCACAATTATGTGACAGTGTATTTGTTCAAAACGCCGATAGGCCTGCCCTGTATAACGTGAGAACACTGCCTAATAAATCGTGGGTACTCTGAACAACAGGTGACAATGTCACGTGATATTCAGAAGTATTACTACCTCTGCTAACCCCTTCAGGGATATTCGGCGTGAGCGTTTGAGTCTTTCTTGAGATGTAGAATTGAAGACCATCGCCTTTCGAAGGATTTTAAGAACAATGTAAGGTTACATATGGTTGAGCCTATTTAATATCGTACTATAATAGAAATACCGGAAATACGAAGAATAATACAGTAATTGTCGCTTCCTCATCCGAGAGGCATCTTTGCCAGGTCTACCCATCTCTAAAACTCGTAAAATAAAATAATTTTTAACAAAAAGAAAACCGACTTCATAGAAAAACAACCGAAAATAAACAATCTAGTACTAAAAAGTACGAAATAAGTTTTTTAATTGAATATGAGTACTGTGATTGATACCTTAGCAATTTCTTTATTCCACACGCGTCAGTTCAACCTACCTAAATATTACAATTCTCTTAAATTAATTTTTGAGTCGGTGCCAGACAAACAAAAGTAAATTCACCCTGCTATCTATCTCTGATTATTACAATCTTAAAAATATTATATCGTACAAAAATCAATTTACCCTACAACTACAAGGTACCCTACATTTTACATGTGCGAAATACACACTTCTTATTATCAATAATCATCGAGGCTGGCACCGGCTCACAAATTAATTTAAGAGAATTTTAAGATTTAAGTAGGTTGAACTGACGCGTGTGGAATAAAGAAATTGCTAAGGTATCAATCACAGTACTCATATTCAATTAAAAAACTTATTTCGTACTTTTTAGTACTAGATTGTTTATTTTCGGTTGTTTTTCTATGAAGTCGGTTTTTTTGAGAATTGTAAACTTCGTTTGCCTTCGTCTATGCTAGATGTGTTGACCGCTTAGAATAGCACTATCCTGTTTAGTCCACAACTTAATCAAATATCTCAAACTGAAAAGTTCTGGCTACCCATTTTTGGGACTTATAGCCATGAGAATATGAGTATGTATGTATGTCGCGGGGTCGAGTCCTGCTATTGTCGAAAAAAAATAATCTTTCCTTATTTTTTTAAACATACATACATACATATACTCACGGCTATAATTCCCTAGAAGGGGTAGTCAGAGCTTCGGAATAAGATATTCCTCAGCCACTTTTGGAAGTTGAGTGGGAAAAAGATGGTAAAATAAAGGTTTTTGGTGATGGGTCTCGAACCGCATCGCCCGAAATCCCTCAAAAAACACCAATATCCTTAGTCGCCTCTTACGTACACCCACGGATAGAAATGGGGTAGTGCTATTCTAAGCCGACACTACACAGCAGTTTATTTTTTTAAACCTGTCATATTTCAGGTTGCATCCAACCAGCCAATTGTACGGAATCCCAATTCCAGTGCGCCAACAAGTTTTGTATCGACAAGAAATGGGTTTGCGATGGCGACAATGATTGTCGAGATGGCAGCGATGAACTTAATTGTACTGTAAGTGTAGATTAATTTTTATTCAGTAGGAAAGCAAACAAAAAATAAAGATAAAAAAACAGTAAGACGGAAGTATGAAGAATAAAAGGGCATGTATAAAAAGATTGATGGATGTAAATGAAGCTGTGGGAGTCATATTAGAGCGCACACTACTGCGGACTCACTCGCACATAGCAGCGTCTCACTCATATTCCTACATCGCGGAGTGTAAATGTTTTTCGAGTTAAGCATAGATACAAATTATAAGTTGGTACACAGCAGGGTGTACTGGCCAGTATATCTTTGCTGTTCCCACAAAGCTAAAGAGGTTTGCATCGACAAAAATTGGTTAGTGATGGCGACAATGATTGTCGAGGTGGCAGCGATGAACTTAATTGTACTGAAAGTTTAGTTTATTATTATTTAGTAGAAAAGTAAGCAAAAAATAAACATAAAAAACAGTAAGACCGAAGTATGAAGAATAAAAGAGCATGTATGAAAATATTGATGGATGTAAATGAAACTAGAGAGGTTTGCATCGAATAGAAATGGGTTTTTGATAGCGACAATTATGGCAGCGATGAACATAATTGTACTGTAAGTTCATTTATTCATGATTTTTTAGAACAAGCTAGGTAAAATCTAAAAAGACAGGCGTTCGAATGTTTGAAAAGATTGATGGATGTACCGGGGGCAGCTGAAAAGTTTTGAGCCTAAGTACCTTTAAGTATCACTAATGAGTCGTGATTACAGCCAGACACTTTCCGCCAGTGCCGTGTAGTGTCGGCGTAAAATAACACTACCCCATTTCTACCTGTGGGTGATCGTAAGAGGCGACTAACGGTATAGGGGTTTTTTAAGTGATTTTTCGGCGATGTTGTTGGAGACCCGTCACCAAAAACATTTATTATTACCATCTTTTCCTCAATCAACTTCCAAAAGTGAATGAGGAATTTCTCATTCCAAAGCTCTGGCTACTCCGTTAGGGATTTATAGCCGTGAGTATATGTATGTATGTATGTTTAAAAAAATAAGGAAAGATGGAAAGGAAGTATGTATGTACTTTCCGCCAGAATTTTCCATCAGTAGTCACTTGACACCTTAGCTCAATTGGCACACGGCAATCGGCGACCGGGGCGTTGACCGGGAGGTCGCGGGTTCGAGTCCTGCCGGTGTCGATTTAATTCTTTCCTTAATTGATTAGTTATATGTCAGTTATCTGTGTCATTAAAATTTTTAATAATGATCTTTTTTTATTTATGTCATTGTCTTAAACATTATTTCTTCTTCTAAAAAAACAGAGAGTTATTCTTTTGCCGTGTAGTGCCGGCTTAGAATGTCGCTACCCCTTTCTACCCACTGGTGTCGTAAGAGGCGACTAAGGGTATTGGAGTTTTTTATTGGATTTTTGGGCGATTCGGTTGGAGACCCATCACCAAAACCTTTATTTTACCATCTTTTACCCACTCAACTTCCAAAGTGGCTGAGGAATGTCTCATTCCAAAGCTCTGGCTACCCCTTCAAGGGAATTATAGCCGTGAGTATATATATTCTTTTCTTTTCTAAATCAATGACTTATATCTTTATCTGACCTTCATCAGAGCCCATCGCGTCCAGAAACGCCCTGTTCTTCCGGATTCCAATGCTCACCTACTTCCTGTGTTCCTTTATCTTGGCGCTGCGACGGCGAGAGAGACTGCCCTGATGGGAAAGATGAGGAGGATTGTCAGCATACCACTTGCGCTTCCTATATGTTTAGGTGTGGGAGTGGGAAGTGCATCTTTAAGTCTTGGGTAAGGATCTGTACATTTCACCAAAGAAGGTTTTTAGAGAAATAATTCTGAACCACTTTTACTATAGTACCAATTTATTTTATCACCACAAACTTTAAATATAAGATATTCTCTCTCACCTGTTATATGTGAATCTTGAGACAGTATCTATAAAAAAAATTAATAAAATAAGATTATTCCGAGAACATCTTTTTAAATGAGATAACACGGTTTAATTTACCCTTCTACAATAAATACAATTCCCTTTTACCCAGGTATGCGACGGAGAAAACGACTGCCAAGACGAAGAAGGTTCAGATGAGAAAAATTGTACAGCAATCGGTCCTTCGAAAATCCTGCCAAGACCTACCACAGAAGCGCCTGTAGAATTCCCTTTCTCCACTTGTCCAGAATGGATGTCCCATTGTAGTAACGGTCGTTGTATACCTTATTGGTGGACTTGTGATAATGTGGACGATTGTGGCGATGGGTCTGATGAAGTTGGCTGCGGGAATATTCGGGAAACAACCACGGTAAAGCCAATCGATGACGCAAGGTTGAGGTGCTCGAAGAACCAGTTTACTTGTTCGCCTGGTGAGTTGTTGGATAGTTTTTTGAGTTTTGATTAGGTTAATATTAGTACCGTGTGAATTATTTTTAATAATTTGCCAGTTTTTAAATCGTTTTATTGTACAATATTTTGATGGTTTAAATATAAGTATATGTTTTTAGTTTGTTTAAAATCCAATTGTTTTTCAATATATGACTTTAGCGCTATTTTAAGTCGACACAGTGTTACAAATGTTACAATGGCTCAAATTATGATGAATTTCGTAAACCACCAGGAACATACATACATACATATTCTCACGCCGTTAGTTCCCATTGGGGTGGGCAGAGACTATCGATCGCCACTTTTTAACATAGAAATAGTATCGCACAATATTCAAACACACTAAAACTTTTGTCGTTTAGTGCCGGCTTAGAATGTCACTACCCACAGGTTTCGTAAGAGGTGACTAAGGGTATTGGGGAGACTCATCACCAATTATACTTTATTTCTACCTTCTTGTCCCCTATCAATTTCCAAATTTGGCTGAGGAGCTTTCAGCTCTAAAGCACTGGCTACTTCTTTTGAGATTTATGGCCTTATGTATATGTATGTTTGTAAAAATGATATGTTTTTATTTCTATTTCCAGGCATCTGCATCCCCCTATCGTGGGTGTGCGACACGGCCGTGGACTGCTCTAATGGTGCCGACGAGACGGGCTGCGACCGGCCGGGGGCGCCAGCGGTCTCGCGCTGCGGCCCGGAACAGACCGCGTGCGACGGCGGCGGCTGCGTGCCCCACACCGCCGTGTGCGACGGGCACGAGGATTGCAGGGACGGCAGCGACGAGCGCGGCTGTGGGGTAAGGTTATATTGGGTTTATAAACTGTATTATTAAATTATACAAAGATAATAAAAAACATTCGATTCGGATTCGGCGTGAACGTTTATGTTATGTTATGTTATGTAATAAAAAAAATGTTAGATATACAAAGGTGAAAATTTATAAGTAACTTTTGAAAGTTGAGTAGGGAAAAGATGTTGAAATCAAGGATATAATAATGTACTTTTGATATGTTTGAAGAAGTTAACAAAAATCTGTTAAGTTTGAAGTATAGGATATTGAAGTTGAAAGCGATGAATGTGAATGGAACTATGGTTTTGCTAAAAAATAAGAAAAAAATGATGTTGAGTAGCGATGGGTGTCGGTGCAGAATTGGACTGCAGTGTGAGTTGCGCGCGGGAGGCGGGGGATACAGCACGTAATGGTGAAGTGACGGGGAGGTGGAGAGGTATATGACAAAAATCTGCGATGACATTCTCAGACCTTAATACTCGCCCAAAACTTGAAACATCAATTGCTTTTACAACAAAGCAGAGCCACCAGTTTTGTTTTAGTCTTCTATCCATTTTCTTGTCCGAATTCGCTTTTTTTAGTTAATTTAGTTTATAGCATTTCTGTTACCTTATTAAATAGCAAAACAGTAAAAATTGAATAAGAAATCTAATCGTTGATTTAGTTGTCTTTTTCGTCGTGATATTCTTAGCCGGCAAGGTTCGTCCGTTATATTGATTGATTTTATTTCTCCACTCAGAACTCAAAACCATCCGTATCATGTCCGTCCGACTACATACTATGCGACGAACAAACCCGTTGCGTTTCGTCCAGCAAACGTTGCGACGGTTTGCAAGACTGCTACGACGGCAGCGACGAGACCGGCTGCGACCAGGACCAGCACACTAGGAGGATCTATCAGGTAGACATTGAAAACTAATAACAAAAAAAATATATTATACATTGCATTATTTGATAATTTATACTAGATAGATAAATAGTCACCGTACAAAAATTGCGCATCAAAAACATGGCCTGAGGTTTCTCTGCGGCCTAAGGTTTTATAAAAATAATGGTACCGATTTTTTTTGTGTATAACCGACTTTTTTGCTAGCACTGAATTTCGACATGAACACAATGGTGATTGAACTGTGTATTTTTTTGTAATTTATAGTTTTAGTTGATCAAAGGTTGACACTCACAAAAACTACTTTGCAACTTGTCAGAATTTCTTCCATACTGATATATATTTCCTCTGTTCCAGTACCTAAGTCTCGGCGTAGACCAATCCTCAATAAACTCGACAAGTTTCCTCACTTCATGCTGGATGGCGCAACCCAAAACTGTTCAATACAGTTTCCTGCCTTCAATTTCAAAAGTGGGAGAGAACGAGCGGAAGAATATGACGTGGATTAATGATAGTATTTATAGGTAGGTTATGTTTTATGGAGGAATTTTGATACAAATATAACAGTTGTATAGTGTTGGCTTCGATAAGAACTAAACCGTTTTTGTCGCGAGTGTCATGTTTTTGACGAAGTGGCCCGAGATGCATTATATATTGTACTATCTTAAAAAAAAACGATTTCTTTGGCAACATAATAAAAAAGTGCATGGGATTGTCTTTTACTCACTCAAATTCCAAATGCTGTTTTTTTTTATTGTGGATGTCTGATTACCACTTTTCGGATTTATAGTCTTAAGTATATGTAGGTATGTTTTAAAATCTGCTTTGTTAAATATCAATTAGCGTTGAGCTCGTACTACAAAACTAATTTGCTTGCTTCTGTGTTTTCAGTTTGACTCGAAGGACCAAACATTAATTTTATATGCGATGATGAGGTTCTATTAGTGTTATAGTTATTAATGAATCCTCTTTTCGCCTATTGACTTTCCGTCTTCTTCACCCCATGATAGAATAAATTAATCGAACTGGAATTACAGGTGTTGTATATTCGGTATTTTGTTTTAGGTTCACCGGACTGCAGCCCTATACAAACTACAACGTAACCTTTTATATAAAGGACAGCAAATCTAACAAAATATACGCTTCCAACAAATACGTTAATACTACCACCGGAGAAGGAGGTAATTTAATTTATATGTCTTAATTTTATTACGACGTGATAGCTCAATGGGTATAACACCGGTTATCGTGCAAACGACTAGTGTTCAAATACCGGGTCGGGCCTACACCAATTTGTCTTTTCTAAAGACATTTATGTGTGGTTAATTTATCACAGGAAAACATCGTGAGGAAACCCACATGGCTGAGTTGTACTTAGTCATGTGACAGTGTATTTGTACAAAACGTACGAATACACTGTCACAAGCGATAGGCCTGCCCCCTATCACGTGAGTATGCTGTCCAAGTAAAACGTGGGTACTCTGAACACCAGGTGACAATATCATGTGATGTTCAGAAGTATTAGTACCTCTGCCAACCCCTTCGGGGATATTTGGCGTGAACGTTTATGTTTATGTTTAATTTTATTAGTGTAGTGATATAATAAATACTTTCAAACATAAAATATCAACATATAGAAATATGTGATCATTAAGGCAATTTAAATAGTGAGATTAATGAGTAAGATAACTTCTAAGTTAAAATTATTTACAGTTTCCTCTAACATTAATAAAAAAAATTATATTTTACAGTACCCTCCCCACCAGTCCGTATAGCAGTACGCCAACTAACAGGGTCTCGTGTGTGGGTACAATGGGACCCTCCCACGTCCCCACTGGGTACCATACAGTTCTACACTCTATACTACATGCCTCCCGTACCACCGATCAATAAGAAAGTTACCACGAATAATATCACTGTCGAAGGATACTTTAAGCCTAATGTTAATTATTCGTTTTGGGTGAGTTTTTGTAATTTTTATTTTAATATGTGACGCATTTTTGTTGTATAACTTAAGTTTGTTTTGTTGGGAAACATAAGATACTATTGATATATTATTTTTGAATCAATGATTCCACGACCGTTGCGTTCATTTTTTGTAGATTTTATTATAGATAAGAAGAAAAGAAATGGCATTTACTAAAGAGCACTTACCCATTTTTTCCCGCGGGTTAGAGATGACTTAAGTTTTTGGGACTTTTTAAGTGATTGTCGGATGTGGCAAGTGACCTGTCACCAGTAAAAATCCTCTCTTGCAGAGGCAATCCGTGTTTAAAAATTATCTAGTAATCTGTACATTATTATATTTAATTTACTCTTTATCAAGTTTGTTTGTGGCGAGGGAAAACACCATCGGAGAATCACATGGCTAGGTTATAATAAACCATGTGTCAACGTATTTCTAAAAATCGGCAATAGGTCTACTCCTATAATGTCAATGCACTGTCCAAGGCAAATATATGAACATGAAATGACAAAAAATATGTGTTTTTTATATGTACCTCTGCCATACCTTCAAGGATTTACAAAAAGTCAAAAATTTATTCTTCAAAACTAAGTTAAATACTAACATTTTTTGATCAAAAATTTAAAATTTATCATTAATCCGTTGCTTCGGAAAGTGTTCGTTACGGCGTGAATAAATCTAGAAAATATGTTATCCTTTATAGGTAACAGCAACCAACGGCGCGTTCACGTCCGCCCACTCCGCGGTGTCCACGATAACGTTCGACGACGTCGGCGACGTGGACGACATCGCCAACGTCAGCGTCGGCCGCCCGGACGACTCGTCCGTCTCGCTGTTCTGGCATCCCGTGAGAGGGGTTTCAGGGTTCATAGTGAGGAGGCGACTGCCTTACGACTATGTTAACCCGGCTGATGTGAAAACTAAGGAGCATAATGTTACATGTGAGTTTCTTTATATGTAAATCTCTCAAGTGGCGTAATTTTACCCGGAAAAATAATAGTATCTATGGATAGGGTTCCATCCAACCCAAAGAAAATACTAACACTACCTTTGGACACGGTTCCACCCAAAAAAACATAAGCAATACCTTGGAATATTATTACGACGCATTTACATCCCCCATCCTATAATTTTAAGAGAATTTTGAACGCTTTTAAAGCGTTTCTGTTTCTGATAAAATCTAGTTAAAGTGACATTTACGTTCGAGGAGTATAATATTATTGTTAGTTATTTTTTACATTATGTAAGCATTAGATTTTACGCTGTCATGAAATTGCTCCTGTGGTCATTTTATATCCCTCTATTAACATAAGTAATAGGCTATTTGACTAAGTTTTGAAAACTATCTTACGGTGTTATTTTGTTTATAAGGAGCCCTAAAAAAATATCTTTCTGTCTTCAATTTAGGTATTTTATTAAAAAATCGAAAAAGAAAATGCAATATTCAAATGTGCCGCGAAAACGCGACTTTAAGTAATATGGCGGCTGTAGCACAAATGACGTCAATTCCTCATTAAACACCAATGAGCGAAGCGATACACAGTCTGTTTATGCGCGATCTACGTCATTATAGAAATAGCCAATCACGGTCGTTTTTAGTCACGTGACAGTTGCATCAAAAATACTTATTTTAGAAGACGGATTTTATTGAAATAATGCAATATTTTTATCTCGTATTATTACATATTGCTCCAAAAAGAAATATTAAGACTAATGAAATAAAAGAAATGTATATTTGTATTACAGTCAAATAGCCTATTATGTAAGACCATAAATCCTAGAAAGTTTCCTAATAGATTTGATTGACAATTGAACTGCAAATGGAGAATTAAATGCTTCGCTCGCTGCGTTCCATTTTACTTTTAATTCCTATTTATATGAATTCTGTATTCTTACAATCGTGTGTTAACGGCGAGTTTATAAAACGTAGCATGTACATTGGAGAAAGCGAACGTTAGATATTTCATGTTTAGTTTACAGTTGTCATTCTTTTTTTAAAGACATGCCCTTTTACTTATTAATTTACATAATGGAAACAGACAGCTGTGGTACTTAAAATTAGGATACACTTTTAATACACATTAGCCTAATAGTTTTCACCGATAAAAATATGGAACCTTAGTCCTTCCTAAATTTTATTCATAACACTTCGGAGACTATTCTCTAATTGATGTCTATGTCGACTTTCCCTGATACTATGGGTATACCATTTATGAGTTTTTTATTGATAGCAATGTGTTTGTAATGTAAAGCAATGGTTTCACAATTAAGTAAACCGAGTGTAACAAAAAACCGAGTCTAATGAAGCTTTAGATGAGTTCTTAAGAGCAGGTTTTGTAAATATCAAGGACATTGAAATTTATTATTTAGCATGTCACAACATAATGTGTTCTCTTGGGACCATCTCATTATCTCGGCTGATCGTCATATAACAAACTATATTGAAATTAAAATTATAATAATATTATTTTCAGTAACCAATCTGCCCCCCGGAGTGCACATGTACATAGACATAATGGCATACAAAGATGACATAATCGGCACCCCATTTACCATACTAGTAAAAACCGTGGGACAACCGCACGAGACTTTAAACCTTACTGCGATGTTAATAAAGGAGAAAGGAACGACTGTAAAGTTATTGTGGAACCCACCAACGAATGAACGATATAAGGGACAGAAGTTGACTTATAATGTTTATTATACTGATCCTATGCATAAGATTATGCCTGGAGAAATGCCTAGGGGTGAGTATTTTGGATTTTATGGTTGAAGCAAATTATTACCCGTTTTTATACTATAGACTTTTATATCTTCCTTGCCATACAACCCTGAAAAGGGGTGATGGTTGAAGCAGTAGTCTTAACGATCATCCACTACTATAAGTTAGATCAGAATACACAAGTTACGGTTAAAATAAAAGCAAAATACACTGTCACATGACCCAGCCATATGAATTATCTTACGACTTTTTGCATATCATGGTCATTAGGCCATGTTCTACGTGCCCATGATTTATTTTTAAACGTGCCATAGTTTAAACAAATACTTTATGTAACTACTAAAACTCGTAAATCTCATTCAGTTACAATATTTAAAATGATATGATCTAATAAATAATGGAAAGAAGAATTTCGACACAGGCGGGAATCGAACCCGCGACCTTGGGTATACGCGGCTATCTATGGCCATACTATCAATGGCTGCCAGCGCGTAATTCTTCTATCCTTTGCAAACACTACTTAAACGTGTAAAAGAAACAGAGGATAGAAGAATTTCGCGCTGGCAGCAATTGACACGGTAGCTCAATTGCCAGAGCGTCGGGGCGTATAACCGAGGTCGCGGGTTCGATTCCCGCTTGTGTCGAAATTTTTCTTTCCTTTATTTATTCTTTATTTATTAGTAATAATCCCCACATGAGGTTTTCATGATTAAAAACATTCAAATTATATGAAATGATCTAACTCAAATATAAATAAATAACAAAGTACATTTTAGTTACAGTTTTCTTTTGTAATTCCTACCCATAAAATAAAAAAAAACAGGGTAGGCTCGAGATCCTCTGTGAGGCTTTTAACTATATCCCCACCGAGTAATACTGTAATAGTCCATATTCGTTATTCTGCTTAATCCAAAAACCAATTATAATTAAACATTATTTACAGATAACAAGTTCTCAACGACAAACACAAGTATATTATTAGAAAACTTAGTTCCGTGCGAGCGATATCTGTTCACTGTCTGTATTGAGAACGGTCCGGCCGCCAGACCCGTGGAAATAGTTACGAGGGAGGATGCTAGGTAAGAATTTTTATGTATTTTAAATGTTATTATTAATATCTGTGTTGTATCGGCTTAGAAAAGCACTACCCCATTTCTTGCGGTGGGTGTACGTAAGAGGCGACTAACGGTATTAGGGCTATCAAGGTATTTTTGGGCGATGCGGTTGGAGACCCATTACCAACAACCTTTATTTCACCATCCTTCACCCACGTAACTTCCAAAAGTGGCTGAGGAATTTCTAATTTCTCAACTCTGGCTACCCCTTTTAGGGATTTATAGCCGTGAGTATATGTATGTATGTATGTTTTCCTCGAGATAAAACGTCCACACGCTTGACCTTTTCCTCGCATTCATATAGTTAGGTAGGAATAAAACCTTTTTCTATAGATGATGGGTTTCCATCCAAAATAATCGTTAAAGTAAACTAGCTATAATTTACTTACTTACTTATACTCACGGCTGTAAATCCCTAGAAGGGGTAGCCAGAGCTAAGGAATTAGAAATTCCTCAGCCACTTTTGGAAATGTGAGTGGGGAAAAGATGGTAAAAATAGAGGTTGTTGGTGATGGGTCTCCAACCACATCGCCCGAAAATCCCTTAAAACCCCAAAACCGTTAGTCGCCTCTTACGTACACCCACCGGAAGTAATGGGGTACTACTAACAAACGTTCTCTTATTACAGAGCCCCAGTAAAGAATCTCCGTTGCAAAATGGACGCTGAAAAGATGACAATGACTCTAATGTGGGACGCCAGTTGTGATGCTCTTAAAAACGCTGTGGTTTATGATGTAAGTATATTAAATTCATCCATTAAGTCTTACCTTAAGAACATATATACATACATACATATACTCACGGCTATAAATCCCTAAAAGGGGTAGCCAGAGCTGATAAATTAGAAATTCCACAGCCACTGTTGGAAGTTGAGTGGGGAAAAGATGGTAGAATAAAGGTGATGGGTCTCCAACCGCATCGCCCAAAAATCCCTTAAAAAGCCCCAAGTCCGTTAGTCACCTCTTACGTACACCCACCGGAAGAAATGGGGTAGTGCTATTCTAAGCCGACACTACACATCTAGACACTACACACCTTCAGAACCCGTAATAAAATGATAGAAAAGCCCGAATGTAAACTTATTGAGGAAAGCAACATGTGAGACTAACTTAGTCACATGATAAAGTATTCGAGTATTTTAAGATTTTCTAAAAGAAACTATCTAGGTTTTAATTGGGTACTTGCTGTTGGAGGGCACAACATCTCAAAATTTTTAATTTTTTTGTCTGTAGTTAAATGATATCGTTATTGATTTTTTGCCATTTATGTTATCAATAAAAAAAATGTGTTTATACTGGTTATCTATAGCTTTTTCTCTTTTTTTGTATTATTACTTGTTGTGTGTATATTGTTAATTTTTGTGGAAAATAAATAACTTTTCTTTCTTTCTTTCTTTCTATATTGCAGTTGGAAGTAACAGAGCTAACTCACGACTCGACTAGTAGATATCGTCTCCGAGGGTCGCAGGATCGAACTCTGTCACACGAATTACGAGGAACTTCTATGGGAGCGAGGTACCGGTATTGTGTTAGCGTGAGTATTATTTTATTATTTGGTATTAGTAATAAAATTAAAATAATTTTATAATTGGATGGAATTGATTGAATTTTATTTGAATTGTGGTTGGCAAGTTATTATCCTTTTTATTTTATTGGTGAAGAGGCTTGTATGAATAACAAAGTCGTCAAAGTCTATTAATTAAGTAGAAGAAAGGAATGTTTTTAATTTAAAGGTTTTAGGGAGGGAGATAAATCTAACGGCCTTTTAGAGTTTTGACTTGGTTTAATTATTTAAATGTATATATCTTATCTTACACGTATAGGTAAAGGATTTGGTTTGAAGTTGAAGATATAATTAATCTTTGGTATACCATAATTATGTTTTTTTATTCATACATGAAACAAATTTCTAGCCTCTTCCATACCCAATTATTCTACCGACCATTACTTACAACTTAGTACTATAACAGTCAGGCACCTTTCCCGCGTAATTTCCCTCATTGCGACGCCCACTCGTCTACCGCGCCCGCAGCCGCGCTACCTCCTATTTTATACTACATCCTTCTAATTTCGAATATTTTATTTTCTGCTCATACAAATCCTTCCCAAAAGAAACCGACTATTCCAACCACTCACAATATAACTAATAACACTGCTCTAGTCGAATGGGTCCCCCGCGCACTGCGCTGTGTGACGCCCCGCCTCCTCCACCTGCCGCCGCACTGTTTTTCGTTTATGTTTTATAACATAACATAAAACATAAACGTTCTCAGAATTTCAAGAATTCAAATCCTCGAAGGGGTTGGCAGAGGTACTAATACTTATGAACATCACGTGACTTTGTCACCTGGTGTTCAGAGTAACCACGTTTTGCATGGACAGTGTACTCACGTGACTAAGTACAACTCAGCCATGTGGGTTTCCTCACGATGTTTTCCCTCACCGTTTACAACCGTGATAAATCAACCACACATATGTCTTTAAAAAAGACAAATTGGTATAGGCCCGACCCGGGATTTGAACACTAGTCGCTTGCACGTTAACCGGTGTTCTAAGCTATCACGTCATGTTGTATGTTTTATGATAAATATTTATTTAGTATGCTTCTACAAAACACTTTCCAATAATTCCGACTATTCTAACAATCCACTCAACGCAAAAACCCAAGTAACTACAAACACTGTATGCCGTGTAGTGCCGGCTTAGAATGTCGCTACCCCTTTCTACCCACGGGTGTCGTAAGAGGCGACTAAGGGTTTTGGGGATTTTATTGGATTTTTGGGCGATGCGGTTGGAGACCCATCACCAAAAACCTTTATTTTTACCATCTTTTTTCCCACTCAACTTTTAAAAGTGGCTGAGGGATTTATAATCCGTCCCCGCACAATGCGCTTGGTGCGCCGCCTTCAGCCTTTCCGCCCCCGCTTTAGAAATTATTTCTTATGGTGTATATTATATCATTATAGTATGCTTTTATAAAACCTTTTCTAAATAAATCCAACTATTCTAACCACTCACAACATAATAACACCGTACATTCCACAGTCGAACGTGTCGCTCGTACCCGCCGCCGCCGCGCTTTCTTTTATTTTATACTTCATATTTTATCATTTAAACTATATCATTTTATGATGTTTCTACAGAATCCTTCCTTAAGTGAATCCATTACTTTATACTGCTCTTTGTATACAAATTAAGCAAAAACATTCTTATAAAATCTTTTATATTATAGTGTATTGTATATGTGTGCTAAATAAAAATATTTCATATTTCATTTTTATTTTTATCAGTCGAACGCGTCCTTCGCGCTGTACGGTTAAGTTAATTATTAGTTTAGCGTTAAGTTATTGTTATCTTTTATGTTTTAATCTTGTGAGAGAGGGATGTTATAATGTTTTAATGGGTAATTTGTAATGACAGATTGTAAAGTCAGCTGGATTACATAGCTAGTACCGTGATCACGTATTTTTATTGTTTTCCAAACTAAAACTAACAGACATTTTACTTCCTCTGCCTCCCACCGCCGCGATGGGAAAAATTTATAATTTTATTCTGCTCATACATTAATATCCCAAGTAAATGCAAGTATTCCAAGCACTCCCAACATAATAATAATAGTGTATACTCCGCCAGTCTGGTGCGTCCCCCGCGCAGTGCGGGCGCTGCTCTGCGGCCCCGCCCCCCGCGCCCGCCGCCGCGCTGTCGTGGCGCTCGCACCGCACGCAGCTACTCGTCACCTGGACCAGCGAACACGAGTGAGTACTGACACGATATACTATATATCAGAGAGAGGAAAATATTAGTTGGTATTTACAAAAAGTCATTTAAAATTTTAAGATAAAAATACATAAAGCAATAGCTAGTTGAATAATTAAACAGTGAATAGAAATAATTTTATAAAAGTGTAATAAGAATCTCACTGCTTAACATCTACCAATCTCTACTAAACCACCAGTACCAGTAACTAAATTGGTATCCAGTAACTTACGTACCTTTATTAGGGCGAAAAGTTTATGGATTCGTGCCAATTCAGGAAATTACTTTACACTGACTTTGATGGCAAAGGTCTACTATTATCTATACTAATATTATAAAGCTGAAGAGTTTGTTTATTTGAACACTAGGATCTCAGGAACTACCTTAAATTAAATTAATAAAGTCTTACTTTTCGGATCGGATACAGAAAGTGCAAATCAATAATGCAATATCACCTGGAACTCATGTAAAAATGGGTGTTCCGCAGGGTTCTATTTTGGGCCCATTTTTATTTTTAGTTTATATTAATGATTTGCCGTTCATGGTCGAGAAAATGTCCGAGATAGTGTTATTTGCTGATGATACTTCTTTAGTATTTGACGTTGAAAGAAATAATCAGAATATTGACGAGGTGAATAACACGGTTTCACAGATTCAAACATGGTTTGCTTCCAATAATCTTGTACTGAATGGTAAAAAAACCAAATGCATTAAATTTGTATTACCTAATGTTAGGTGCGTTGATAACGAAATAATTTTAAATAATGAAAAGTTAGTATTTTCGGATAACACAGTTTTCTTAGGGATAACTCTGGACTCCAAGCTCCAATGGGGACCCCACATTAGCTCACTAGCTGGCAGGCTAAGTAGTGCTGCATATGCCGTTAGGAAAATAAGACATTTGACAGATGTACAGACAGCTCGATTAGTTTATTACAGCTATTTTCATAGTGTAATGTCTTACGGTATTTTACTCTGGGGCAGAGCAGCTGATGTTGGTTCCATATTTATTCTCCAAAAGAGAGCAATAAGAGCTATATACAATTTGAGATCCCGAGATTCCCTGAGGGAATTGTTTAAAACAATAAATATAATGACACTGCCATGTCAATATATTTATGAAAATATTATGTATGTAAGAAAGAATCAGGCCTCTTTTGTGAAAAATTGTGACAGACATATTCGAAACCTGAGAGACAACAATAAAATATCAGTACCAAAATACAGATTGTCAAAAGTAAATACATCTTTCATGGGGTTATGCGTAAAAATGTATAATAAAATACCTGAGGACATTTTAAATTTAACAGAAACAAAATTCAAAGCAGCAGTTAAAAAAAATCTTAGTTCGAAAGCCTATTACAATGTCAATGATTACATTAATGATGAAGTGGCTTGGTGTCATCAGGGCTCTGTGCAGGATGTTTCCGGGCTAACACCAAAATTGTAATGGACGTTAAAAAAAGATGTGTGTTGACGAGTTTCTTACGGGTTCTTCTCTCAACAAAACACCTTCCGAATCCGAAGTAAACTTAGTATTAAGTTAAAATTTGACGTTCAAAAAACAAAGATTTATCTTTTTATTTTGAAATAAATGATTATTTTATTTTATTTTTTATTTTTATTTTTTTACCCAATCAAATTGAAAAATTCTTTTTATGTTGAATAGTCCATTTATTGACGAAGGTTTTAGGCTATATATCATCACGCTGCGACCAACAGGAGCCAACTATCAGCGAATAATGTTGCAAAAAGGGGATAATTATTCATACTAAGGCTTCCGTTGTGTGCGCTGCGTAAACGGTTTAAGTTACCCAAAAAAATGTATTAAAGAATTATTTCTCTTTAAATGATCTAAAAAAATGCCCGCGACAGTATATGTCTAACTTTTAAGTTTCACTTACTATAACCATTTTTATGGTAAATAAATTTGGCCGAATTTAATGCATAATTGCCAGAATGTTTTATCAACATAATATTAATCTTTATCCAAATAAATATGTTGTTGATTGAGAGTATTTAATTGAGAACAAAATTGTCCTTGACATCACTTAATTTAAATAAACATCTTATAAGATAATACAATTTTTAAATTACTCCGTAACAAAATTTACACGCGTGCATGAAGCGCAAGACAAGACGCTGCGCTGGCCGGCGAGCGAGGTCACCTGCGCGAGAAGAACATCTTGTAATTACGACAAACTTGTTTTATTGGGTGACTTTAACATTAATATTTTTGACGTGAATGACCGTAATCATCGATATCTGACTCAATTTTTGAATACAATTAACTTGAAACAAATTGTAAATAAACCAACTCATTTTACTGACCATAGCGAAACAACTATTGACCTAATATGTACTGACGCTCCTGTGCAAAGTGTTGATGCCCATCATATTCCTGACTTGGGACGACATGCTTTTGTTACTATGCAGATCGACTTGAAAAAACCTAAATATATGCCCAAATTAATAACTTACCGACCATTGACTGACATTGACTTGGATATGTTTAGAAAGGATGTTGCAGAAATAAATTGGGAGTCAATTATGCTTATAGATGATATTGATGATATGCTGGCAGTTTTCAATTATCACATTATACAGCTATTTGATTTACATGCACCTCTTAAATCTATAGTGGTAAAAGAAGGACCGAAGCCGTGGTTGACTCCTACCGTGAGGTATATGATGAGATTACGGGACAAAGCACATGAACAGGCTAAACGGGAAAAAAGTGAGTCAAGCCGACAATACTACAAAAGTGCTAAGCATTTAGTAGTAGAGGCAATTCACAACGAAAAACGAGCTTTTTTCAAACACTCCATTAACGATTGTGCAGGCGATCCTCGAGCCCTATGGAAAAATCTTAAGCGTTCCATTATTCCAAACAAACGTGAATGTGATCTTCCACCACAATTTAACTGCCCGGAACTAATTAATAACAATTTCTGCAATATATAAATTGTAAATAAGAACTAATTAAATAAAAATTAAAGAAATATTGTATATAAATTGTAAATAAGAACTAACCCTACCATTAAGCCTTTCTACTAACAACATTGAGTCTTAGTTACTTGTATATTGAATTTTAATAAAAAAATAAAAATAAAAAAATAATATTCCTGGTAGTAGTGTCGTGAGCATATCTGATATGACCTTTTTTGAATTTAATCGATTTGGACACGATTCTTTTTCACTGACTACTGTGACTAGTGAGACTGTTACAAATATTGTTAATAAAATCAAAACAAAGGCTAAAGGACTCGATGAAATTAATATTGACATGCTACTTCTAACTTTTCGATAATAATGATAATAAGTACGTCGAGTGTAGTACTCGACGTACTTACAGCTATAATCAACAAAAGCATTGTCTCAAATAAATTCCCGATCATTTGGAAAACGGCCAAAGTAACTCCTCTTCCTAAAAAAAGTAACCCAATCCTTATTTCCGATTTGCGAGCAATAAGTATCCTTCCATGCGCATCTAAGATAGTGGAAAGGGTGGTTTGCAATCAGATGACAGAATATCTAGAAAAGAATAAAATTTTGCCGGAACGCCAGTCGGGTTTTCGAAAGGGTCATTCCACCGCAACAGCGCTAATTGATGTTGTTGATAACATTTTGAATGACAGGGATGAAGGATGTAGTACATTGTTAGCGTGGTTGGACTTTTCTAGAGCATTTGATTGTTTGTGCATACCCCTGACGCTTTCGAAGTTGTCGTACTATGGCTTTGATGTCAATACTGTTCGTTGGTTTGACAGTTATCTCACCGACCGGAAACAATTTGTTGCGTTGCGAAAAAGAGATGGCAGTATATGCAACTCCTCTGAAAGTCATCTTACGAGAGGCGTGCCGCAGGGTTCGATTTTGGGACCTCTTTTATTCATAGTCTATACCGCCACATTTATCACCTCATCACATTTATGCCGACGATGTTCAAATATATGTGTCTGGTCTGCCGAGAAATACTTCAGAAACGGTTGAAAAATTAAATAGTGATTTAAATAGAATTGTAAGTTGGTCTGAGAAAAACTGTTTAGCCCTTAATCCTCTCAAATGCAAATTTATGGTCCTTGGAACAAAGACTCAAATTCATAATACGTTGGAAGTTCTTGCGGACCATGATGTAGCTATCAGGGACCAACCACTAGAGAGGGTAGAGGAGGTTCGCAACCTTGGCCTGCTGATGGATGGGGAACTACGGTTCGAAAACCATATCTCATCAGTAGTGAGTAACTGCTTCTATCGTCTCAAGGTTCTTTATAATATACGCGATTACCTAAGTGTGGATTTGCGTATCTACCTTTGTGAATCGCTGATATTGTCGAGATTAAACTATTGTGATGTGGTCTATGAGGGTTGCATACTGGCTCGTACACAGAAATTGATACAGCGAGTGCAAAACGCATGTGCCCGTTATTGCTTTCAATTCCTCCTCGCTCCCACGTTACCCCGTACTTGGACGATGCAAAGCTGCTAAAAATGCAAGCGCGGAGACGACTACACCTCGCCACATTGTTGTTTGGAGTTGTTAGGCTAGAATCACCGGCTTATTTGTATAAAAAACTGCAATGGTCCAACAGTGGCTATCAGTTCAAAGTCAGGGCGATCTTGCCAATGCACCGATTCGCAGCTTTTAGAGGTTCTTTCAGGTTTGCAGCGTCCAAGTGCTGGAACGATCTTCCTCCACCAATCCGGGATGTGTTCGGCAGGAACACCTTTAAGCGTAAGCTGAAGGAGTTTTTGTTGGCACATCAGTAAATTTTATATTATTTATTTATTTGACATACATTTATTATTGTTTATATTATATTATGAAATTTATTTATTATAGAAAAATGAAGTATGTAAGTGTTTTCTCATATATCTAATCTAATATATCAATATATTATTTTGCATAATTTTACCCTCCAGCCAAGATTTCTTCTGTTATGTTGTTATGTATTATCGAAATTTTGTCATATACGTGTATTTTATCGTAATTGTTTGCAAATAATGTTCTATATTTATTTATGTGTATATGTATTTACTGTCCCTTGTCAAGCTGAAAAGTTCTACATAATAAAGTGTATTAGTGTGATGCCTGTGTTGTCACTCTACCATAGTACTGACTGAAAATCAGTGTTGGGAGTCAAACGATTCACAACGTAATGCTAAGTCAGTACCAATTCGCTGTTGCAGTGGCGCAAAGGACTTAGAATAAGTATTAATTAGTTTGTTTTTGTTAAGTTGTTTGTTTTCCTCTTTTTTTTTCATATTTAATATTGTGTTAGTTTTAAGTTATTTTAATAGTTATTATTTATATTATTACTTTTTGTTTGTATGTTTTTTGTGCCACACATGGCGAATAAACGTCTTTCTTTCTTTCTTTCTTTCTTAGAAGCTTATGTTTAAGCCTAATCCTATTAATATTATAAATGTGAAAGTTTAGATGTTTGTGTGTGTGTAGCTAAATGAAGACTAATTTACAGAACGCATTTAAAATAAAATTTACAGGAAGCCCGATAATGATCTAATTAACACAATAGGACACTTTTTATCCCAGAAAAATTAAGAGATCAATAATTTTTTTTAAAAAATGGTTAAATAGACTAACTGACTAAGAATCAATGCTCAGCTGAAACTACTATACTTATAAACTTAAAACTTATAAAGTGAAAAAATTGTGAGGACACTATGAAAAACACCTTTTTTCTCATCGCATGACAGAGACCCTCAACAGGTCAGTTAAATATTTCAGTTTGACGACGTGAAAGTCTTCACTTTTGACAGTACGAAGTCTGTGGGGTCAGCTAGTAACATTTGTGTTTCAATTAATCCTCCAATTTAAACCTAAAGCTCCAACTTTATGTATCCTCATCCAATATAACTTTCCACAGCCACGACTTCGAAATCCTAGTATCACCAAAGGAGATCCCCTACGACGTGATCCACCCTGGCAAGGACGTAAAGGTGGTAAAGGCCACTTCTTCTCCGGCCATCATCAAAGTGGACCCAGATGAAGGGCCTTTGTATGTCGGGGTCAGATCTGTCACCAAAGATGGGTATTACAGTCAGCTTAGTGAAGTTGAGACTCTTACTGTGGAAGGTCAGTATATGCCAGAAAGGTACATAAACATATATACATATTCTCACGGCTATAAATCCCTAGAAATGATGGCTAGGGATTCAAAATAAGAAATTCCTCAGAAACTTTTGGAAGTTAAGTGGAGAGAATATTCTAAAATAAAGATTATTGGTGATGGATTTTCAAACGCATTGCCAAAAATTACTTAAAAAGCCCCAATACCCTTAGTTGCCTTTTGCGATTACCCATGAGAACAGAAAGGTTGCAATTATATAATATCAGTACATTATGATGTAAGTGCAATTAAAGACGTGGGTCCTAAAGAAGGACTTTTGTGTGTCAGAGTGAGATCTGTCACCAAAGATGGGTATTTCAGTCAGCTTAGTGAAGTTGAGACTCTTATGGTGGAAGGTCAGTATACATATTAAACAATGGAATACAAGGTCAACAGATTTTATTTCATTAGTTCAGATTTTAGGTATAGAATAAATAGTTCCAAATATGCTTGCGTTGTCCTTGAACATATATTAAATCGTAATTTAAATATATATGTCCTAATATTTACAATACTTGCAATATGTACACAAAAACATTTATTTAACGTATCTACTTACCTACATCTATACTTACGGCAATAAATCCCAAAACAGAGTAGGTAGGTTCAGAATGGGTACCTCAGCCACTTTTAGAAATTCATTGGAGAGAACATAATAATAGTATAAAGTACTGTACCTTTTACGTTACATCTAATTAAAATTACAAATAACATAACATAACATAAACGTTCACGCTGAATATCCCCGAAGGGGTTGGCACAGGTACTAATACTTCTGAACATCACGTGACTTAGTCATCCGGTGATCAGAGTACCCACGTTTTGCATGGACAGTGTACTCACGTTATAGGGGGCAGGCCTATCGCCGTTTTGTACGAATACACTGTCACATGACTAAGTACAACTCAGCCATGTGGGTTTCCTCACTATGTTTTCCCTCACCGTTAACAACCATGATGAATTAACCACACATATGTCTTTAGAAAAGACAAATTGGTGTAGGCCCGACCCGGGATTTGAACACTAGTCGCTTACACGTTAACCGGTGTTCTACCCATTGAGCTATCACGTCGTAAAATAAAATTACAAATGTTTGTAAATACTAAAAATAATAACAAAAAAAACACCATTACACAATTTTAACCCCATTTTAAAACCTACTATTTTTTCTCAGGTGCCCAAGAAACTCAAACTTCAGGTGGCTCAGGCGTAGCAGTGTGGCTGACATTATGTATAGTGGCGATTCTATGTGGTATCGCCGGTTGGAAGTATTCTGTGAGGAGGAGGACCAACGATAATACCACCAGGACTTATCATCATGGTAAGTGGTATTCTCACATACATACATATACTCACGGCGACAAATTGAAAATTGGGGTAGCCAGAGCTTCAGATCTAGGAACTCGTCAGCCCCTTTGGGAAGTTGATTGGGAAAAGATTTTAAAATAAACGTTGTTGGTGATGGGTCTCCTACTACATTTCCCAAGCATTATTTTAACATAACATAACATAAACGTTCACGCCGTTTATCCCCGAAGGGGTTGGCAGAGGTACCAATACTTCTGAACTCACATGGCAGCGCCATCTAGTGTCCAGAGAAGGTACCCAAGTTTTGCTTAGACAGTGTACTCACGTGATAGGGAGCAGGCCTATCACCGTTTTTGTACGAATACACTGTCACATGACCAAGTACAACTTAGTTATGTGGGTTTCCTCACGATGTTTTCCCTCACCGTTAACAAATACTTTAAAATTTTTAAATATTTTAAAAATACCAATATCCTTAGTCACCTCCTATTAACAACTAGGGAAACAAATGGGGTAGTGCTATTCTAAGAAGACTCTACACAGCTACATTATATTTAGCAATAGTGGCTAAAGGTGGCTGAATGGAAGTATTCTGTGATAATGCCACCAGGACTTATCTATGTATTTTTCAAATTTGTAAGTCTGTCGACCCCTTTTTTGGGTACTTTATGTACTATATATGTATAGTATTTATGTAAGTCGGCTATCAAGACATCCGCGATAAGAAATGGGTTAGTGCTGTTTTTAGCCAACAATGAACTCTTATAACTTTGTATTAGAGTTTAAGTTTTATAAAAAATGCTTGAAATGTTACCATTTCACGAGTTATGTGAGTAATAGCTTTTAATTATAATATATTTTTTTCAGAAGAAGATGACGTTCCTCCCATCCAAGGATTCTCGGATGATGAGCCACTCGTAATTGCGTGATAATTCTCATTTGAAAAGGCGAATAATATGTATAAATATAATATCAACATAAGTAAAGTGAAAAGCAAACAAGTTAGTATAGAATATCAAGAACTGATAATATAATAAAATAAAAAAAACATTACTTTATTGTTCTTTTACTAACAATTACTTTTCACTTTACTTATGACTAGATATAATTAAACGGTAATTCTTTACTAAATATTACGTTCCTATAAATATACGATACATGTAAAATTTGGTATTGAAGTAAAGGTTTTATTTGATACCACTCCTTATTGGTATTGGTTTTATACGAATTACGTAAAATAAATTATTAAAATTCAAAACACGCTGCAAAAATCTTTTAACTGGTTTAAAAATGTATTTTTGTATTTGTTTCATTTTATCAATTCACTGGAGAAAATATAAATTAGTTTTAGCCAGAGTATTATTAAATAAGACCATATTTTATCATTAGTCATAAAATATTTGTAGTTATAACTCATAATTTTATTGGTGTGCTAAAGGTATTGACACATCTACAGCGTTAATATCAGAGATCACTCTAACTGGTTAGTCATTTTATTTGCTCCAAAAATTCCCTTTGTTATATTTAGGTTTTATTATCCTTTTGGATGAGTTTGTTATTGCTGATAATATATCATAAATAATTTTCATATAGTGATACAGAGTTTTTCTTCACTCTGTTATATTGACAAAGAAAATTCTACATACTACAGCTAAGTCTATTAGTTCATACATGAAACTACATACAAATTGAAAAATGTATTGAGAATACCTAATCTCCAATAAAAATCGTCAGTTCACTTGATTTAATAGTTATTTATTTGGCCCATATAAACGTTGTTGATGTGACAAAACCTTAAGAATATTGTTATTAATAATTTTCATTCCGTGGTTGTAGGAATGTGGCAACTGGCTGTAATGTGAAAGACTTGTTAATATGTATCTTATTTAGTTAATGATAGAGTTCATTTTAATTATTGCTCTTTATTTTTAATAGTAAACTACTTTATCAGTTGTCGGTTTTTAGTATGTGGCCAAAGATGAGTTAAGTTAGCAAATTTAAAGTACAAGTATTGTTTCAGCGATTTTTATTTATAAAATAACTTAATACTGTAATTTTATTAATACTGACATGGTTGATATGATAATCCATAGTGAGTTTTTGATAAAAGAACAGTTTGAAAAAAATGTCTTTCGTAAAACGCAACCTTGTCAGAGGAAAAATAAGTTAACAGTTTTATTATGATAAATTTAAATTTTGTAAGTCAATCAACTTGTTTATTACATTTTTTTGTCTGGGTCAATTTATGTTCAAAATGGGGGCTGTATTGAATATATTTCTCTTTGTGATGTATCTTATTCAAGGCCTCTCATTTTTGATGAGAAAAAAAACAGCAATTTTTTAGTACATAATTTAGTATTTTCTGTAAAGTTTTACTCTAGTAACAAAAACAATGAACAAAAAAATTGCATTAATTACCATTCTCTCTGCTTTATTAACACAGTCATGAGATATTACTGTTAATGGCGCAAAAAAACAAAATAAATGTTTATTGCATCATTAAACAGAAATCATTAATTTTTCATCTCATTCAAAATTTAATGGACAAATATGTCACAAATTATTTAATTTCGCATTTTTACTATTTGGGCCTATATTAAGCTCTTTGATTGTTAAATAAGGCCTGTGAATGATACTTTTCAGTCTAAAGTGAAGATATTTTGAGTTTGCTACATTAGAACAGATCTTTTTGCCAAATAATTAGACCAAGTAATTAATTGGCTTTATATGATTTGTTTACTAAAGTGCCAATTTAAATATTCCTAGTTTCTTTAGTCACGATTTGTTTAATTTTTTTTTCATACTTAGTTAAAAATATCATATAGGGGAGAGCAAAATGTACGAAATTTAAATAAACTTGACAATAAAAAATGGTTTATCATTTATTTTACATACATACATACATACATACATATACTCACGGCTATAAATCCCTAGAAGGGGTAGCCAGAGCTAAGGAACTTGAAGTTCCTCAGTCACTTTTGGAAGTTGCGTCGGGAAAAGATAGTGAAATAAAGGTTGTTGGTGATGGGTCTCCAACCACAGCGCCCAAAAATCCTTTAAAAGCCCCAATACCGTTAGTCGCCTCTTACGTACACCCACCGGAAGAAATGGGGTAGTGTTATTCTAAGCCGACACTACACAGCAACATCATTTATTTTACCTAAAGGAAATAAATGCAACAAACGAATCTAGCATAATCACAAGAGGAAAATTTACTATTTAAGTTTTCCTTTAAACTCTTGAATTGAATAGAGGATACTTTTTATAGTTCTTAATCGGAGTCAGATAGCAGATCGGTATATTGTAACATATTTGATAGCTTTGAAGCCATAGGCTCTGGTAAATCTTAAATACCCAGTTCCCCTCAATTCCGCACTGAATATCCTGCAGTAGAAAAACGCATGGGTTTTCACTACAAAATTATTTATTTATTTATTTATTTATTTATTTACATAACATAACCATTACAGGCATAGCCCAATGCGATTATATTAAACTTAAACATCTATTAAATATCTACTACAAAATACCTATCACATATATTAACATTATTATTATTGAACCTATTAAGTATGAAATAGTTATCTTCTAAATCTTCTCATTTCCTCTTTTGCACATTGAAACATCAATTTTTTCATAACATAAGTAATACAATGAAGATTTTGTAAAGTCAGCCAGCGAACATGAGAATAAATCTATGCGATCGGCAATCTGGTTCAAAGATCGTACCGCTCGCGCAAAAGCACTCTCAAACAAGAGATTGGTCCGTGAAGATGGAACTACCAGTAGACGACCCCAGCGCCGTCTTAATGTATTACTAGGTACCATTAATTTTAGTTTGAACAGGATAGTGGGGTTAATAATTATTCCTCTTAAAACCTTTAATAAGTAAACTAACAAAGTTAAATCCCTTCTCACTTCCAACTTGTTGTACCCTACCATACCCAAAATGAATAGTGTAGGGTACATCAAGGGATAGTAAGGATAAACACCATATAGTTTAAAATATAAAAATCTAACAAATTTGTTTTGAATTTTCTCCAGCATGAGGCGATATTTCGCTTCATGTGGAGCCCAGATGACTGCGTTGCATTCCAATTTACTACGCACCAATGTGTTATAAAGGGTTTTTATAGCAAGAATGTTTGTGAACCCTCTTATCGTGCGCAGCACAAACCCGAGCGTTCTAAATGATTTCTTACAAACGTCCACAATGTGATTGCGAAAAGTTAAATCTGAGCTAAACTTAACGCCGAGATCCCGCATCTCTTGTACCCGTTTTAGCGCTACTCCACCCAGTTGGTAATGGTGGTGGTGAGGACTGCGTTGTCTAGTATACGTAACTGTAGCGCATTTACTTATATTCAGTTCTAGTTTATTTTTTTGACTCCATTGGTGGATGGACTCAATATCGCTTTGAAATCTTTTATAATCTTCGACGGTCTCAATTGGTAGGAGCAACTTCAAGTCGTCAGCGAACATAAGACATGTTGAGTGTTTGACTACTTCCGGAAGATTATTTATCATTATCAAAAACTCCAATGGACCCAAGTTGCTGCCCTGACTAATTCCTGAAAGAGTAAGGTATTCTTTCGACACACACCCACCGTAATCAACGTACTGCCGCCTGTTGCTAAGGTAGCTGGCGAACCACGTTAGGGTATGTGGTGTACATCCCATTTCCGCGAGTTTTATTAGCATGACATCTCCATCTACTGTATCAAATGCTTTTTTAAAGTCGAAATACGCCACATCGACACTGTTCCCCGAATCCACATGAGGGACCACGTGGGACATAAAGTTCAGCAGGTTGCTGGTGGTACTGTGAGCTGGTCTAAAACCATGTTGACACTCTGATATTAGTCCCGATGTCTCCCCATATATCCGTTGTTGCAAAGCTGATTCAAACACTTTTGCAAAAGCGGATAAAACGGCCACCGGGCGATAGTCCTTTACGTCCGAAGTAGTTTTACCTTTTGGTACCGGTACAACGCGCGTTACTTTCCAGTAGTCGGGAAAGGTCGCCTCCGCTAGGAACAAGTTAAAAATAAATAATAGCGGCTCCTCTAATACTGCGCGACAATCTTTAACTACAAACCCTGGTATTCCATCCGGCCCGGCCGACTTCTTGGCTGGAAGACGCTCCAGCGCGCGGTGCACGTCGTCGCGGCTGAGCGCGGTGAGATGCACGCGCGCCGCCGCACCTGCCGCCGCCGCGTCCGCCGCCATCGCGTCCGGGACGCTGAGGCGCGCTGGATTTTTCGCGTATACCGAACTGAAGTATTCAGAAAAAGCTTGAACACTTTGCTCATTCGAAAGTACAGTTCCGTCCCTACATATAGCTGTTCTATTTAATTTTTTTGTTTTTGATTTAATCATGGACCAGAATAGTTTTGGCTCTTTGCTTAGCAAAAATTGTACCCTATTTTCAAAATTCTCCATGGCGACCCGTAAATCCAATTTCAATTTTGCTCTCAGTGCTGAGAACTGATCGTAATCACATTGTGAACCTGTCTTTTTGAACTGTTTGTGTAGTTTGGCTTTAAGGGCTATGTTGCGTTTTATTTCAGGAGTATACCACTCAGGAAATGTATACCTGGGGCAGCCTGAATAACGCTTTTTCTGTGGAACGCAGTCATCTATTATGTTATTAATCATATAATAAAAATAATCAAGAGCTTCTTTTGAGTCGTCTATAAAATAAAGATCAGTCCAGTCTGCTAGTGATAATTTTGAATATAATAAAGAAAAATTTGCTTTTCTAAAAGCCCATTCTTGTTTCAAATTTATATTATCTTTCTTAACATTATCAACTGAAACTCGTGGCGCTGGTATAAGCCCAGTACCACTGTCGACCCCATCCCCGCTGCTTTATTATTACGCCATTATGTTTGAAACAGGTAACCGTTTTTACTTACGAGCTTGCTATGGCCCTTCGTATCCTACCTACTTCTTGTTTGTAAGTTGACGGTGCTCTCATAAGGGTTGGTGGTCTAAGGAAGGTTGTGAGAATTTATTAGGCATCATTATGAATAATGTAGTAAGAATATGGTGTGTATTGGGTGAGAAAATAAAATTCTTTGTGTATATACTTATATATTGATCAGTCAATTATAAATTAATAAGTCAACAATTTTAGAACTACCTTATAAAAATATGTAAACTATAAGTGCTACAATATTGACACACATGAGTAAAACACAAAAAAAACTTAACAAACTATCAACTAACAATATATTATTGAACACATACACTAAACCTAAATTCTAACTATTGGTTTTTGCAAATACACACACATTTGCTTTCACTAAAAAGAAAGAAAAAGGAATGTTGAAATGGTTTGGTCACATAGAGAGGACGGGTAACAGTAAATTGGTTAAAGAGATCTATGAAGCCAATGTGGAAGGTAATGTGAGTAGAGGTCGACCTCGGAGGACACACCTGGACCAAATAGAGAGTGTGCTCAAAAAGGCAGGCGTCCGAAGTATGAAGACTAAAAGAACATGTATAAAAGTATTGATGGATGTAAACGAAGCTAGAGAGGTTCGTCAGGATCGTAAAAAATGGCGATAGTCACCTAACCCAATGGGACTAATGATGTGACTACGAATGTATGCATTTTCTTTCACTATATTTAAAATTGTGAGGCCTTTGCCCAGCAGTGGGAAACAAATTAGGCTATATAAAAAAATATTTAAACAATTCCCAAGCCCGTCATGGCGTTCCGCACCCACTCGTGCGCGGGCAACAAGATGGCCGCCGTCGTGACGTCACACTGCTCGCGACCAATCACCACGCCGACTAATGCGTGTCTACCGTTATTTTGACAGACTAAAGCGCCGCCGGTACCGACCTGGAAGAATTTGTTAAATTATGTAGTTCCGATTATGAGAACCGATACTTAAATACATACATATACTCACGGCTATAAATCCCTAGAAGGGGTAGCCAGAGCTAAGGAATTAGAAATTCCTCAGCCGCTTTTGGAAAGTTGTGTGGGGAAAAGATGGTAAAATATAGGTTGTTGGTGATGGGTCTCCAACCGCATCGCCCAAAAATCCCTTAAAAGCCCCCAATACCGTTAGTCGCCTCTTACATACATCAACCGGAAGAAATGGGGTAGTGCTATTCAAAACCAACAAATGGGTGTTGTAGGTTAAAATGACAAACATTTCCTTAATCCTCATATTAAATGTATATGGTAATCCAAGTAGGAATCTTGTCGGGAACGACTATGGAGGACACACCAATATCAAATTGAGAATGCGCTAGAAAATATTCTTTTTTGTTCAACATATACACTTTAAATATGAACATAAACGCTATATGTATTATTTATTTAAAAAATAAGTAATTTATTAATATTCATAATTTAAGGGGAGTCTGATACAACAGACATGTTTAAAAAAATGGTTTCCCATTATAGACAGCTCCCGAGTCCGACTCGCAATTGGCCGGTATTTACTTGAGATTAAGATACATTAAGAACTATTTTATAGAAGAAGAAGAAGAAGAAGAAAAACATTTATTCGCTGCTACACACGTATAAAGGAAGACACAGCACAAAAATAAGTAAATACAAACACATAGAAAAATAATAATAAAAAGACAATATCATACACACTAATTCCAAGATATAACAGAAAAAAAAACTATAGCCGTATAACCTGCGTAGTAGCAACGAATTTGGAAGCTGCCTCAGCATTATCGTTGTGAAGTAAATGAATACCTCACAACACTGATTTTCAGTCAGCCCCAAAATAAAAATATAAAAGAAAAGACGTCACAATATCATAATGAAACAGAAAACTTATAACATACTCGTATAAATAATAGCAGTAGAAAGTACCGCGTTACTAAATTATTGTATAAAAACTACACATATAATTATATACTAAAAATATTCATACATAATACATAAATATAAATACATAAGAGACTCCACCTGCAGACAAACTGTAAAAACAGTTATGTTAATAAAGATTAATAAATAAATAATAGTTATAGTAAACTTTAATTATCAATATGTTGTAGTACTTACTTAATAAAAGGAAAAAATAAATAAACAAAGAAAATTTAATAAAATACAAGAACAGATTTGGTAATAAATAAATAATTATATAATATATTATTTATAAGGAGAATAGAAGAAACTAACCACACAATGGTCATCAGTAGCAGCGCAGAACATGTCCTTTCTGTATTTGTGCCTTCTGCCTCCCCCTTGACAGCTGTTGCAGTCGCGTGGCGGCAGGATGGTGGCGGATTGGTATCTTAACCGTTTGAAGATGTCTACAAAAGTAACAAGTATGTGTTATAGATGGAGTAGAAGGCTTCTATTTAAACATATCATTTACACATTATATATAAGTAATTGTTATGAACACTTATGAAATAACTTATGATCCCATAGATACCAGATCATTTTATGTGTTAATCACCGCTATTTTTAGCAGTGTGCTAATATTTTATATAAATCGGATTTGTAGTTTACGCATGATCGCGTAACACACAGACAAAATTCATACATACATATACTCACGGCTATAAATCCCTAAAAAGGGGTAGCCAGAGCTGAGAAATAACAAATTCCTCAGCCACTTTTGGAAGTTGAGTGGGGAAAAGATGGTAGTACAAAGGTTGTTGGTGATGGGGCTCCAACCGCATCGCCCAAAAAGCCCCAAGTTCGTAAGTCGCCTCTTACGTTAAGACAGAATTCCTTTCAAAGAAACAATATAAATATCAGAAATGAGTAGCCAGAGCTTCAGAATTAGACAATTCTAGAAGTTTCGCGAAGAAAAGATTGTATGGTATGGTAAGGGATGGTCGGTGATAGGTCTCCAATTCGTATTAGTAAGAATTCATACCTTCTCCGGGCCCGCCCCAGCCAGTGAAGGAGCACTCGTCCCCGATATGAGGTTCCGCCAAGCAAACCGGCTGAACCGCTATGCCCAAACGCAATGGTCGATTCCAGTGCTGCAAAACAAAAGTTAGCGATTCCTCATTAACGTTTTGACCCTACATAAAAACTTAATTATTGTATCTTATAAATACAATCCAATAAATACAACATTACAAATTTCGAATAAATTCATGTTTTTATTTTTAACTATCTCTCAAAAAATATCTCTGTAACTTTATAGGTATTAATCATTTGCATGTAATGGCAAGTAATGTGATTACGGTAATAAAATGAGCACGTTCATTTTTAAAAATCTTTATCGTTGAGTCCCGAGTCTTAACAAAAGAAGACACTTGCTTTCGACCGCGGCTCGCGCATATCCTGAATAGGGTGGCTTGGCCTTAATTATCCACCACAATGAAATTAATTAAATATAAATAGTAACACTCACCAACAAAGCAAGATCATGAGCGGCATCCCCCGGCGTGTACCGATGGTGAAGATGCGCCGTGGTGAGCCGCCGCTGCTCCGTGCCGTGCGCGTCCTCCTCCAGGTCCCAGATGCCGGCGTGCAGCGTCACTTCGCCTGAGGATGAGCTGAAACATTGGTTTCGTTTGTCAGTTGTGTAGGCATAGAATTTGTTCTATAAGGGAATAGACTTGCAGTAGTGCCTGTGTTTTTGTGTTGTGGTGTTTAGAATTAAATATTTTGTTGGTAAGATCTTCCGCCAGGTGGTGGTGTGCCAGGGGACCGCGGTCAAACTTTATTAAGTTGGAACTTGTAAATATGCTAAGTATTTTAGAAACTTCAATACTGCGATGTAGGATTTGTATGGCAAGTCTTGATGACGAGTGTGACGTGTATGGCTTGGTTACGTGTTGTTGTGGAATATTCTTCTTGCACTGTTAGCGTTTCTATGTAGTGCGCGTCATTGTGTACTGATAGCGCGTCGCTACAGTGTTTAACAGAAATATTGCCAAAAATATGAGTTGGTAGTTTATCTTTTATTAAACGCATCTAACAACGCTTAGCGCTTTTTATTTTACCTACACCCTGACGTCTATAATTAATTATGTTCTTAGATAGTTAGATTGCATAGTACAGCTCTAATTTATAAAAAATATTATATAACGAAAAAAAAATTGTACTGCCTCATACAAGTCAGAACATATAATAAAATAAATATTTACAGTTCTCAATAACATCGACACAAAAAGTTATGTTAATTTTATTTTATCGAAGAGGCAGCCCTGCGATTGGTACCGGATCGCGCTGTGCGAAGCAACCACAACTATACGCTTGAGCATTAAGGCACATTTAAGATTGCAGTGGTTGCTGACGCGACGGAGTAGGCTATTATAGCAGTAGGTATTGGAAATTTTCTATGAAGTGTAGTATCTGGTAACCATTCAATAATCTGTGGTTCGGTGCAGCCCTGAAAACGGATGTTAGTGGCACTAATATAAAATACACATTGTAACAAATCATGAATAGTATTACAAACTCTAACGATCACGCCGTATGTTATTGAGGAGATGGCAGAGTTACTAATACTTTTGAAAGTTAAGTCATGTGTCACCTGGTGTTCGGAGTATCTACGATTTGCTCGGATAGTGTACTCACGTTATGGGGTCAGGTCTGTCCCTGTTTTGAACATATACACTATACAACATATTCATGTGGTTTTTCTCACGGTATTTTCCCCTCATCGTCAACAATCATGTTATTAATCACACATATGAATTGAGAAAAGATACATTTTTGTAGGACTGGCTCTGGATTTGTACCCACGTCTCTCTGCATGATGGGAGGTTATACTGTTATTGCTTACATTTAAATTTTTTATTTAAGTTCTACTAACATAGTTACTAAGTCTTGTTTACTAATTAATTTGTATGGATATTTACATACATACATACATATATATACTCACGCCCGTAATTCCCATTGGGGTAGGCAGAGACTATCGATCGGCACTTCGTACGATCCTGACAAACCTCTCTTGCTTCGTCTACATCCATCAATCTTTTCATACATGCTTTTTTATTCTTCATACTTCGGACGCCTGCCTTTTTGAGCACACTTTCAATTTGGTCCAAGTGTGTCTTTCGAGGCCGTCCTCTACAAACATTACCTTCCACAGTAGCTCTATAGATACCTTTTACCAATTTCCTATCATCCATCCTTTATGGATATTTTTATGTCTGAAATAAAATTTTTCATTCATTCATTCATATACTACCCACTCAGCTATCAGGGTTATGTAAAATGTGAAATCCAATATAATTAATTACCCAAAAACGCAGTTAGCAACAGTGACGGCAGCCCGCGGGTGTACCAGGGTGGCATGGCACAGAACACGTTTGCTGCCCCGCGTGCGCACCACCAGCGCTATCCACGGGTTGGACGCGAACGGGGCCTCACCAGACCGCTTGTCTGAGGAATATCTTATTATTGATTATATTATTTACTCAGAAAAATTTGTAATGTTAGATTATGTGACCGAGTGAGAAAAAGTGTTATTCGTGAAAAGTGTGGTGTGAAAGATGATATTGTAAGAAAGATAGAAAAAGGAATGTTGAGATGGTTTGGGCATATAGAGAGGATGGATGACAGTAAATTGGTAAAAGAGATCTATAGCGCCAATGTGGAAGGTAATGTTAGTAGAGGACGACCCCGGAGGACACATTTGGATCAAATAGAAAATTGACTCAAAAAGGCAGGTGTCCGTAGTACGAAGAATAAAAGAGCATGTATGAAAAGATTGATGGATGTGAATGAAGCTAGACAGGTTTGCCAGGATCGTAAAAAGTGGCGATCGATAGTCTCTGCCTACCCCAATGGGAACTAACGGCGTGAGAATATGTATGTATGTATTATCGAGTCATCTTTAAAATGGTGTACAATAAAATGTGATTAAAACCCGTAACCAGTGAAGAAATATAACTTATGAAACCAACCTACTCGCGATTACAATACCGAAATAAGGTAGCTAGAGCTTATACTTTTTATAAAGATATAAAAGCCATCGTATAAAAGAACTGGAACAGTGTTTGAGATTGCTTAAATGATGAAAACGTAACATATAAGTGTCTTCCCTCGTTATTCCCTGGAAGAATTTTCTGGTAACGATTACTACAACCACATGATATAATTATGATTTTACATGACATGATTTTTGTGATGGGCACTCAGATCAAATTGTACCAAATATTTAATGAATGAAAAGTATATGAATGTATTAATAAATAAAGTATAAATAAAGGAAAGAAAAATTTCGACACAGACTGGGATCGAACCCGCGACCTCGGGTATACGCCCCCATCGCTCTGCCATTTGAGCTACCGTGTCAATGGCTGCCCCTTTAAGTAGTGTTTGTGTTTCCTACCTCCGAATTTTTACTAATTCGGAACCCACATGAGGTTTTCATGAAAAAGATTTAAATTATATGAATGTATATTTAAACAAAATTTTATTTTTATCGTCCTCGCTTTTAACCATTTTAACCGCATAACGCATTTTCTTAACAGACTTTACATTGAAATTCATTGTATATTTACCTCTATATATTGCTTTCTTCTGAACTCTCCCACACTCAGCATAAACTTGAGTATCTTTATCTATGAAATCTCCTAAATCCGTATAACTTGATTCTTCCTCTGAATCAGCCTCACTAGCGTCATAATCATGCTTAGTTATTTTCTTCGTGTAAATTCGCGTCTTGTTTCTCATGTAGTTCAGTAATTTGAACCCTCGCAGAACGTTGAAGTTTGGATTGGTTTGGAAATTGGCAGAGTCACTGTCGTTTTCGATAGTTGTATCTTCTGATGATAAAGATGAAAGGAGAACTGGGATTCTTCGCCTTATGGGCGGAGCTTGCGTTGGTAAGCTTTTTCTATTACCTGTAATGATTATAAATGTTAGATATACAACATATATTCGGGACCTCAGATCCTAACTATACCACTCAACTTTTACGCAGTAAATCACCTAGGAGGCAGAGGAACTACTTCTAGAGGTAGGTATACTTCTGAATATCACGTGACATCTTGTCAACTGCCAGGCCCAATTCAGCATTTTGGCTCTGGTCTCCGGCATGAGAAACGGAGGCGTTCCCACTCAGCTATCAAATCAGCCATTGGGGTAGGCAGAGACAAATTCTAAAATACACACTGATGTCAGGCAACTGATCCTTGAGAGACGTTTATTATTTAGTTTACGTACTTACTTTAGTCTGTAAACATTAACCATTCATTTTAATTCTCTTTAAAGAAGGTTGAAATTAATGAAACAAAACTATTTGTCTTATATCCTAGTAACATCCAATTACATCCTTTCCGCTTCCACAATAGTATTACATTTCCCTCGGGACACCGGGACTGTATTGGTTTGTGGGATCAGTGTTATCGCTACTGTTAATTCTGGCTTGCAAGTAACAGAGATGCAAAAGGGAAGGATTGATAGAAATAGAATTGCATTGATTACGTTATAATATATAATCCCAAGAACGACAGAGTTTGTAATCAGTACAATCAATAATTCCTCTGCCACTTTTGGAACAAAGGTGTAATATAAAGGATTGTGTAGAATGCTAAAGTGGAATGCTGTGTAGCGTCGGCTTAGAATAGCACTACCACATTTCTTACGGTGGGTGTACGTAAGAGGCGACTAACGGTATTGGGGCTTTTTTTTTGGGCGGTGCGGTTGGAGACCCATCACCAACAACCTTTATTTTTAACATCTTTTCCCCACTATCATTTCCAAAAATGGCTGAGGAATTTCTAATTCCTTAGCTCTGGCTACCCCTTCTAGGGATTTACAGCCGTGAGTATATGTATGTGTGTATGTTTGTATAAAGAATGGTTAGTGATAGATTTTTAACCGCATTGACCTACAGAGGTGCTACCAGAGCTGTTTAAGTAAATACCTTTTTTTAATAACCATTGGAATCGCTTCATTTACGTATATTAAGTGACGCTCACCTCGTGGCAAGTAAATGAAGAAATATTATTGGGTCCTAAATGACATATTTTCCTTTCACACCTCTGGATGATTCTCAGCCGTAATCGCCTGTCATGACATTGACGACAGAACTGATGCCATTCTGTTGACTATATTTCTGCTTGTAATATTTGTATTAATATACCTACCGAGTCTTGGATCAATAGTAGTCCCTCCGTAACCACAATCTTCATCGCTGTCATCACCATCATACGCCCAAGCTCCCGGCGCAGAATGATCAGAGTATATACCAGTCAGTCCACCAGGCTTTGGTAATTCATCAGAGTATACCTCATCATAAACCACAGGATCTCCATATCTGTTTGGTTTAGGAGTATGCTTTGATAGTCCTGGACGTATGTTAGCGTACGGATCTTCGTAGTCATCGTCAGGAGTTACGATTTTTAAAGATAATTGTGTTGGTGATTGGGATTTTAGATTCACTGGTTTTATGCCCAAGTTTCTTTGTATTAACGCCTTAAGTTGATTCATGGAGTCTCGTTGGTCTTCAGGAGAGCGTTTGTGTCTATGAGAGCCTGGTGGATCTTCTCTGAATACGACGATATCTTCAATCTTTTTTGGGTTCATTTTACAGCAGGATGCTGTTTTTGGTCTGCAATTAAGAGTTAAAATAATGAGTTTTATATCTAATTATTACGAAACATATAAATGTTGATTATTTTTATCCTAAATTACGGAATGATTTAATCATACATGCATATACTAGAAGGGGAATAGGGACTGATCGTGAATTAATGTACGATTTAATTAAGAGTTTCTTAACTCCATCGTTCACGCCGTATGTCCACGAAGGGTGGCAGAGGTACTCATAGTTTTATCAACATACTAGTAAGTACCATAATAACCATGATAAATTAACCACACACATGTCTTTAGAAAAGACAAATTGGTGTAAGCCCGACCTGGGATTTGAACACTAGTCGCTTGCACGTTAACCGGTGTTCTACCCATTGAGCTACCACGTCGTTTTTTTTAACGACGGCACAAAAACGGCGATAGGCCTGCCCCCTATCACGTGAGTACACTGTCCATGCAAAACGTGGGTACTCTGAACACCAGGTGACAAAGTCACGTGATGTTCAGAAGTATTAGTACCTCTGCCAACCCTTTCCGGGATATTCGGCGTGAACGTTTATGTTTATGTTATGTTAGTAAGTACCTGAACTATGTTGATTTGAAATTATGTACATTAATACACTTATTAAACTCTCGCGCTTTGTAGACATTGTAGACATAATGATTAAAACAAGTAGGTGTGCAGAATCGTCGGGCAAACATATCACGTAAGTGATTTAAAAATATTGTCGTGGGTTTACCCCAAATATTATGTATAGGTATAATATATACATTAATTTCTTAACCTGACATTTCGTATTATTCAATACGTTTACGGCTAAAATCTTTTTACCAGGCCTTGGAAATCATATATACATACATATAATCACTCCATTATTTTCCATTGAGGTAGGCAGAGTCAATAGATCGCCAATTTATCCGATCCTGGCAAAGCTTCGTTTCTATCCACCAATATTTCCTCACATGTTTTTCTATTTTTCATACTTCAGACGCCTGCCGTTATAAACACACTCTATTGTGTCCAAATGCGTCATCTGAGGTCGTCATCTACTAACATTTCCACGTAAATTCTATAGATCTCTTTTACCAGGCTGCTATGATCTATCTCCCTAAGTGCCCAAACCATCTAAACATTCCTTTTTCTATCTTTTTTACACTATCATCTTGGAAATCTAAATATAAATAATCTTCTTTAATCGTAGAACAGTACTACCCTATTTCATCCCGCGGGTGGCGTACGAGGCGACTAAGGGTACGGGGCTTTTCAAGTGATAGTCAGGGGTTGCAGTTGGAGGACCTTCACTTACGATACTATCTTCTTTCCAAAATACTTCTAAAAGTTGCTGAGGAAGTACTCAAATTAAAGCTCTGGCGGGCCCTTTTTGTTATTTATAGCCGTGAGTGTATGTATGTATGAATTCTACTCGTCAGAGTTGTCAGTGCTAGTCCGTGGTTTAGAATATATATTTAATTTATTAATTATATAGTTGAAGTGGATGGTGGAAAGTGGGTTGATTAACAACAACTGGTACGGTACTTCACGCGTTTTATCCTCGAACGGATAGGCATTTGAAATTCCTCAGCCTCTTTTGGAAATGAGAGTGGGGAAAAGATGGTAAAATAAAGGTTGTTGGTGATGGGTCTCCAACTGCATCGCCCAAAAATCCCTTAAAAGTCCCAATATCGTGAGTCGCCTCTTACCTACACCCACCGGAAGAAATGGGGTAATGCTATTCTAAGCCGACACTACACAGCAACTTCACTTCACTATTAATATTAAATAACATAACATAACATAAACGTTCACGCCGTTTATCCCCGAAGGGGTTGGCAGAGGTACCAATACTTCTGAACTCACATGGCAGCGCCATCTAGTGTCCAGAGAAAGATACCCACGTTTTGCTTAGACAGTGTACTCACGTGATAGGGGGCAGGCCTATCGCCGTTTTGTACGAATACACTGTCACATGACTTAGTACAACTCAGCCATGTGGGTTTCCTCACGATGTTTTCCCTCACCGTTAACAACCATGATAAATTAACCATACATATGTCTTTAGAAAAGACAAATTGGTGTAGGCCCGACCCAGGATTCGAACACTAGTCGTTTGCACGATAACCGAGTGTTCTACCCACTGGGCTATCACTGGGATATATAATATTAAATCTAAGAATAAAAACCTAGGATTATCAACAATCAGTATGATATGAGAGCATTGCTATAGGGAGGCTTAATGCCAACCAGCCTCTTGGAAACCTTACCCCCTAGCGGCAGGGATTTTGTTTATTTTTTTAATTCTTTAACTTTGTTTCATGTATCACGTGAGTACACTGTCCATGCAAAACGTGGGTACTCTGAACACCAGGTGACAAAGTCACGTGATGTTCAGAAGTATTTGTACCTATGCCAACCCCTTCGGGGATATTCGGCGTGAACGTTTATGTTTATGTTTGTTTCATGTAAATATGTTCTATTATTAAGTAGTAAATTGAACATACATACATACATGTTCTCACGGCTATAAATCCCTTAACGGGGTAGCCAGAGCTTTGGAATGAGAAATTCCTCAGCCACTTTTGGAAGTTGATTGGGAAAAAGATAGTAATAATAAATGTTTTTGGTGACGGGTCTCCAACCACATCGCCCAAAAATCACTTAAAAAGCCCCTATACCCTTAGTCGCCTCTTACGATCACCACGGGTAGAAATGGGGTAGTGTTATTCTAAGTTCACGACTATATTATTAAATATAAAGAGAAACATTTCTTACCTTTTCTGAAAAGATCCACCCCTCATTTTACACTCGAATTTTGTTATGAAAACACAATCAGTATCATTATGATCAAAAAACTCAACATCATTTTTAGGGTTATCACTTGGTTTCAGCAATCTTGTATCGTTATCTTTCTTTGGTTTATCCAGTGAATTATTCCAATTACCAAAATATATTCTATCATTTATCTCCTCAGTTACATTTTTAACATGACCAGTACCATTTTCTGTGTACGTACTTATCGAAGTATCTACCGTATTATTATCATCATTAAACACATCGAAAAAATCTAACCAATTTTTAAATACTAGTTTATCACTTTCTTCCACCGTTTCAAATTTTGGCGCCGGAATTTCGTGGCCATGATACTTTTTCACAAGTTCGTTTTGCCACCAAAACATGCCACTTTCCTGACCATCACTGCACTTTAATATAAGAAAACACAGCGTAAATATTTGGAACATTTTATCGATGTTTCGTACATAGGGAAAACTATGTAATAAGAGCAGTTTATTGCGTAACAGAGTTATATTAGTGAATACAGAGGATGTGGTCGCTAGTAAATTATCGTTTGAAAATCACGCGCAGTTGAATCACAATTATTCCATTTTATTGCAAATACTACTGTCCTCTCAAAACTGGGTCACGGGCTATTTTATACTAAAGCGTATCTATATTATTTTTTATCAGAAATTAATGTTGTTAAGACCCGTAATGCTTAATTTAAATATAGTTATGCGCTCTTAAAAGTCCGTGTAGTGCCGGCTTAGAATGTAACCTAAACTACCTCTTTCTACCCACGGGTGTCTTAAGAGGCGACTAACGTTAAGTGGTCTTTGGGCGATGCGGTTGGAGACCCATCACCAACGATACTTTATTTCTACTATCTTGTCCCCTATCAACTTCTAAATGTGGCCGAGCAGTTTCCAGCTCTGAAGCTCGTATGCACTTAAAGGTATGAGATAGAACAATATAATTTTCAACTGAAAGGGTCTTTAAGTTAAATCCCATATACAACTGACATAATTTCGCTGCAAACTGGCGCAAAGTTTTAATTTCATTATTTTGTTTTGTTTAATTTTATAATGATCTCTGTTTTTTCAAATATTTTGTTTTTTTTGTCACTGTTTACTGTTTTGTTTACATTGTTTTTAATTTTTATTTTTTTAAAAAATGCTTTTGTTTTATTTTAAATTTGTTTTTCTCTAGTTTTAAGTTTTATTATTTTTTGTGTTGTATTTAATTAGTGCCATATTTGCGGCGAATAAACTTTATTCTTCTTCTTCTTCTTCTACATACATATTTTGCGATAAGAATTTTAGATAAAAATATGGTAGAGTCGCGTTAGATTTGGACTAGTCCATATCTTCCCGTGGCGGCTTAGTTTTTGGGGACTTAGGGTGTATTTTGGGCGATATGGAGACCCCATATTATCCCCATTCTCCATCTATTTATCTTATGTTCATTGAATTGTAAATTCTGAAGCTTTGAATACACCTTTATAGGATTGATAGCTGTGAGTGTGTATTCATTAAAATGTAGAATAATAATCCTTAAGAACCTATCCTCATAACAAACATAACATAACATAAACGTTCACGCCGTTTATCCCCGAAGGGGTTGGCCAAGGTACCAATGCTTCTGAACTTACATGGCAGCGCCATCTAGTGTCCAGAGAAGGTACCCAAGTTTTGCTTAGACAGTGTACTCACGTGATAGGGGGCAGGCCTATCGCCGTTTTGTACGAATACACTGTCACATGACTAAGTACAACTCAGTCATGTGGGTTTCCTCACGATGTTTTCCCTCACCGTTAACAACCATGATAAATTAACCACACATATGACTTTAGAAAAGACAAATTGGTGTAGGCCCGACCCAGGATTGGAACGCACGCCCTTCTGTTTTCGGGCGGGTGTTCTACCCACTGGACTATCATGTAGCATGTCGTCATACTTGTCCAAAAATCTTTTTCGGACTCTGTAGGTGAAGTTTTGTAATTGATAGCATTGTGTTTTTTAATTAGATTTATATTATTTGTAATACTCTGTTAATCTTCAGAAGTAAATAAAATATATAAATAAAATAAGTGAATGCTTATACTGCAACATTTGTGTTTGTATCATTATTTATTTTTATTTGTCTGGAATACTAACAGCAAACTATACAATATAAACTTGGCAATTAGCAAGTATTCGCAAATAAACAAAGCTATTTATTTATTACAGCTTAATAGTATATAAATACTTATGAATGACTAAACTTAACCTACCATCCTTTTAAATCGACTAGGAAAAAAAATGCGATTGGTTTTTTGTCACTTAAACTATTTATTTATTTAAACACTTTATTGCATACAAATACACAACACACGAACAGTATTTGAAAATTACAAAACAGTCAATGAACACAAAGGCGGACTTATCGCCTTAACGCGATTTCTTCCAGTCAACCTCTATGGTGAGGAACAAATGAAAAACTCTTTAATTTAAATTACGGTCAAATATAAATGCAATTTAAACGGAACTTAATTAAACACAACTTATTTACAACATATATATTATTTTATATACCTAATAATAATTATATCAAATATACTATACAATATTTTAATACATACTTATATAAATAAAATAAATACAAATATATACATATACCTAACTTTATAAAATCTACCAACCTAAGGTTTTAAAAAAATAGGATTTAAGTTTATTTTTAAATATATTTAATGATGAACTATGTTTTAATGTAAATAAAAGCAGCCATTGGAAACCGTCCTACTAATAATTGCTCACATGATGTTTCATCAAATTATCCCATACTTACTCATAATACAGTCATCATTTTACTAATAATCTTGAAATGGTAAAAACCTCTGTTGCACTAGAAGTGCACATATTGGACAGTAATCACGCTATCAGTTTCCATTGGGGTGGACAGAGACTATAGATTGCCACTCTGGACGATGCTGACAAACCTTTCGACCTACATAAATCTTTTCATTTATGTCATTTCGATTCTAATTTACCAGCTTTCGGCATTTCAATAATTATCCTGTCATACATGCCGTTTTCTCTACTTTCATACTTTTCATCGCCTAACTATTCTTCCTTACTTATTTTACAATAATCATACTTCACACATGTGTAAGTTATTGATACGATATTTATAAGAAACTTTGACATTGACATCAATATTGTTTAGATACAACATCTGGGTTATTCTTAGTTCTTAGGTCACTCTGTATCAGTTTTTATGCGAAGAAATTATAAATAAAAGATGTGCTTATTAATGTGCACTATGTACCCATCAAAACAAACTGAGACATGGTGGGTTAGTCAGATCTGTACAAGTAACTATTGACTTTTTGTTTGCATAAAATAGCGCTACCTCATCTCTTCCCGTGTATGACGTATAATTTGGGTTAGGGTTAATGTGTTCTTATGAGTGATTACCTATAAACTTTTACATTCAAAAGACAAAATTTTACTTTCATTTTCTACATTTCTTTCAATCTTTTACTACTTACCACGAATTTAAGTACTTTTAGGTAATTTCTCTAGTATTACAGTCTACATTTGTAACCTAATAACATGATATCCAACGTAATAAAGCGATGTAAGTGAAAGAAACCAAATAAAATTAGAAAGAAGTTAGTTGTTGGAAGTTGGGAACCGATCCGCGGCAATTTAATAAGTTATCCCACTTTGATAAGTACGTGTGATTGCTGCGCTGAAACGGAACTTGGAGTTCGGTAGATAAGATATATAATTTAGTAAAAAATCCACGTGGTAGCTAAATAAAACTGATATCTTGCTTTAATTTATTTGATGAATAACACATTTACTTATATACCAAATTTGTGGCTTAGTTTATACGTATACAATAGCTCGTATTCTTGTATGAAATAAGGTATGTCACGGGTGGAAAGCTGGTCAATCATACTAATACCAATGCTGGACACTGTCTACCCCCAAAAAAAATCTTTAGATGTACTGCAGTAGTTAATAAAATTAAACTCCAATATTTATTTAATTCAAATCATAGAATTTCCGCCCTCGTGCCATCACACAGCATATTAACTGTAGCTGTGTAGTGTAGGTAGCTGCAGTTAAAATAAAAGAACACAATCATAGAGTATAAATCAAAACCGTCCCAACACTGACTATGTATACCGTGACGTCACAAATCCCCGGATTCCTTATTTCATATTGGCGGGAATTTATGGAGTGTTACATTCGGTGTAGCGCCATCTAGCGAGCCCAGACGCGAAACGTGACTTGTGTTGTAACAATTTCAACTTAAATTGAGTCCGGGAAAAGACATAAATAAATTGTTGTGTAATATTTTTTACGATGATATTAGATTGTCTTTTTTAGACAGCTTGAATTTGTTGCAGCTTGAAATTACCTATTATCATTGTTGTATATTTTTGATCTCTGTCGCTTACAAGGATTCGAGGAACGATTCAGAGTAGATCTATTACACCCTTGTAAGATGTTAAAAATAATAATAGTATAAAATTGAATTTGACATGTTCGGCGATGCGATGACTAGTGTGACTATAGTGATTTTATTTCACATATTTAAACTACAAGCGCTCTTTGTCGAGCAACCTTATATAACACTAACATCCGAGGATCTGCGTTTAAACATTAACATTCCACAAAAAAGCAAGAAATATTTTTTATCACGCTATATTTAAATACACCAAAATTTTGAAATATAGACGCATTTAGACATGCAATTTGGCCGAAAAGCTAAAACTTTAAAAATAGTATTTATCTTAAATCATAATCATCATAAAAAAAACATCAAAACCCGTTCAGAAATAACAACATTACGAAAATACTCACACACTTCACATATAATATTAATAAGCTGTACTTTCTTCAAGTTCTAGATCATATATTTGCAGATGTGAATTTGAATAAATAATTTGAGAATTTTGGCCACCCTACAAGACTTTTTCGCGTGTTTTATTTCGGAGCGGAATATATGAATTTGTGAATAATTTTAGCGCAGTTTATTGCACTTATTAGATTTTACGAGAGTCCGCGTCGTAAACAGCTAGAACATTTGAAATTCTAATTTTTAATTTGTTTCTCGCACGTTTTTCTGTTTTTACATTTGAATATGTATTTGGGTTATGTATGGCCTACTTTCTTACACTCATGCCTTTTATTTTAATTGAAGTGGGCGGAAATCGATAGCTCACCACTTTGCACCATCCTGTGTCTCCAACTTCGCTCACAATCGTTATTCTTCTTCTTCTTCCCATCCAACCTTCACCAACCATCCGTTATTTTTCTTTTCATCCCCGAATCATTGTCCAAAAAGTGGCTGATGATTCACATATTTGGATATCTCCGTCATATCATCATATACATTGAACATTATATGATGATATAACACTGCCGTGAGTGTACATAAAAAATATATGCAAGTCTAACGCAGATATTCGATTTTGAATTGTCATTTGAGCATTCACAAATATTATGTTTTCTTAAATCGTATATATAGTTTATTAATCAAGGTTATTTTAATGGTGTGGTAATAAATTGTGAGGAAAGCAAAATGACTGAGTGCATGTCATGTGCACATGGTGGTAGTTCTAAAAAAACGGCTATTACACTACCCCCTATTACTTTGGTACACTGTCCAATCAAACATGGTTACTCCGAACACCAGGTGGTAAAAATGACGCGAAAAGAAAATCAGTATAGTAACTCTGCCGCCTCTTAGGGGATTTACAGCAGGGTGGAACTATCGCCTATAACTAAGTAGATCTTGTCTCATGCAGGCTTCCTCAGTATGTTTCCCCTAAAATTTCCACCTTACAACCTTGAACCATTAAAGACATATATTATGACAAAAACTACACATTGGTAAATGCCTGACTCAAAGTTCTCTAATAAATAAAGAATAAATAAAGGAACGTAAGAGGCGACTAACGGTATTCGGGCTTTTAAGGGATTTTTGGGCGATGCGGTTGGAGACCCATCACCAACAACCTTTACTTTACCATCTTTACCCCACTCAATTTTTCAAAGGAGGCTGAGGAATTTCTAATTCCTTAGCTCTGGCTACCCCTTCTTGGGATTTATAGCCGTGAGTATATGTATGTATGTTATAAAAATAGTTCATCTTTCAATATAGTTTCACTTCTACTGATACAAATTGTTTACTTAAACATACATACATATGATATATATTACGGCCATAAATCCCAAAAAGGGGTAGCTAGAGCTTCAGAGTTAGCCACATTTGAAATTTGATAGGGGTGAAGATAGTAGATAAAAAGTATCATTGGTGATGGGTGTCCAACCGCATCGCCCAAAAACAACTTTAAAAAGCCCCATACCCTTGGCTTAGCCGTCTCTTATAGTGACATTCAAAGTCGGCACTGGACGGCATTATTTGCAATTATTATTATATTTTATAAAATTTAAGTAAGGTTAAATTTACAGCAAAGATAATGCTGTCAAATTCTACAGGGGGTACAATGGGCCCGCCCGCTAACCTGCTCACCCCTCTGTTTAATTACGTGTGTGAAAATAATATCAGCAAACAGCGAACTTTTACATTTAATTTCGTCCTAACGATCACATAAATTACGAGGGGCGTACTTTTTATACGGAACATTTTTGAAATACACTTTATTATAAAGTTACCTTATTAACTAAGTAATTTATCATGACGAGGATGTGGAGACGTAAAGTGCTTAAGGTGTGGTTTTGTTTGAGGGCAGTTAACAACACTAATTACCAAAATTTTGCCAATACAATGATAATTGACTTATTTGTGATTCACTACAGGAAACATATATACAAACAACTTTAACTGTAATGTAAATAAAACCATATTACAATGAGATAAAAAGAAAAATCTTTTTTGCAGTTATATCTAGTAATACATAACTAATGGTGATGTGATGATGTTCATGAACAAATCGAAATTAAATAAAAAAAAACATATAGTAATAAGATACGTTTTAAGACACCAATATTATTTGAACGAAGAAGAGCAATTCCAAACCGAAACTAACTCAGGAATGTAATCATGCTACAACGAAATACATTCCTCCTTATCTCAGCATTACAAAAACGATTGAGTAAACAGAAGCAGGGCGAAATGCAAAAAAATTGTACATTTCAGAAACCTTTTACGTCTTATTATAGATAAAATATTTTGACATTTTGTCTATTTTTAAAAAGAATTTATTATTTTTACTTACTAAAACATGTATCAACTAAATATATAAATAATTGTATTTTCTGAATAAATAATAAAAAAAGAAATAATTTATAATTCGAAGTAGATTATTTTTCATACATTTGAAAATGTCCTATGCAACCATAATCAACTTTTTGAAATGAGGAAAATATATTACAAGCCATATTATATAAATTAAATCGTTTTTTCTTATGAAGAATATCATATAATTCGATATTTTATTGTAATATAATAAATTATTTTAGTAAAAACTAATTAAAATAATAGTTTTGGCGCCGTCTATAAAATCTTTCATATTTGTTATTCATCTGTGTGAACACAAAAAATAGCAGAAAATAAATTTTATTTCTGGCAACATTAAAACCATAGACAACGTCAGTAGGTCTTAAATGCTTTGCGTGACAGCCATTTTGTTTGTGTTCAGTTTAGCAACAACGTGCGTCTCTTTTATTTGTGCAGTGAAAAATCAACAAAAATTTGTTCATTTTGATGACTTCAGTTTCAAACACTTTGGTAAGTAATTTATGCTGTGTTGATGTATATATCATAAGGTTTGACAACGAATTATTTCGAAATGGTGACTGTTAGCTTAAAAACATTGTCATTTTGTTTTGAGAATTTTTTAGGTTATTTACACATCGTGTTTTGTTTCATATTTGTTGCGGATTTGTTACATTTATTTGTGACGTTACAAACAAATTGTAACAAATATGAAGTAAAGACGTATTCACATTTGGAAAGTGAGGAATATAGGTTATATCCTGTGACTTCTCCTGTATTTACAAAATGACAATTGCTGTTATATCTAGGTATATCAAAATCCCAAGGAGAGTTGTCTTAAGCTTAACTATTTCACGTGTACTATGTAATATTAAATAGGTACCTATTGTTTATTAAAATTATAATATTCATTGCAGTGTTTTAACCCCCGATACAAAAAGAGGGGTGTATAATTTTGACCGGTACGTATGTGTGTCTGTCGATCTGTAGCACCCGCTGCAGGCAACAATTAGTATTGTTAAGTATCATACTGGTGCCAAACTGCTGGTCTCTCCCTACAAAAGTGAGGTTGAATAGTTTACGTTAGTTAATTGTTTTAGCCAGACACTCTTTAAACTAATCCTCCATTTAATAGCCATTCCTTTTCTTCCGTACATTAAATATAATTTGGATGATTTCTCCTACGTACCTACATATTATTTTTAAAAAAATCTAGCATACACATTACACATTGCTGTTGCATTAAATATTATGTTTTCTTGCTACTGTGGCACTGGTTTAACAATATCATGTTACTTTTTATCTCTATTTAATTTTGAATGAAATAATGTCTTCTGAATTACATCAACATTATACAGTTGCATGCTGCTCAAATAGATTAACTGGCAAGAGTCATGTGGTTATATTTCGCTACAATGGAAAAATTCTAGTTGCCTAATATATCTTAAGGTTATATTAACTAAGAGGCATGAATATTTATAGTAATCCTAGCTTTCGCCTGTAGCTTTACCCGCGGTTTATGCTTTTGAATATATTTATACAGGCAGACAGACAAATAAACAGATGCGTTCATTCTAATAAGCAACAATATGTATAACATGTATAATATGATACTTAGTACATTTGACTAAACAGTTTGTTTGTTGTAGAAAATGCCCTTATCGCCAGCGGAAAGACAACGTTTATACAGAGAACGTCTCAAAAAAAATCATCCAGATAAATATGAAGAAATGCAAAGGCAAAATCGCGAAAGGATAAAAAGCAAATACGTTAAAATTTCATTATTGCCTAAAAGCCAACAAGATATGAGAAGAAAGACATGGCGAAATCTAAAAAAAAAACAAGCTGTGAAAGATAGTACAAATAGTGATAAAAAAGAACTTGTATCTCGAAAGAAATATCATCAAAAGCATCATAAATTAAGAAAACTAGTAGAAAGACAGAACAATAAAATTGAAAAAATGAAACGACGAATAGCGTCTCTACAAAAAAAGGTGTACAGAAGGGATTTGCTTTTAAAATGTCAAAAATTATCCACTGATGATCATCAACATGATAATAAAAATATAGATCCATTGACACCTAATTCGAAATCAGATTCATTTTTGCAAACATTGAATAGTGTTTCAGCAGAAGATAAAAAAAGAGTAAAACGAGTTTTATTGGAAAAAAATGTAATGTCTACGGTTTTGGCAGAACATTACAGGGATTGTCAAAATAACACTGAAAGAAATGTTATGAAAAACCTGGTTAAAAGAAACTTGATTTGCAAATATAATATGCGAACTCAGATAGGACATTACTTGGGGTTAAGAGGACAAATTAGACTTTCGAAACCAAAGGACAATCAGTGTACCAAAAAACACCAAGAACAAATAGAAACATTCTTTTTGCAAGACGACGTATCTCGTGCATCTGCTGGCAAAAAAGAGACGAAGACGCGAAATATGGTAAAAATGCAAAAAAGATACCTTTTGGATAGTTTGCTTAACTTGTACCGAAAATTCAAAGTAGAAACGGGTAGCAAAATTTCTTATTCCACATTTATAAGACATAAGCCTTTTTATGTTGTCAGCCCACAACTGTCAAATAGAAATACTTGCGTTTGTAAGATACATTCTAATATAGAATTTAAATTTACGGCCCTCAAAAGATTGTCTGTGTTGAATGTTTATAACGAACTCGATGATATTTTAAAAGATACAGTATGCACAATTGATTCAAAAGAATGTATGTTTAATGAATGCCCTAAATGTAAAAATGAGTGTGTTAAATACAATTTTACTGAACATAAGGAAGAGGAGACTGTTACATGGCTGGAATGGGTTGTGCAAAAAATTGAGTATGTGAAAAATAATGAAACTAAATCTTCGAAAAGAGTGAAAAAAGATCTTAGAAATGGAAATTTGGCAAATTTAATCACCATGTTTGAAAAAGAACTCACTGTTTACAAAGTGCATATTTTTAACATACGGCACCAGTACTCCTGCTATAAAAAAGTTAAAGATAGTTTACAGTCAAATGAAGTTATGCTACATTGCGACTTTTCCGAAAATTACACATGCAAAATGCATGAACAAATCCAATCGGCTCACTTTGGGGCTTCACAATACCAAATTACATTACACACCAGCGTAGTTTATAAAAAAAATTATAAACCCCAATCTTATTGCACATTTTCAGACTCAACAGACCATTCTCCAGAAGCAATCTGGGCACATTTGATGCCAGTATTAGCCGATGTAAAAAAAACCACACCAGAAGTTAATGTTTTGCATGTCTATTCTGATGGACCAAGCACTCAGTATAAACAAAAAAAGAATTTCTTTCTGTTCAGTAAAATTACTCATGAATTAGGCTTTAGAGCTACTTGGAATTTTTCTGAATCTTATCATGGAAAAGGAGCTGCTGATGGTGTAGGTGGAACTATAAAAAGACTTTTGGATAAGAAAGTATCGTATGGAATTGACGTACTTAGCGCTAATAGTGCGATAGAAATGTTAAAAGGCGAAACTAGTATTAAACTATTTTACATTGATGCTAAAAATATTGATAATATTAAAAACGACAACGAATTTGCCTTAAATAATTTAACAGCTATACCAAAAACCATGAAAATTCATCAAATCCAAACTGCTAATAAGTCTGGTGAAGTTTGCTATCGCATTTTGAGTTGTTTCTGTGATTTTTCCGAAGTAAGAGGATTTTGTAATTGCTTTGCATTGAAAAAATATTGCTTATTGATTCGTGTGAATGAAATCGATGATCAAAATATTTCATCATCAGAAGAAGCAGTTTCACTTAATAACTCGCCAACACGTTATGATTCTTCAACTTCTGATAACTCTATCAAGTTTCTCCCTGTTCGTAAACGCAAAATTATCATGTCATCATCTGATGATGATGAAAGCTATCAAACTATTTTCGATTTCCCAAAGAAGTTTAAAACTGTTGCCAGTAATATGTTGACCCCAGAAAAAGAATACAATTCTCCATCAATTTCAAAATATAACAAAGTTTCGAAAGAGAAAATATCCGATTCATCTGATGATGATGTTTTTTGTTCTACCCTGTTAAAGAAACCGATTGCTACTTCACTTATCGCGAAAAGTCAAGACTTTGCTTCAACGTCAAAAATAAAAATTGTTTCTGCTACATCTATAACTGAGAATTTTCTTATGAATCCTGCTAGAAATATCATGGACTCAGAACCGGATGCGAGGAACAAGCTCATAAGACTATCGCCCTCGGCTCATGTCATTAAAGCAGACGATGGCAGGCCAGCTACTTCTAAGATATGTGTACTGTCAAATGTTAAAGTTGACTATAGTCGCTACAGCTCTAGGTTAAAAATGTTATCTAGTACAGCGCGCTATAATGTTTCGTCATCCAATTTAAAAAAAGATTTTAATGAGCTTTTCTCTTCGCCGTCTAACTCGCCTACGAAAGAAAATGTACATAATAAACGAGAAATTTTATCAGCTAAAAATACAGATGGTCCTACAGTAGTCGAACGAAACTTGGCACAAAAGCCACAAAAAGAATTTAGTTTCTTTAATACTAGTAGTGATGAAGAAAACTAAACTACAAATTAGTAAATGAAGAAGTTTGCTTTTACTCTAATTTGATTATCTGCTACGAGCTAAGTTACATAATGGAAAGTCAATACTCTTATAATGTTATGCAGATCGCAGAAGACATTTTGTTTGCATTATGAGGATCGCAATCTGTTTTATAAGTATTCCAAGGGCTTCTAGGTCTATGCAAAAATGCTTGTTTCCACGCGCTAGAGTGGTCACGTGTCCCTCACCTTATCCCTGGTTTTTGCATGTTATCCTCGGAAGATAGACATATTTATGCACTAATAACGCACTAAACGTATAATTTCATAAAGATTCCGAGCGATGTGATCACTCCAGCGCGTGGCAACGTGCGTTTTTAAATAGTCCTAGAACCCCTTTGCATACTTTATAAAACAGATTGCGGACCTCATATTTTGCTAACGGATGTTTTCTGGCGACCCGGTCTAATATTGTTGATAATAATAAGACTTATATTTGTTAAAATACTTTGATGATGATTTATTGTCAAAATATAATGTGCTAAAATAATTTGTGTCATTGAATGTGCAATACCGTGTTAATTGCTTTTTTATTTTATTAATGTTATTTACTTTTAATATACAAATACCTTATAAATATAATAGTTTTATGATCACAGATATTCTTGTGAGAAAGATATTTCTGTTCATGTCTAAGAGAAATAACAGTCATTGTCTGTCACAGACACAGATATCCTAGTATTGTTTACATGGTATGGTTAATTGCAAAGGTAGCTTCTAAGTTCGATTTGAGAAAGAATCTGTTACCACTTGTTGTTTTGTTTACATTTTTGACTTGATTTATAATAATATTTAAAATGATTATTTCGAAAAGCTTGGTATTTTAAACGAGTTTTAAAAAATCATGGAGGGCAATATTACAAATAATTTATCGAAAAAAGGCCATTTATTAAAAATGTTTATGTTAACATAATTCTTAATACCTATAAAGATAGGACGGTACTTAACAAAATATTGTACAGACTGATTTACCAAAAACTTATGTTTAAGACACCTACTTGTTAAATGTAAGAGTAGTTCTAAGTTCGATTTCAGAAAAATTTGTATTTTTGAATTTTTTTCTTGATTTATAAAACTATTTAAAATTATGTAAAGACTGATTTACCAAAAAAATATGTTTAAGACACCTACTTGTTAAATGTAAGAGTAGTTCTAAGTTCGATTTCAGAAAAAATTGTTTTGCTTAAATTTTTTCTTGATTTATAAAAGTATTTAAAATTATGTACAGACTGATTTACCGAAAAAATATGTTTAAGCCCCCTACTTGTTAAATGTAAGAGTAGTTCTAAGTTCGATATCAGAAAAAATTGTTTTGTTTAAATTTTTGTCTTGATTTATAAAAGTATTTAAAATGATTATTTAGAAAAGCTTGGCATTTAAAACTAGTTTTTATAAAAATCATGGAGGTGAACATTCTAAATAATGTTTTTCCATTTTTTTATAATGTCGGTGATTATATGTTAACACAAATTATAATACCTATGAAGATTTTTGTTTGATTTTTTATAGTCGATTTACCAAAAAAATATCTTTCCTACTTTAATATACAAAATATTTACTGATATAATATTATTAAAGTAGTATTTTATCTTATATCAACGACGTGTTGTTTATATATTTTTTTTCTTAATTTCTGATTTATAACTAAGAGAGAAGATTGTTTTTTTTATTAACCTACATTATCCCACTGCGGGGCAAAGATCTCTCATCTTTTATTGGTAAATTGTTATTATCGCTCTTTGAATTAAAAAATCTAATCAAAGTTTTGTTTTATTTATTTATTTTAATTGCTAATCCTATGTACGAGATTAAGATAATAATATATAGACGCTCCATCCCGAGCGGGCCTCTCTATGGCTGAGAGAGTATTCTAGCTATGGAACACTTAATGGGCGAGCCCGACTCACACTTGTCCGTTTTCGATTTTAAACTGACAATATGAACAAGGTTTTATAGTTCATCTTTGTTATTTTATTTGTTACAGCAACAGAAGTCATCTTTGTTTCTTATTTGTTATTTTTACATTTTTTTTGCATTTGGCCCAGCAATAAACAGTTGTTTTATTGCCGAATCAAAGTGAGAGATGAAGATTGTAATAATAAAATGCATCGGAGCGCGTGGCCAAGTCATCCAATTCGTTCCTTATATCATAGTCACCCTAGTTTCTAGATTAAATTACCGGAGATACTGTACTCTCTCTGGTCTAAGTTTTGTAATGAATTGTTGTTCCCCTATATTGACATTGTGTTTTCCATCTTCATGTATAGAAATAGGTTTTATGGGCACGTAAGCTGGTTCTAGCTCTTTTAGAAAAATAAGCCTGGATTTATTTAATCACATTAAAAAAGCATTTACTATAAAATTGATAAATGTAATGGATGTAAAGAAATGGTACCGAAATGCAAAAAGTGTCCTTCCCTTCCCAATGGGAACTAATGGCTTGGGTATAACTTGGTTACGAAGTATTAGTGTATGTTTCTTTTTAGCTAAAATTAAACTTTATGAATGTTACTAAAAAAATAAATAAAGGAAAGAAAAATTTCGACACAGGCGGGAATCGAACCCGCGACCTCGGGTATACGCCCCGAATTAGTAAAAATTCGGAGGTAGGAAACGCAAACACTACTTTAAACGTGTAAAAGAAATAAAGGATAGAAGAATTTCGCGCTTGCAGCCATTGACACGGTAGCTCAATTGGCAGAGCGACGGGGGCGTATACCCGAGGTCACGGGTTCGATTCCCGCCTGTGTCGAAATTTTTCGTTCCTTTATTTATTCTTTATTTATTAGTAATAATCCCCACATGAGGTTTTCATGAACAAAAAGATTTAAATTTTATGAATGTTTATAAAATAATAATGTTTCATGATATAGTTTTGTTTTGAAACACCAAAACATGCACACTATTTTCTATTCCAAAATTTTCAAAGCTCAAACATGAACATGACAATAATAACACTTCATTTGATTATGTTTGTGATAGCAGAATACCGTTTTGAAAATTTAATTAGAAGACGAAATTTTCGTGTCTCTGAAATAAAACGGAGGAATAAAGTAAGAAACTTAATTTCCTCTAATTGCTTAATTCGCTCAGCTGAAAGAGATTATAATTAGAAGAAATTAGTTACAATGTATACTAACAATTGAGTTTGCGTTGACATGTTATGTACTTAATGTCATTTAACAATTAAATAAATACATACATACACTCAAGGCTATAAATCCCTAAAAGAGGTAGCCAACGCTTTAAAATACGAAACTTCTTCAGCCACTTTTGGAAGTTGAGTGGAGAAAAGATAGTAAAATAATGGTTCTTGGTGATGGGTCTCTAACCTCGCCTGAAAATCACTTAAAAAGTACTCTCAATCGCCTCTTATGAACACCAACGGGCAGTAATGTGATATTGTTATTCTAAGCCGACACTACTCAGCTTAACAATATCATTACGTCTAGTGCGTTCTGTCGTACCGTTGGTTATACCGGTATGACAGAACGGATAAAAGAAGTCCGCTCCGTTCGCCTACGCTGTCGAACAGAACGGACTACGAAAAAAGTGTCCGGTTGTTATACTGGTGAGTTTGACAGGTAAATAGTGTTGTGCTACATAATAATATAATAATATAGTTGTGACTGGCGGGACTTTAGAAATTTTCACGAGTGAAAAAACATCAAGAGATAAAAAAACATTTTTACATTTTCAAACAAAGGTTTTTTTACCCGAAATATTGGAATAATGCAATGATTTTGAGATGTTCCCCTCAAACCAATGGAATCTGTACAACTAAAATAGATTAACCAAACTGTGCCCCACTGCCTAATGCCGCGTTTAAAAGTTTTCTATGAAATATTGCTGTTTTTTCGTGTTTTTGTAAGCATACATGATGCCATACATTTTTTTTATGAACTAGGACAATCGTTAACCGAAAATACAAAAGACATGGTTAATGTTTGAAAATATGAGTTTTATTACAGCAAAAGATATATATATATATATATATATATATATATATATAAGTAAACGCCTAATATTTTACATTACATTTAACAAAACAAAAAAAATATATGAATGATTTTATTTAACTTGAATTCTATATGGGCCAGCAAATATAGAGAACTTAGTTTTAAATTAGCCTTAACTGCAGATATCTTTGTCAGCTCAGTGGGAGGACGGCCACCCATCATGCTGAGAGACGTGGGTTCAAATACCATGTCGGACATAAAGTAGTGACTTAGACTTTATACGAACACAAAATTATCTTATGATTTAAGTACAACTCGGTTTCCCCCCGATGTTTTCCCTCATCGATCAATTAATCACCCATATGACACATTATTATTATTGGACCTTAGTAAATACCCATCACTTAAAACAATCTCTTATCTAACAAACCGGACACTTTTTTCGTAGTCCGTTTTGTCATACCGGTATAACAAACAGTATGACAGAACGGACTAGACGTAACATTACCTCAGATGATTTGCCGTGAGGGTATTATAGGTCGTAAGAGGCGTGTGAGGAGCGTGGAGTGTTTTGTAAAAGATTCGAAATTTTTAAGAGCATGCTTCATCTACAATCCATTATAAATTTATGAAATGCACACCGACTTAGCATTCCAATATTTTTGTAAACTTGGTTATAACTATGATTTAAATTAACTTAAGATGGGAGCAATAAAAATCTAACAAAAGATGGTATTTTCTAGTAAAAGGATTAAAGTTCAGTATTCCGGACGAGTTGAGAAAGTGTGAACACAAGAGTAATGTGAAATCGATGTAAGAACAAACGTCGCGGGAGATTAAGTACTTTTAAGTCGAATATTTATGTATGAACATTCTTTTAGTTTGTTACAATAGAACTATATATTTTGCTATAAATTTACTCATGTTGTGAAGAACAAAAGGACTCGTATTCTTAATGAATTAAAACGAAATGTGATAGTTTTGCCAGGATCGTATAAATTTCAATCGAATGTCTTTGAGAACCCCAACAATGGTGTAAATAGATAATGTAAGTTGTAAATAAATTTGATTCAACACTATGTATGAGTACCAGCATAGATGGATTTGTCACAGTCCGTACACAGTTGACCTAGTTTCGGAATGTACTTAAAAAGAATTTAAATTACGATGTACTTTTATTTTCTAAACAAGTTTAAAATAATGGTACCTTCTGTATTTATTATAAAGACGTAAGCAATGACACGCCATTGAGATTTTATATAAAAAAAATGGTTTTAAATGCTTCATAAACTCTAACCCAATTCAGCTTAAACAGAGCGTTAAATTAACACTTCACCTCCTTTTATCAGCTGTAACGCCTACTTTATCATTACTTATTGTAATAACACTTTGGAAACACAGGAAAATATTGTTGAGGACCTTTAAACTCCTCCCTGTAGACTTTCGTAACTCGGTTTGCGAAGATTATGAGGTTGCTTCGTCACGTTTCAGGACCATTAACTTGCCCCAGTAATTATGCGGCAGATGTCTTTATTAAGATGAAGAAGATGCGCGGCTTGGGACGGCTTGATGGCTTCAGTTTAAAGTTTGGAAGGGGACGAAGACATTTTATTTTTGGTCATGATTCTGTAGCCAGTTTTGGTTATATGTAAAATAAATCTTGTGTGATCGTCTCAACTCATCACATCATTTAAGATATTCCCGAAGTCGTGTTGTAGGTACTAATAATGATGCATGTCACTTACCCTGACACATGGTGTTCAGGAAACCCATCTCTTTGCCTAGACAGTGAACTTATGTGATTGGGGGCTTATTGCCGCTTTCATAAGCCTAATTTCCCGTACCGAAAACCGTAATCCCCACTAACGCCCGATTTCTGAATTGAGTATTCAAGCTGAGAACGACTTAAGTATCGTTTTGTCTCATTTAGTTGTTAAGATTTCAATGTGACAGAACGATACTTAAGTTGTTCTCAGCTGGAATACTCAATTCAGAAATCGATCGTAAGTGCAAAAAGCACTAAGCCGTTAATTTAAAAAGTTGCGTAATATTTTCTATTTGAGATTTAAGCTTATAACTCATTTGCGAATTGAACGCCTTAATAACCGATTGTACTTATAGTTATACAGGACACGAAAAATCGTGACAAACAGTGAAATAAAAGATCCAAATGAGACATATAGAAAGAGAAAGAAAGAGAGACATTTAATCGCTGTACAGAAACACTATAATAGAAAAAAATACAACATAAAACAAAAGGAACATTCAAGTATAATATTTAGAAGCATATCCCTGTATCATACGGCCGTTAAAGTTTGAGTCGAGTTAAAACTTACAATCAATTAAAGAAATTTGATAGTTTTGTATGCCATCAGGTGACACGCGGCGCACCGTACACTCGTTTCCACCGCCCCTGCTGTGTATTATGAACCCGAGTGCAAAACGTTCTTAAACCTTAGTGAGCATAATTTCAATTAATTTACCCCGAGTCACGGATGTCGGGAACAGCCGGGAGATATGCTGCACCGACTCCCCTTATTGTTATCTTACAATAAGGTCAAGAACGAGTCATTTACATAAAGGGGCTGTTCATTTCCTCGAGACGGCAATGTTTCTGGGCACTTACTTTTTCAATATGGCGCATGATAGCAAAACTTGCGCGAAGCTCAAGAATAAAATACGTCTGTTATTACTGACAGTGTAGACAGCTGTTTGCTGCAAACTGTAATTAAATTTAATATTTTATAGGTCTCGTCTGTCTGCGCCTTGTTAGTTACCATTGTTTTCATACGTCGCTGTTTGTATAATGCAATGTATTTTAACTTAAAAAAACCGTTTTGAATAAGCAAAAACGATTTTTAACGGCGGCATACCAAGACCACGTTTTATAGCAAAGTAGAAAAAACTTCTAAATAATGGTGTCTGATTTGAAATTACTTCTCAAGATATATAAATCAATGGACAAGTTAGCTTAAGGCAATCATAAATTCTATATGGAGTTGCAATAGAGAGAGATGTTTTTCGGAAATTCATATAATTCCGTCTTTTAGAAGGAACGTAAAGCCTTCGGTCCCGCAAACTAGTAATCACTAACCTGCCAACCTACACTGAATCAGAGTTATGAACTGATGGTGAAAATACCATATTGCTAAGTATTGCTTATAATATAAGTCATGTTATTTATTTATATAGTTCTTTCTAAATTCCATCAAATTCATAAACAGAGTCAATCCCACACTGCAAAACAAGAAGTAATCTCTGCCTACCCGAACACCAAATAAGCTTGATACCAAAACAATGAAGCCAATATAGGTTAATCTAATAAAAGGCTTGCCTAATAAATAATAACTTGCCTGTTATTAACCGTAATATGATCGACGGGGGGTGAGTGCGCTCATTACGACACAGTGGCGCCATCTATGATAGCTTAGTGTTTGTGTTGTGGTTGGAGTATATGTAAGCTAGGTTAGTTTACACTTTGCAAACGATTGGGACCGGCTTTGGTTGGAAAGCAAGTTTATAAATTTTAGTTCGATTAATAAGTTTTACATGTCTTATTCAGTATGTTATTTTTATTACATTTGCAACATCAATATTTTGTCAAGACGTTGTAATCAAAATGTGATATTATTATTTAAAGTGAATTCTTATGATAGGTCTCCAGCCAGTCCCATTGACAAACATACATACATAAATATACTCACGGCTATAAAACCCTAGAAGGGGTAGCCAGAGTTAAGGAATTAGAAATTCCTTAGCCACCTTTGGAAGCCATGTGGGGAGATGTTTTCCAACAGCATCGCTCAAAAAGCCATTAAAAGCCCCAATACCCTTATTCGCTTCTGACGTATACCCACGGGAAGAAACGGGGTAGTACTATTCTGAGCCGACACTACTCACAAATCGACAGACATTATCTCATAAATCCTACAACTCTAAGTTACCTTGTATGAAGTTAACACTCGTGGGAAGTTTAGAGTTTATTCATACATACATATACTCACGGCTATAAATCCCTAGAAGGCGTAGCCAGAGCTAAGGAATTAGAAATTCCTCAGCCACTTTTGGAAAGTTGAGTGGGGGAAAAGATGGCAAAGTAAAGGTTGTTGGTGATGGCTCTCCAACCGCATCGCCCAAAAATCCCTAAAAAGCCTCAATACCGTTAGTCGCCTCTTACGTACACCCACCGGAAGAAATGGGGTAGTGCTATTCCAAGCCGACACTACACAGCATAAGTTAATTCATAGCTTTATTATATATTATATTAAAGCTTAAATAGAGTGATATTTATGTTAGCGCCTAATCGACGATGTGTTCAGAAATGGGTTACTAGCAATCCTTCATTTCATTTCATTAGGACAATGTTTACCAATTAGAATATTAACAAATAATGATAATGTCTCATATATAAAAAACACTTAAGTAACTGTTTATTTTTTTTAATAAACGTTTACGCCGAATATCCCTGAAAGGGGTTAGCAGAGGTAATAATACTTCTGAACCCCACGTGACATTGATAAATAAATACATAACACCATTACAAATATTATGAGCCTGCCCTTCGGAAAAAATAATGCCTGAATCTCCAGGTAAACGTCGGTTTTACTTTTTATATCAGTTCCTAGTATTTACTATAGGAAAGCAATTTCTTTGAAGATTATTTTTAATATTCCGCCAAAGCAAAAAGCACGTTTCGTCAACAAGGGTCGCGAAGATTACACTTTACTTCAATACTGAAAGTAAACAGAGGATTTTATCAGGGACGGATTGAGGTGGATGATGTAAACTATGGTCGGTTTTCTGTTTGCTGCAGAGTTGATTTTTCTTGTGTGTCGAACAGGTTAAAGCTAAGTGGAAAAGGAAAACCTTTGGTAATTATGAAAAGAATATAAAAAATAACCTCTTATGGCACTTGCAACAACAAATCATATAGAATCCAAGGCAATACTTCACGGCCATTTTAGCTTTACAGTGATCACCATCTAGTTGTAAATGTAGCATTAATATAATTAATACCAAAAATATTTCTTTGGGTACACAAGTCACTACACCTAATATAAAACATAAACATAACATAAACGTTCACGCAGTTTATCCTCGAAGGGGTTGGCAGAGGTACCATTACTTCTGAACTCAAATGGCAGCGCCATCTAGTGTCTAGAGAAGGTTCCCACGTTTTGCTTAGACAGTGTACTCACGTGATAGGAGGCAGGCCTATCGCCATTTTGTACGAATACACTGTCACATGACTAAGTACAACTCAGCCATGTGGGTTTCCTCACGATGTTTTCCCTCACCGTCTATCACCTAAATATCTTATAATTATAATAGGAATATAATAACAATAGTGTTAAATTCATTAGTTTTAGATCACTGTACGATAGTCATATAACCTAATTTATATAAATTAATTCATTACAAATATTCAATCTATAAAACAAAAACAGAACAGTATAACCCATTTGAAAATTGTATCTCAATGCTGCCCTGAGCTGACATTTCCTTTGCGATTTTCTTGAATTTTTTGCTCAGTATTCATTGATCTGTATTTGTAAGTATTATTTGCGCCTTCTGTTTGCGTTTCATACCATTCTAACAAGTTGCTTTGTGATTCTTTTCTGTAATAGCAAACTTACCATTCGTTTGCTATTGTAAATGTTATTTCCTTTAACATCCATAGTCCATGGTGGCTCAGTGAGATGAGCACGGTTTCAGATATAAAGTGGAATGGGTTCTTATCCTACACCACTGAAGGTTTATTTGTGTTTTAAAAGTTATGAAGTTTGTATAAAACTCCTGCTAGTTTTATGTAAACATATATTATGACGACGTGATAGCTCAATGGGTAGAACACCGGTTAACGTGCAAGCGACTAGTGTTCAAATACCGGGTCGGGCCTACACCAATTTGTCTTTTATAAAGACATGTGTGTGGTTAATTTATCACGGTTAACGGTGAGGGAAAACATCGTGAGGAAACCCACATGGCTGAGTTGTACTTAGTCATGTGACCGTGTATTCGTACTAAACGGCGATAAGCCTGTCCCCTATCACGTGAGTGCACTGTCCATGCAAAACGTGGGTACTCTGAAAGCCAGGTGACAATGTCACGTGATGTTCAGAAGTATTAGTACCTTTACCAACCCCTTCGGGGATATTCGGCGTGAACGTTTATGTTATGTTTATGTTATATATTATGTTAACGGCGAGGTAAAACATCGCGAGGAAACACACATGACTAAGTTGTGGTCATGTGACAGTGTATTCATACAAAAACGGCGATAGGCCCGTCCCCTATCACGTGAGTAAACTGTCCAAACAAAACGTGGGTACACGGAACACCAGATGATAATGACACATGATGTTTAGAAGTATTTGTACTCGTGCCAACACCTTCGGGGATATACGGCTTGAACGTTTAAGTTTGCGTTTGAGATATATTATGTTGTCCATTCAAGACATTTCCACTAGATTCTCAGAAATCAGCATGTATCTTTCCTTCTTGGCATTTCTCACCAAGAGATTTTTGCAGACTATATTTAACATCTTATGTAAAGTATAGAGAACTTATTTAAAGAACTTATTAACATAACTAACACACATAATAATTAAAAATTCTTTATTCATAACCCACAGCAATACATCAAAACATCAAATACATATTAGAATAGGCTAGGTAGCAAGCTACAAGTACAATTTTTGTATTGATATTTTCAATATTAGGGACATATAGGAAAATAGATTAACTAATTTTACTTCAAGAGAATATAGACCCATAGAAGAGAATAGGTTATTCATACCCAAACTTCTTAACCAAACTGGAATAGATCGCACAAAGTGATTGTAAATATTATTGTTTGTATTTGACCCTTAAATCTTCACATATTTCTAGACTCAAGCTCTTGCCATTAATATATACAATAACAGAAGTGCAAAGTTGAAAAAGTAAAAAGCTCTTTGCATTTTTATTATAATCTATAAAATATTAAGGCTCTTTTAAACATTTTGTTATTTTAATGCTGTTTCTTTTCCAACAGAAATAAAGATATAATAAAGTAAAGATATTTTCTAACATAGGTTTAATACAAAGTAAAAACGTGCCCCTATTAGACGATACTAAGTGTACTTAATTAGTTTCACGGCAAGTACAAAGTTATCAAGAAGAAGTCTCAAGTCCACACTTGCCAGCTTGTATCTGTGGTGTGTTTCTAACTTAGATTGTGATACTATCACTACATTTGTAAGTTATGCCGCATACTAGTTGGGAAGACAGGGGTGGATTTAGGTTGGCGTACATTATTCGATCCAATCTGTGCGTTTTTACTATCACAGACAGACTTACACAATAGAAAATTAAACAGACAACCTAAAAATTTATACAAAACGTTTATAGTAACATGCGAGACAATGAAAAAAAATTTAAAAATATATCTTCTCACAAACAGCTGTTTACATTCGTGCGAGCTACGTACAGTCTACACGCATACGTCTATTCGCACGCACCCAAACACCGTGCCGAAGTCTGCCGAACTGAACTGAACCGAAGATACACGGCCTTGCTGCACCGCTGTGCCGGTTGGAGTTGGAGTGTTAGGTTTTTTCGTTACGGAATTTTTACATTCGGTCCCCGCGCTCAGAGCCGTAGGTAAAAACTATGCAATACCTTAATCAATATCCGTATTCATACATACATATATAACACCGTAGGCAGAGATTATCGATTTCCACTTTGTACGATCTTGCCAAACCTCTCTAGCTTAGTTCTATACATCCGTATTCGTCATTCAATTAAATCATGCTGTATTTGAGGATTTAACCCATGATCTCCGGACCCAGCTGCTTAAGTTCTGTATCCATCTAATTTCAAACATGGAAAGCATAAAGTAAGAGTATAATTTATATCGTAAATTCTGCTGCGTAGTAGCTCTTATAATTGTACACCCTATATCGTTGTAGGTGACAAATTACTCCAGGAAAATTTTATGAAACTGATGAAAACTCTGAGAGCTAAGTGGGAAGACCGTTGCTCTTAATCCAGAGAAACGCGCGCTTAAGTCCTGAGCTAGGCCTAACGCCAGTGTATTTTTACCGAAGCCATATAAATGTTTTCTTTACAAAGGTTGATATGAAGTATTTAGAAGTATAAATGTACAACTACTATGCTTTTGGGTATATTCGTTGTAAATGATGATAGAGACAGAGGGAGAAAAAGAGATAGTGCAGTCCCATTTTCGATCTTTTAGCAAAACCCTGAATTCGTATCTGCGCGTTACCAACTTAGTACCGCGAAGCTGTTATGAGCTGGATGCAGCAAATACTACGTATGTTGTTAATAATATAGTTCGTATTACTTGTTGCCATCTCCATGCTTATTTACGACTGCTACAGTTTGTAACTGTGACCCTAGTGTTTAAATTAATATAGCCAGCTGTTTCTTGGAAGTTTAGATTAGGGATCAGCCTCAAAGTTTCTGGCCTACACCATTTAATACGGTCCAGACAAATCTCTTCTGTTACATATTTAACATTAGTGTAGGGATAGGCTGTAGGATTATAATTCCACAATATATATTAATTGCTATTAGTTACATTATATTTGCTGTGTAGTGTCGGCTTAGAATAGCACTATCCCATTTCTTCCGTTGGGTGTACGTAAGAGGCGATTTACAGTATTCGGGCTTTATTCGATTTATATTATTGGGCGATGCGGTTAGAGACCCATCACAAACAACCTTGATTCTTTTTCCCACTAAACTTTCCAAAAATGGCTCTGGCTACCCCTTCTAGAGAATAATAGCCGTGAGTATATGTATAGTAGTGTGTATGTAATTAAAATATATTAAAACCAATATAGTAACACTTATTCATTTATTTAAACTACTTAGAAGCATCCACAGGGACTGTAAGATTGACCGTAAGCGGGTCCGTAAACTGGGCCGACAGCGTTGTTGCATCCGCAGATAGAAGGAGTGTTTCCAGCGATGGTGACGAGACCTCCTGCTGGGACGTTGCCGTTGAACTGCACGTTGCCGCAGACTGGTACGCTACCATCGATGAAGGCTGGTCCGGCGATCGGCAGCTCTCCGACGGCGGCGAACTCACCGATACCGATACCACCATAACCAGTGTTAGCAAAACCAGCATTTCCATAGCCGATGTTTCCACCATAGCCGATATTAGCTTGGCCAAAGCCGATGTTAGCTGGGCCATAGCCGATGTTAGATGCACCGTAGCCTAAACCGTTGCCAGCGAAGCCGTTGAGGCCGGAGTTGCATCCGCAGGAGTTGGGGTATGCTTGAGGGGCTGACAAGCATTGGCTGAAGACGGTCTGGAATAAAATAGATAGTTCTTTAGTTAGTATTTATATTGCCGTGTAGTGTCGGCTTACAATAACACTACCCCATTTCTACCCGTGGGTGATCGTAAGAGGCGACTAAGGGTATAGGGACTTTTTAAGTGTTTTTTGGACGATGTGGTTGGAGAACCAAAATGGTTTATTATTATCATCTTTTCCCCAATCAACTTCCAAAAGTGGCTGAGAAATTTGTCATTCCAAAGCTCTGGTTACCCCGTTAAGGGACTTATAGCCGTGAGTATATGTATGTATGTATGATTATAAAACCATTTAAAACTATACTTTTCCGGGAAAATGTAAATCTGACATCTCTTACTTGCAATTTTTTTACGCTACTCCAGGAAGCCAAGTTTTTTTTTTTAAATATGCATACACTTACTCACGGCTATAAATCCAAAAACAAAATCGCCAGAGCTTCAGGATTCGTGATTCCTTGGCCCTTTCGGATGTTGGGAGGAAAAAGTATTGCAGGATCAAGGATCTCTTAAAACTCACCAAAACCCTAAGTCCCGAGGGAATAAACGAGTTAGTGTTATTCTAGCAATTTTTTCAATTTATTGTATTATTAATAGTTTACATACATACATACATATATTCACGGCTATAAATCCCTAAAAGGGGTAGCCAGAGCTGTGGAATTAGAAATTCCTCAGCCACTTTTGGAAAGTTGCATGGGGAAGAGATGGTAAAATAAAGGTTGTTGGTGATGGGTCTCCAACCGCATCGCCCAAAAATCCCTTAATAGCCCCAATACCGTTAGACGCCTCTTACGTACACCCACCGGAAGAAATGGGGTAGTGCTATTCTAAGCTGACACTACACAGCTTAATTTATAGTTTAAATTATTTACTAGCAATATTACTGTTACATCTTAATAATTCTTTAAACTTACTTGGATAAGGATAGCTGAGATGAACAAGAAAGTGAATTGTGCCATTTTGAAGTGATGTATTTCTAACTGAATATTTAGGAATGATTCTATCAACAATTGATCTTCTATTTATATGAGTTCCTAACTTCTCAATATTTTGACATATATCTAACAATCAAATACAGAGAACTGTTTTGAGTAATTGTAAGAAAACGTGCTATTGCTGAGTTATAGTTTCTATCATTCATTATCATTACAATATAGAGATAAATGTTATGAAATTGACGTAACAGTAAGATTTACATAATATGAAATTGACTCATTTTTAAGTATATAATCTAGAATCACTTTGTCAGAAGCATCATTGTGGACAACAAGTTTACAAGAATAATCAAAATGGTTTCCAAAATTGTCTCGGTACTCGCTTCAGTCCTTTTGGTCCAGGTATATTTAATTCCATTTCATAACTTTGTCTTGTTGGGAACATTCATCTGTTGTGTAGATGTATTTTCTCTGAAATGTCTATCTATATATAATCACAAATTTTAGCCCAAGGGTTTATCTAAGAAGATGAAAAAATGATTAATATAACGATTCGTTTCTATTTCTAGTCACATCGCCTATACTTTATTTAATGGCTTCAAACTCTTAGTCTGGTAAAATGATGGTATATACTGGTGTATACTGCTCCTTTAAACCGAAGTCATACCATACCCACACCATCTCATCTATTATGTAGGTGGAGAAAGACGATGTAGCGCTTAATATTTTCTTTTTTCTAACTTTATAATCTAACTTTTTATTTCTTATTTTACAGGCAGTATACGGCCAATGCAACAACTTCGTAAACCCAGGCTTGTCATCTCTCTCCCTCGGATCTTCTTGCAACAACAACGCCGGCTTGGCCAACATTGCCGCCGCCAACATCGCCGCCTCCAACCTCGCCACCGCCAACTTCGGCGCTGCCACTAACGCTGCTGCTTTGGGATTCAACGGATACGGCGCTTTGGAAGTCGCCAGTGGATCTCCTCTGACTCCCAATGGAATCAACGTGTTCGCTGAGAACCTCGAACTGGGAGGTCCAGTTGCAGTGAGTGGATCTTTACCTTTCGCTGGAGCAGTCGGCGTCAACGGTAACGTTCCAACCGGCGGTGCTGCTGGAGTGTCGTACAGCACAGCTCCAGGAGCAGGTCTCACCAGCAGCGGCTGCGGAGCTGGACTCGCCGGAACCGGATACGCTGGGGCTGGACTCGCTAACGGCTATGCTCTTGGCAACAACGGGTTCGGACTTGGAAACGGTGTTTTCGGAGGCCTGAACGGTTTGAATGGAAATGGATGCGTTTAAGTTAAGATGTTGTTGATTCTTGGTTATTAAATGTTCTAAGGTCCTAAGGTTTTTGTTTTTCTTTCTATTGGTTGGTATTTTTACTGTTCCAAAGTATTGTTAGGCGGAAAATGCATATTTATAAAGGCCTTCAAAAGGACTGATATTAATTTAACAAAAGGTCTTTGAAATAAACTGAAAGTTGTAAATGTGGAGCTCTAAAGTTAAAGGTCGGATTAGGAACTTTTGAGGTCACATATATCGTGCTTCATGCCTTATTAACTGTTGAACATTCATAAACTACTCATCTCAACAATGAGTGGCAGAGGTACTAATACTTTGAAAATCGCGTGTATTCATTGTCATCTGGTGTCAGGATACGTTCGGTTTTATTTGGACAGTATATTCTAATAATAGTCCTATCGCCATTTCGTAAAAAAAAATACTGACACATTAAGTACAACTCAGCCAGTCTGCAGGATCATGCCTATCTGATCTTGCAGATAAATCTCCAATGCATCCCAATCTTTACGATGGAGTTTAGATAGATAAAACAATTATTTCCACAACTAAGACACACAAATTTTAACAGCATAATCACATACATTACAAAAACAACAGAAATACATATTATATTGTGTGTCACAGCAATGAAAATGGGATCCAACTCAGCGTTGGAATTTGCGTTAAGCAAAACACTGATTGTCAGTTGTTTCCCTGGGCGGACCATTTAGCAAAGACTAAGTAATAGGGAATTTGATACTAGGAAATTTCAACGCCATAAAATTGTTCCACTTTATCTTATGCCAAAACTAGCTGAGCATTACATGATGATGACATGCACCTACCACTATGTCATTGTACCTACTGCGTGTGTCTATAATGAGAGTATCGGAAGATTCGGATTTGTGCATGTCGGGAAAATACATTTTGGATGAGTTTTCAAGTAAATTTCAACGATTTCTCAGTAGATTTTCTTTGTCTTTTCGTAAAATACATACAAACATATTTATATACTCACGACTGTGAATCCCTAGAAGGGGTGCCAGAGTTTCGGGAACCAATCCTCAGCTACTTCTGGAAGTTGAGTGGAAAAATGATAATAAAATAAAGGTGATGGATATCCCATCGCCCAAAAATATCTTTAAAAGCCCTAATACCCTTAGTTGCCTCTTATGATCACCCACGGGAAGAAATGGGGTAATGCTATTCTAAGCCGACTTACACAGCCTTATCGTAAGTAAGTATCAGAATTATGTAATTTAACCTGTTTTCTTTTGAAATATATATCAAAATTACTTTTTCACAACATTCTCACGTATCTTCGCCTGACCTTGAACGGTGCGAGCGTCACACCAACTGATCCGATGTCGCTCTAGTTTGAAGAGATATGTCGAATACATACATAATATTTACAGCTATAGATCCTAACAAGGGTAGGTAGACCTTCAGAATAAAAGAATTCCTCAGCCAGTTTTAAAGGTTAAGTAAAGAAAAAATAGTAAAATAAAGGTTGTTGGTGATGGATCTCAAACCGCATCGCCCAAAAATCACTTAAAAGGCCCCTATACCCTTAGTCGCCAATAAACTCGGTCTCACTAACACCCACAAGAAGACATGGGATATGCCAGAACCTTTGACTAAATAAATACTAAATTCCGTTATTTAATTAACACATACATACATATACTCACGGCTATAAATCCCAGGAAGGGGTAGCCAGAGCTAAAGAATTAGAAATTCCTCAGCCACTTTTGGAAACTTGTCTGGGGGAAAAAGATGGTAAAATAAAGGTTGTTGGTGATGGGTCTCCAACCGCATCGCCCAAAAATCCCTTAATAGCCCCATACCGTTAGTCGCCTCTTACGTACACCCACCGGAAGAAATGGGGTAGTGCTATTCTAAACCGACACTACACGGCTACACTTAATTAACAGTAAGTTTGCAAATCGATATCCAAAAATACAAATTTATTGCAATGGCATCGATAATTAATATTAGTAATTCAACTGAAATTTACGGTCTATGTACTAAACTATTTGAATAGAGTAAATAGTTCCACTCATTTACATTTTAAATAATAAGAAATTAAGTATCGTTTCACTTTGATACTTTGTTTCTACCATCTTGTCCCTAATTCTTCCCATGGGTGTACGTAAGAGGCGACTAAGGGTATTGGGGTTTTTTAATGGATTTTTGGGCGATGCGGCTGGATCACCAACAACCTTTATTTTACGATCTTTTCTCCACTTAACTTCCAAAAGTGGCTGAGGAATTTATAATTCCTTAGTTTTGGCTACCCCTTCTGGGGATTTATAGCCGTAAGTATATGTATGTATGTATGTATGTATGTCCAATCAACTTTAACTTCGAAATGTGGCTAAGCTGTGTCAAGCTCTGAAGCTCTGGCTACCTGGTTTTGGGACTTACGGCGTTCAGCATATGTATGTATATATGTCAAATATGTTTTGCATATGTATGCTGCCTCTATACTGATAACGAGGAAGTTACACTATTTAAAAAAAAAACAAATTCCGCTCTAGTGCATACTGGCAAACAATAAGTCACAGATTGGTAATAAGCTGCTCAACATGCCTAAATTCATACATACATACATTCATATACTCACGGCTATAAATCCCTAAAAGCGGTAGCCAGAGCTGAGAAATTAGAAATTTCTCAGCCACTTTTGTAAGTTGAGTGGGGTAAAGATGGTAGAATAAAGGTTGTTGGTGATGGGTCTCCAACCGCATCGCCCAAAAAACCAAGCCCCAATACCGTTAGTCGTCTCTTACGTACACTCACCGGAAGAAATGGGGTAGTGCTATTCTAAGCCGACACTACACAGCTAAATTCCTACAGCTAAGCTATGCCTAAATTCATACAGAAATAAAATGATGCAATACAGTTAGGGTAGACAGAGAATATCGTTCGCCACTTTGCGCGATCTTGACCAGTCCCTCTTGCTTCCCCCACATTCATTGTCCAAGCAAGTGTATTATTACTTTTTCTGCTGTCTTAAAATAATTACTACTTTATAATTATAAATAATAAAATTCATTATACATACACATTTACGAATAAAAAAACAAAATATAAACTCTTCATTTCCTCATGCACACTATATTATATTAAATCAAAGTCCAATTTTTTTTCAATCAAATGTACAAATAGCTGCTTAGGAGTTTTGACTGTCCTGTTATGAGTAACAATATCGTGCTAATACACGCACCACATCACACATGTTTGTTTCGAATCAGAAAGAACTATTTTACTGCCTAAAGATTAACTTTACGAGTGTGCGTGTGTCTGTAGACTTTTTCCTTCCCGTTATCAAACCCGGTATAAAAAATAAGTGAAAGAATTTCGTATTTATCAACTTCTAATTATCACCTAGAAATGAAGGCTGTAGAACAAAGAACTCGTGAAATATAAATATGAAAGGATTCAGTGTAGTTTCATCAGTAACCTGACAGCATCAAACATGAATACTCAAGGATTTTTCACTCTTCTTTTCATTATTGGCTTTTTGGTAAGGTTTTTATTTTCAATCATCAAAGCCTATATATAACCTACTACTTGCGTATAAATAGCCGGGACTTACTCGTAGTGTGCCTTTCATGTCACGAATTCTCGTTACTTTTCGGATAATCTGGTGATTTAGCCTATTCCACGGCTGTTAAGAGATTCATCTCACATTTAGGAGTAAAAAAGTCTTTGTTTGATGTTTTATTTCATGTCCTCAATATACATATACTCACGGCTATATTTCCCTAGAAGGGGTAACCAGATCTACGGAATTATAAATTCCTCAGCCACTTTTGGAAGTTAAGTGGGGAAAAGATGGTAAATATAAAGGTTTTTGGTGATCTCCAACTGCATCGCCCAAAAATCCAATAAAAAGCCCCAATACCCTTAGTCGCCTCTAACGACACCCGTGGGTAGAAAGGGGTAGCGACATTCTAAGCCGGCACTACACGGCATCAATATTTAACATGACAATATTTTATTACCTTCCTAAACCCGATATCTCAACTTCATTGTCTCATTCTTATTTTGTTTCCGCAGGCCCTGCAAACCTATGGCGCCACTTTCAGAAACTTCTATTCTGTGCCAACTCTCCCTGTAGTGAACGTGGTGCCAACTTATACCAGCGCCTACATCGTGCCAACTTACACCTATGGATGTGCTGCCACAACAACTCTTATTTATTAAGTATGATTATTAGATATACTACAAGTACCTATTAAAATTGAATTTTGCATCGGTGAGAACTTCGTGTTTAACTCGAAAAATACTTATATGGAAAGCATATGAGACGAAAACATTATAAGCTTTTTAACCTCGGATTACAAAGTAAGTACTAGTTAAACATACATACATACATATACTCACGGCTACAATTCCCTGGAAGGGGTAGCCAGAGCTAAGGAATTAGAAATTCCTCAGCCACTTTTGGAAAGTTGAGCGGGGAAAAGATGGTATAATAAGGTTGTTGGTGATGGGTCTCCAACTGCATCGCCCAATGTTCCCTTAAAAGCCCCAATATCGTTAGTCGCCTCTTACGTACACCCACCGGTAGAAATGGGGTAGCGCTATTCTAAGCTGGCGCTACACAGCTACTACTAGTTAAACTAGCACTAAAATAAACTTTTACAGTTAATTCCCGTCAATTTATTAAACTGTGGTTGGTAGGGATTTGGGATCATCATCATTTAATTTTTGAACCCATATAGTAAAACTATCTAAAAACTATTTTAAATCTTTTTGTTCTGAAGAATTTCGCGCTGGCAGCCATTGACACGGTAGCTCAATTGGCAGAGCGTCGGGGCGTATACCCGAGGGCGCGGATTCGATTCCCGCCTGTGTCGAAATTTTTCTTTCTTTTATTTATTCTTTATTTATTACTATCTAAAAGCTATTAGCATTAACTCAAAAAATTTAATGTTAGATAATTATAAATTACATATCACAGCATTAGGTATGTTGGTATGTATGTTGTACAGTGTTGCGGCTGGTCTCTTTAACTATAGTCATTAATTTAAAATTATTTTCTCTATCTCGAGCTAATTACGAATGAGAAATTCGTCTCTTGTGAATTTCTTCAGGAATGTCATATTTAATCCAAAAACCATTGAATAATTTTACCATTTTTTTTTTCCCAATGAACTAAACATGCGTGGTGAAATGCGTACGTAAGGTCTTTTACCAAATTTTCCCTGCGGTTCAGGCTTAGCCTGGTACAGAGAGCAAAGGAAAGTGTGTACATAATTTTTATCACATGTAATGTGATCAAAATATCTATTTTTGGAATCGTCACTTTTTGGCCATAAAGGAACATACATACATACATATACTCACGGCTATAAATCCCTTAACTGGGTAGCCAGAGCTAAGGAATTACAAATTTTTCAGCCACTTTTGGAAGTTGAGAGGGGAAAAGATGGTAGAATAAAGGTTGTTGGTGATGAGTGTCCAACCGCATCGCCCAAAAATCCCTTAAAAGCCCCAATACCGTTAGTCGCCTCTTACGTACACCCACCGAAAGGAATGGGGTAGTGCTATTCTATGCCGACACTACACAGCAAAGGAAGTAGCGCACTAATAAGCCGTCTATCCCGGTTTCTCTCAATGGTTTAAGTTTGCCAGTACTGGGGTAGCATGTTGGCCTTCGTCTAAGGCCTGCGCTGACTGCCGGCATGGCATGGCAAAGAATTTCGGTACAAATATAGCATTTTTAATCTTATTACCATGAGTATAGAATTCATTTTACTTCATTTTGACACAACGATGCAGACGTTCTGTCCTACTGCGGCCTCCCTCGGCATCGTTGTGTCAAAATGAATTCTATATGCATCGTAAAAAGATTGAAAATGCTATATCTGTACCGAAATCCTTTGCCATGCCATGCCGGCAGTCAGCGCCGGCCCTTAGAGGTCACGTTCGCTTTCATTATCCTACTCAGGATCCCTAGGAAATATACAAACTGTAATGAATCGAAAATATTAGTGCTTTAACTGTGAACGACTTTCAAAATATTTCCTGTAAACATTTGTAATGCATTCTAAGCTTCGTGTGTCGGCTTAGAATAGCACTAGCCTATTTAATCTCGTGAGTATTCTAAAATGAAGTTAGGGAATTGGGACTACTGAAGTGATTGAAGGACGATGTGTATGGAGACACATCACCAAAGATCATTTACCTAACGGTATTTCCTACTTCAACTTCCAAGCTTTTGCCGTGTAGTGTCGGCTTAGAATAACACTACCCCATTTCTACCCGTGGGTGATCGTAAGAGGCGACTAAGGGTATAGGGGCTTCTTAAGTGATTTTTGGGCGATGTGGTTGGGGACCCGTCACCAAAAACATTTATTTATTATTACCACCTTTTCCCCAATCAACTTCCAAAAGTGGCTGAGGAATTTCCAAATTCCAAAGCTCGGGCTACCCCGTTAAGGGATTAGTAGCCGTGAGTATATATATGTATGTATGTAACTTCCAAGAGTAGCTAAAGTATTTCACAATCTTCAAGACCAACCATCTACTAAAAGACCAAATAGCCTAAGGTGCGTCTTGCGGCAACCGCAGGAAGAAATGGATTAGTGCCATTCTAACCCGACACTACACAGCTTTTCAATTTTAGTAAAGTTTTAGTTGCAACACACTAGTACGTACCTCAAGAAGGCGAACAGTTGAAATTAAGATTATAAATAGCCATATAAATCATAACACTTTTATTTCACTTTATCTCCAATATTTTATTATAACCTTTATATATTTTATTGTTGCTCCAAGTTTGTGTACCAAGATAGTTACTCTACTTTAGCATCCCACATACATATACCTAGGCAGCTCGGTTGGAAGAACATTCACTTGTATATTAATAGGTTCGGTTAAGACCTCTGAAGAGTGTCTATATTTTGGTGATTTTTTCTCTTATGATAAGTAAAGATAAGGTAAGTGATATGATAACAAAAAGAAATAAAAATAAAATAGAAAAAAGAAGAGATAATTCTAGTAAGAAAACTTTATCATGTGGGGCTAGTGTGTTCTACAGAACTTATTTAACTATCTTCAATCTAAGGAGAGACGATTTTCCCTAATTATTAAAGTTTTTTGGGAAAGGGATATGCCGAGTAGAGATCGCCATACTTATCGCCCATGCTTGCCGAAACTATACACATATTAAAAAAAATACAACCTATGACATAAGTTAATTTACAGTAAAAAACTTAACAATGATATTTTACAAGCCACAAATTTCCAAACACTAATTGAACAGGGAACTGCAGTAATAAAATAGTAAAATGGCGACTTGGCGCGGATCCAGGTACACAAATTAACTTAGTACTTTTGAACCTCGTAAAGATTTTAATTGAATACTTTCATTTGCAATGGCGAACATAGATAACCACTAGGCTGTTTAAGTTTTGGCGAGGTTGTGGGGTTGTAAGTGCTTTTGACTGATGCTTTCTGATTTATCCAGCTGACTTGCACTTTCAAAACAATAAAATTTAGGTATTTTTTCTCGTCTTCTCTGTAAATAATACGCTTATTTCGCATCACAACAATTAAACAAACTAACAACCGCTATTGGGCAAACGCCTCCTAGTCCCACTAATCATACTGGAATGTTCACGCCGTAATATACCCGAGGTGTTGGTAGAGGTGCTAATACTTAAAAATAATAATAGTACCGACGACGTTTTGCTTGGATTGTGAAGTCATGTGAGTGATGGGGAACAGATTTTTAAAACTAGTCATGCGCTGTAAAGATGCAGAAATGCGCAATCTTATTGAAAACTTAAATTATGAAAGTGGTACGTTTATTTATATTTGTATGTATGTTCTCGGAAATTCATGATCTATATTACTCTATTCTCCCCCCAAAAAAGGGCGGTTTCCGAAGGGTGAAAATTTAAAGAATTTGTGGTGCTGCCCTTTTTTTCCCTCAAATATCTCAAAGTGACAAATTATTTTTCCTTATATCGCTACTGCTATCGTGTTCACCGAGATTATATATTTATACACAGATCAGAAGGGCAAGCACGAGCGGTGTTTAAACTAGTTATCGCGTGCGATAAAGCAGCCATCTCTTACGCACTTACTTAGTATCGTATCGTGCCATCTCATTCTACCGTTATCGTGTCGATAAAATAGCGCTCGTGTTTGCCCTACAGCCCGGCTAGTACGAGCCGTGTTTAAACTAGTTATCGCGTGGGATAAAGCAGCCATCTCTTACGCACTTACTTAGTATCGTATACTGTCATCTCATTCTAACCGTTATCGTGTCGATAAAATAGCGTTCGTGCTTGCCTGCAGGTTAGCCCGAAACTAAGTAGAACTTGTATTATGGGATACTCACTCAACGATATATTTAATACTAGGTGGGCAATATGGCTTCGCTTGCCGAAATTTGGATTTGTTTACAATAGAGACCTGTATATTTACATGGGAAACTTTAAAGGATGATCATTGCTCAATGGTAACATTCATTCAAAAAATCTCTCCGTTATAAACTGGTCCTTGATGCTTTTGACCATCATGCTAAAGGTTAAGGTCTGATATACCGTGTAGGAGGAGTAAGGTTACACACATGCCAAATACAGAAGTCGGGGGTAAATGGGCTTCGCTCGTTTATAAAATACACATATAAATAACATCCTAGGCTTAGAAACAATAATTTATGCTCATCTAACAAATGTTGCTCTCAGGGGCGATCGAACCCGGAACCTCCGGACCAAATAGCTAGTCACCTATCCACTCGGCCACGGACATCGTCGCAGATTAGGCTGTACTATGCGTAAACCAATTCCATTCCAGAAATCAGTACATATACTCACGGCTATAAATCCCTAGAAGCGGTAGCTAGAGCTAAGGAATTAGAAACTCCTCAACCACTTTTGGAATATTGAGTATGTATTAATAATTAGGAATAAAGCACACCGACTCAATTTTTATTAAAATAAATTGTTTTTGAAACACCTGTATGTCCATTAAAGTCAAACGTTCACGCCGTATATCCCCGAAGGGCTTGGCAGAGGTACTAAAATAATGGAAGAAATCGCGTTAAGGCGATAAGTCCGCCTTTGTGTACGTAGTTTTAATGTTCTGTACTTTTGTAAAATACATTATATCTATTCTGTGTGCAATAAAGTGTTCAAATAAATAAATAAATAAATAAATAAAAGCAAGTGTTTAGAGGGTAACGTTTGCTTGGACAGTGTACTCATGTTATAGGAGGCAGACCTATCGCCGGTTTGTACGAATACACTGTCACATGACTAAGCACAACTTAGCCATGTGGGTTTCCTCACGATGTTGTTAACAACTAAGATAAATTAACCATACATATGACTTTAGAAAAAACACATTTGGGTAGGCCCGTTTCGGGGATCGAACCGATGCCTTTCTGCATCATAAGCGCTGTTCTAACAATCAAGCTATCTTGGTTCTTGTTTACTTGTAGGTTAATACAATGTTTTGTTTTAATTTGTCTGCCCACCATTACACTTATGGTGCTATCAATAACCATATGAACAAAGAGTTTTATCGGTCAAACAACTCAATCGTAAACGAGATATATGCACATCTATCTCTTTTTCACATATGTGTAATAACGAGAAGTCACGTTTCTCATAACAACGCTATGCAATAATGCTGACGTTCGCAGTGACACTCACATATTGAGCAATGTCGAGGAATATTTCACTTGTCTTTGTTGTTGAAATGATTATTCACTCAGTTATAGTTAGTTCGTACCAAACGGCGATAGGCCTGCCCCCTGTCACGTGAGTACACTGACCAAGCAAAACGTGAGTACTCTGAACACCAGGTGACAAAGTCACGTGATGTTCAGAAGTATTAGTACCTCTGCCAACCCCTTCGGGGATATTCGGCGTGAACGTTTATGTTTATGTTAATGTTATGTAAAAATAATAAATGTATGAGACACTCATTCGGCGCATCGTTTGCCAAGATGATTGAAAGAAGACGAACCACATATTAATATTGTATCTGTCACTAGTTTTAGTGTACTCACGTGATAGGGGGCAGGCCTATCGCCGTTTTGTACGAATACACTGTCACATGACTAAGTACAAATCAGCCATGTGGGTTTCCTCACGATGTTTTCTCTCACCGTTAACAACCATGATAAATTAACCACACATATGTCTTTAGAAAAGACAAATTGGTGTAGGCCCGACCCAGGATTTGAACACTAGTCGTTTGCACGATAACCGAGTGTTCTACCCACTGGGCTATCACGGTTGCTATAGTATAAACGAATATATTAAATACAAAATGTATAATTAGTGATAGTATGAATTTCGATGATTATATTTTTTAATATTTATGACTTGATTTTTTTATGAAGACTTATCATTATGATTTTAAATGGTACCTATGTGAAATATTTTCGGACCTCCGATGATAGGAGTTAAACAGTTATTTTATTTTATTTTATTTCGTTTGGAAGATTTACAGCTTTATATCCTTTATGTAAGAGAAAGCGCACCCATTAAATATTCGTCTTGTTTTTCTGCAAATCCGTGTTTTGTGTTATGGATTTCTAGTAAATTGGTTACAATAAGTCTCCAAAAAATATATTTATACACCAAGTTCATATTCTTTTATATTATCAGTGCAAGTACGTAATTCGTATACATCTTATTGATCGCATCTATTTACGTTAGTGCAATCCATTAGTGAATCGAATCTAACTGGCTTCCTTGCTTCACCGATTTCTATAGCGGAGGTGCGGTTGCTGTACCCGCTCTGGTTGGAAAGGGGAGGTAGAGTGGTGTAAGGGGGAGGGGAGACAACTTTGTTTGGATCTAATTAACTTGGAAATTAACGAATGGACCATTTATAAAGACTGTTTTATTTTTATTCAAAGTAGCTGTAGCTTAATTGAATGAGAATCTTTTCTATGTCTTTATTTATCACTCATAAGTAGTAGTTATTTTATTGTTTATATAGTTTGGCAAAAACGAACTTGTACAATTATATTTTGATGATTGTTTAAATAACTACAGTTATTTTACTTATCTTAAAATAGATAAAGTTTGTAAGATTATATTCAATCTCAATCATTCTATCTTAAGTATTTTTCTAAGTGAGTATTATAAAAAAAATACGTGAAATTAAGATGATTGCTAACCATACAAAACGAGATTTATTTGATTTATATCGTGATTGGTAATTAAATGGATTTTTGTAATATATTCACAATACATCTAAATATCAATAAAACTTATGTTCAATATTCTTATTATTATATGAAGCGAACATTTCTTAAACCTACTCCTGCAACTGTACTTCCACTACAAGAGTGCCACATTGAATTTGACGACATAATGGAAACTAATGCTCTGCTCTCCCCTTTGTAATTATAGTCGTGAATTCGGAGGAAATAAATGTCATTGCGATGACTACCCACTGACAAGACGTTCTTCTTCTGCTGTTCGTTCGTTTTTATCAATAATATTGTATCGAAGATTCAGAGGCACTGGAAGAAGAAGAAGAATTAAATTTATACTTCAGAATTTAAGACATAATCCGATGAAAGATTAACTTTGCACATTCTGTATTGTGGGATTAAAACTTTAATATTCGATCTAATACAGAATAGCAAGTACAAAAATCATCATGTGAAGATTATCATTTGAAATGAAACACCACATGGCTAAGTTATCTCCTAGTCTTCTCACACAGTTTCAGAGTTTTATGATAGACTCTCCCTTTCACACACTAACTAGGTCTAAAATGATGATTCAATACTTCAATAAAAAGTTTAAAAACACTTCGCTCGGCAGTCTTCTTATTTTATGCAGTCGGTTAAATAAGACAGACCCATCCTATACACAAATCAGAAATTACTGATTTTTGGCCCAATTTAGCGAAACCATTTCTTTAAATTATTGTATGAATTCTGTATATGTGTGCTAAATAAAAATACATACATACATACATATTCTCACGCCGTTAGTTCCCATTGGGGTAGGCAGAGACTATCGATCGCTAAATCTCTTTTCTTTTCTTTCCATCCTTGCATCCAAACCATTACCGATAGACCGCTCTACCGTCTGAGCTTCCGAGTAATAAAACAACACAAGACAGACCAACAGGGTTGTGCATAAAGCGAGCCAGAGCCGTCCCCGGACATCTCGCCTCATGAATATTCATACAAACACCAGGCCGAATAAGCGACGTGACAGCCCTCACATAGACGGCCTTAATCTCTTAGCTGCTTACATTGACTCAAATTAGAGCGTGGAAGCTTTTAGGATCGGATAACTAGGTTTTGGCTTACTTTGGAATTAGGCAGTAGGTATTTAGATGACCGTGATAGCCCAGTGGGTAGAACACTCGGTTATCGTGCAAACGACTAGTGTTCAAATCCTGGGTCGGGCCTACACCAATTTGTCTTTTCTAAAAGACATATGTGTGGTTAATTTATCATGGTTAATAAACCATGGTTGTTAACGGTGAGGGAAAACATCGTGAGGAAACCCACATGGCTGAGTTGTACTAAGTCATGTGACAGTGTATTCGTACAAAACGGCGATAAGCCTGCCCCCTATCACGTGAGTACACTGTCCATGCAAAACGTGGGTACTCTGAACACCAGGTGACAAAGTCACGTGATATTCAGAAGTATTAGTACCTCTGCCAACCCTTTCGGGGACATTCGGCGTGAACGTTTATGTTATGTTATGTATTTAGATGAACGTTTCTTTACGGTAGAGTTTAAGATTACTTCCTATATTTACCTATATGTTTACGGCTATCGATTCGAAATTAGGAGCAGCCAGACCTTCTAAAACATAGCTATGCTAGTGCACTTTCACCAATCGTTCTTTCGTTTCGTTTCGTTTTTTTTATATTCCTGCATACTTTCAGTCAGATTTTTAATACAACTAGAGCACATAAAAACACCCTATTCACTTTCAAATGAAGGTGTTTTATGGTTAAATCTAGATGTGTAGACAATAATGTTAGTAGCTAGAAACCATAGAGGTCCCATTTTGTTTCATCAAATTGAGTGCTAAAAAAGTCGGGCGTCCGAGGGTTATGAATGAAAACATGCATTAAAAGATTAATGAACGTACTGCATAGCTAGTACGAGCGGCTTTTAAACTAGTTATCGCGTGGGATAAAGCAGCCATCTCTTACGCACTTACTTAGTATCGTATACTGTCATCTCATTCTAACTGATATCGTGTCGATAAAATAGCGCTCGGTCCCCTGAAGTGTGAAAGGTTTGTCTGGGTCGTAAGAAGTGGAAATCGATAGTGTCTGCCAACCCAAATAAAAATTCAAGTCTGACGTATGGATACTGAGGTTGTTTCCTGTTTTTATTATACATACATACATATACTCACGGCTATGAATCCCTTGAAGGGGAAGCCAGAGCTAGGGTATCAGAAACTCCATAGACACTTTTGGAAGTTGCGGGGGAAAAGATGGTGGAATAAAGGTTGTTGGTGATGGGTCTCCAACCGTATCGCCCAAAAAACCCTTAAAAGCCCCAATACCGTTAGTCGCCTCTTATCAGTCCACCCATCGGAAGAAATGGGGTAGTGTTATTCTTAGCCGACACTACATGGCAAATTTTTATTATAGCCTTTTTATAATCTTAATTCGAACTTGAACTTAAACTACTACACCATATATATATATACTAGCTTTTTGCCCCGCGACTTCGTCCGCGTGGACTTCATTTTTTGCATCCAGTTTACATAATACCAAAATACCGAAACACTATCTAAACTTCTGTTTTTTATGTTTATAATCCCTTGGGCGTTGGTAATGACATAAAGGACATTGAGGCTTTTTAAGTGATTGTTGGGCGATGCAGTTTGTGACCCATCACTAACAACCTTTATTAACCTATCTTTTATCAATATATTTCCAAAATTGGATGAAGAATTAGTATCTCCGAAGCTATGGCTACCCTTTTATGGAATTTATGGTTGTTAGCATATATTCATGAATGATTGATAGATGGATTTCATAAATTCAATCGCACCAAGTTTTATTATAAAATGTAAAAAAACTCTATATTAACTTTCATTTACTATATCAACCCGTTAGGGGTTGAGTTCCAAAAAATCCTTTTTAATTGTTCATAAGAATCATGAAACAAATATACCAAGTTTTTATGTTCAGAAATGAGAATATCTTTAGTAAGTACAGATACGGATAGTAGTTTGGCGCTGCGGCGACGGCCCGGTGCTGCCCCCTACACTGACCGTTGGTGATAGTGGGAGAGCTTGCAGCGATTGCTCGGCGATATAGGGATGATTAGTGTTGGATCTCCTTCCAAAATAATCGCCAAATTGAAGTGATAGTGCTTGTTATTATTATATATAGTGTATTATATATTTTAAGCTAACAAAACATTTTTTTACAAAAAGCTTGAATTACCTGAGATACGAACCCGGGACGATAGATTCATAATAGTTCTAATTAAATATTCATAGTAGTTAGTTATACCGCTACGCCACGGAGACGTTACCGGGGCGGTGTCAAATTTTTATTACGCTTTATTTCATATTAGTCTTACTATTGATAAACAAATTTGTCATTTAAATTGATGAAACCCCTTCATCTTTCCAAAATGAACATTAACAAAGTGTCTGATGTGAATTCCATCGATGATAAAAATAATCGCTGCAATATTTTGAGCCATATATGAGTTCAGGTTTTTTGATGTTCCTATGAGAACTCTTGCGGATTCCTTAGTTTCAAGGAATCGTCGTCTTTTCATTTAGCTTCTAAATTTACATGTTAATATTCGTTTGCAATATAAATAGATGTAAAAAAAATGTATACGATTAAAAAATAGTACATCATCCCTCTGGAGTTCCTTATTTTCGGGGATCCATTACCGTACCATTAAGCTTCTAAATTTAGATTTTTATATTAGTTTACAATATTTTACGTTGTTTTAAACGATACACAGCGCCATCTCCAATGCATCCAGCAAGCAAACAATATTTTTGATTTCCCGTGGGAACATATTTTTTCCGGGATAAAAAGTACCCTATTATTTAATTTAGACTTCTAACTACACGTCTGAAAAATTTCAAAGCAATCGGTTCAGTATTTACGGCGTGAAAGCGGAACAAACAAACAAACAAACTCACTTTCCCATTTATAATATTAGTATGGATAGTACATTGTATTGTTTATTGGTAAGGTAGTGTTGTGGGTTACTGCCGTTCGGTCACTGCCCACCTCCTAAGGCAATAAGCGTGATGTTATATAGCCTAGGTTACTTCTGAAGAGTTGTAGGTTTTCATAGCTTTTTTTAATATTGGGCGGTTTTGCATTGCAGCCTACGCAAGCAAAACCGCTGAGGTTAGCATTACAAACTAACACACAAACAAAATTAATATGTTTTTAATATCAGTACCTACATATAATTGATTTTTCAATCCTGGCTATAAGTTTTAAGGAATCATGGTCGTGAGTGTAGATAGTTAAGTACCTATCTATATAGTATAAGTATAGAAATCATCTATGAAAGCTGTGTAGTGTCGGCTTAGAATAGCACTACCCCATATCTTCCGTTGGGTGTACGTAAGAGGCGACTAACGGTATTGAAGCTTTTAAGGGATTTTTGGGCGATGCGGTTGGAGACCCATCACCAACAACCTTTATTTTACCATCTTTTTCCCACTCAGCTTTCCAAAATTGGCTGAGGAATTTCGAATTCCTTAGCTCTGGCTACGCCTTCTAGGGATTTATAGCCGTGAGTATATGTATGTAAATCATCTATGCCGACGACAGTATCCACATCGTAACCTGCAATCATACAGTAAGCTTTTTTATTTATACGGACATATGAAACATATCAAGATATTTTCAAAGTGAAAACTAACATGAAGAAACATTTTATAATATAATAAAAAAGTAAATATCACCCAAGATTCTGAAAAAAATATCCATATTCATCACGTAAACGTTTCCCTCAGCGGGGATCGAACCCGCGACCATCCAAACCTACCTATCAACTATACCACACATCGTCAATCAAAAGTGAAATGGAATACAGAAACTCAACAGGCAGTCAACAAGTGCCGCGATGGTGTGGGGTATTCAGAGACGGCAGACTGGCGCCGCGGGTTCGATGCCTGGCTGGCGCCACAGCGGGGAGGGGGTTCACACTGGATTGATTTTATAATCTACTCTCGCTGTTTATGTTGGCTACTGACTTTCTTGAGGCTGGAAAGTTGGGAAGAACGTTTTGAAAGCGAAATTGTATGATGTTGAATCATGCGAGTGATGTTTTTAGTAGAAAAAGAGTAGACAGTCGTGAGAGTATGATTTCTACAAATATTGTTGTTTGAATAGTTTGTAAATAAATATTTTTATTTGCAAAAATAAAGGTATTTTTCTCCTCCCGGTTTTCGTTTTGCTGAATATTTTATTAAGGTGCTTAAAATGCTTTTTAGCATACTGATTTATTAAAAATAGAAAGTTAATACTGGACTGTAAACAGAATTTGATATAAAAAATTATGTCCGAGCCAATGTGGAAGGTATAAGGTAAGGTTAGTAGAGAACTGCCAGATTAAAAATATTATTGAAAAAGCAAGTCCGAAGTAACAGCAACAAAAGTAGCAACAAAAGTATCTCACGATCGAACAAAGTAACGATCGATATACTCTGCCTATCCCAATGGGAATCAATGGTGTGATTATAAGTACATAAGGAAGTAAACACTCAGTACTGGAAATAGGAACTAAATAAACATAACATAACATAACATAAACGTTCACGCCGTTTATCCCCGAAGGGGTTGGCAGAGGTACCAATACTTCTGAACTCACATGGCAAGCGCCATCTAGTTTCCAGAGAAGGTACCCACGTTTTGCTTAGACAGTGTACTCACGTGATAGGGGGCAGGCCTATCGCCGTTTTGTACGAATACACTGTCACATGACTAAGTACAACTCAGCCATGTGGGTTTCCTCACGATGTTTTCCCTCACCGTTAACAACCATGATAAATTAACCACACATATGACTTTAGAAAAGACAAATTGGTGTAGGCCCGTCCCAGGATTGGAACTCACGCCCTTCTGTTTTCGGGCGGGTGTTCTACCCACTGGACTATCATGTCTCTAAATAAAGGTTCTATAATTGCACAAATGTATCAAAATAAATTATATTTTAATTCCATACATACATATACTCACGGCTATGAATCCCTTGAAGGGGTAGCCAGAGCTAGGGAATCAGAAATTCCTCAACCACTTTTGGAAGTTGCTTGCGGAAAAGATGGTGGAATAATGGTTGTTGGTGATGGCTCTCCAACCGCATCGCCCAAAAATCCCTTTAAAGCCCCAATACCGTTAGTCGCCTCTTACGTACACCCACTGGAAGAAATGGGGTAGTGCTATTCTAAGCCGACACTACACGACACTTTTGCAATAAGAAATAATAATTTTCCCACGTCAGATTTATCCATAACCGTGCATTCCCCAGGTTGCCTCTCTCATGCTACTTATGCATGTGATGCTATTGAAAGAAACACAGAGAATAAATATTTACGCCCGATTTCTGAATTGAGTATTCCAGCTGAGAACAACTTAAGTATCGTTCTGTCGCATTGAAATCTTAACAACTGACTGAGACAAAACGATACTTAAGTCGTTCTAAGCTTGAATACTCAATTCAGAAATTGGGCGTTAGGCGTCATAATCGATCAGAATTTGAACTTCAATAGCCACATTGAGCAACTATGCACCCGCATGAGAAAGCTAATTTATTATTATAAAAACTTAAGGCATATAATGCGTTTTGATCTTCTGAAGCGCATTTACACTTCTCTTTGTCAGTGCTTAATAACTTACTTTATTTTAATTATAAACGTAATTAATATTTATTAGAATAATAATAAATATATAAAAAACTATTCTTTATTTAAATTTGCTTTGTAGTATCGGCTTAGAATAGCACTACCCCATTTCTTCCGGTGGGTGTACGTAAGAGGCGACTAACGGTATTGGGGCTTTTAAGGGATTTTTGAGCGATGCGGTTGGAGACCCATCACCAACAACCTTTATTTTACCATCTTTTCCTTACTCAACTTTCCAAACGTGGCTGAGGAATTTCGAATTCCTTAGCTCTGGCTACCCCTTCTAGGGATTTATAGCCATGAGTATATGTAATTATGTATGTATGTATTCTTTATTTCTATTATCTTGTCCCCAATTGACTTCCAAATGTGGCTGAAGTTTCTAGCGTTAAAGCTCTGGATACCCCTTTTTTGGATTTACGGCCGTGAGTAAATGTAGGTATGTATGTATAACTGTAACATTTAAAATCCTATAAGAAATAATCCTAAACTTGACAATTGTAAAATCACTTATCAAAATTACTGTACAATTTTCGTGTGCATTTATAAATCCGTTAGTGCGAATGACAATACATTTCAATCACTTATGTCCCCTCGGGGGAACACAATAGCATTAACTCGGATGCAACACGTGTCAGTCATGTGACAAGTCGGGTTTATTTTGGCGGGAATTAGGTTTATGAAATGGGTTCCGTATTATTTAAAAAATCTTTGACTTAGTGGTGTACAAAATGATACATTATATTTATATATGAATTGGATTGGTTATACATACATATAAACATAAAATGAGGGATGCATTCATATTATGTATTATTTATAGAATAAGTTTTCAGTCAAATATCACCTTTCATTTTGCTATACTATGTTCCACGTTCGGGAGTACTGGATGGCTCACACACAGTTAAAATACTTATTTTAAGAAAATAAGTTTGACTAATCTTAATTTGAAATGACTCTACTTAATATAAAATAATACAAACAAATTAGGAAAATATAAAAATCGTGTGAATCCATTGACGTACTTTCATAAAATATTTTTTAATGCTAAAATTACATACATATACTCACGGCTATTAATCCCTAAAAGGGCTTAATAGCCCAAACCAAAACCAAACCAAAGCAATTTGTTATTGGTTGTATAAAAAACCATGATCGACTGTAAAAACGTGAATTTTATAATCCCAAAACACGCGACGATGCGACGCTCGTATCATGGTTCAACTAGTTCAACAAAGGAACTCTAAATGATGCGATTCGAAGTAAAGTAGCCGTTTTATAATGGGGGCAGCATAATAAGCTTGTGATCTGTGCAATATCTGTAACTAATGCGAATTACGTGACATCCCGAGTTTGTTAGACGAAATATACAATATTTTTCAAATGAGAAGTAATTACTGTGTATGCCATTTAAAAATTAGGTTTGCAAGAAATAACCGCTAATAAATCATGTGGTTAGCATACAAAGATTTTGTTAGCAATAATTAAAATCAGGCTGCAATTCGTGGTCTGTAAATAATCATGACAATGGTCTGTAATTTAAACACAAACTGGTAGCGAGTTTTATTATGTATCTGCAAAATAAACAGTCAGTCGAAGAATAATTACTTGGTCAGCAAGATTATACATTCGGTTAGAAGAGAAAACATTTCTACACGCAATTTATTTGACTGTATAGCATATTTTAAATTTGGATGGCAATTTAAATAATTGTTTTGCGTATTTATTGAAAAAAAAAACCATTTTCCGTTTTATTATTTCTACAAAATATTTGATTGAAATTTCAAAAAAATCCAGCGTCGTTCATGCAGATGCCACATACAAAATCATCTGGCAGGGTTTTCTTATTTTGGTCTGTGGAACCACGGACCAAAACCGCAAGTTCCATCCTATATATTTAACGGTTTCAAGTAATGAACAAAAGGAAGACTTCAAATTGATGTTTCTAGTACACCATCTAGTAGTTCATGTACACCAGTGGTCCAATAAATATATTACTTACCCAAAAGACAATTACATTGCAAACATACATTCTTTAACTACAAAAAACAGAACAGAAGCCTACCAGTCGGCAAAAAAAAACCAAAGAAGTAATTATGCTGCGTAAAGATGACAATTATAATTATTATCAAATTCCAGCTGGTCAAGCTACTAATTGTGAAGTTTTCGACGCACAGTAAGAAAGTTTTGATGATTTCAAGAAACAAAATTTCAGTAAGTGGCTTGTCTTACTGCCAATTGAAACAGAGGAATGGAGAGAGGGAAAATATGACTGTCCAGCTTTTTAAATTCCTACGTATGCAAACACGTGATTTGCTTAGCGATCCGCTTAAAGCATGTGGTGCCTCCACTTGAAGCAAAGAATATTCCCATGGGGGAAAAGAGGAAACGTGGCCGGCCTTCAAAGGCAAAACGAGCATTAATTATACAATAAATAAAAAAAATGTTACTGTTTCTTGAATATAATAATTATAAAACTAAAACGGCTTCTTTATTATTCCATAAAAATATCTCTGCTATAATACTAAAAGTAACCTACTTACTGAGAGAGAATAAATAAATGAATCATCAGTAAGTGATGCGCCCATTTAGTGCTTTTTAAGTATGATATTTATTTATTACTAGCTTTTTGCCCCGCGACTTCGTCCGCGTGGATTTCATTTTTTGCTTCCAGTTTACATAATACCAAAATACCGAAACACTATCTCAACTTCTGTTTTTATATTTATAATCCCGCGGGAGGACATTGAGGCTTTTTAAGTGATTGTTGGGCGATGCAGTTCGTGACCCATCACTAACAACCTTTATTAAACTATCTTTTATCAATCTATTTCCAAAATTGGATGAGGAATTAGTATCTCTGAAGCTATGGCTACCCTTTTGTGGAATTTATGGTTGTTAGCATATACTCATAAATGATTGATAGATGGATTTCATAAATTCAATCGCACCAAGTTTTATTATAAAATGTAAAAAAAACTCTATATTAACTTTCATTTGCTATATCAACCCGTTAGGGGTTGAGTTCCAAAAATTCCTTTTTAATTGTTCATAAGAATCATGAAACAAATATACCAAGTTTTTATGTTCAGAAATGAGAATATCTTTAGTAAGTACAGATACGGATTGTAGTTTGGTGCTGCGGCGGCGGCCCCGTGCTGCCCCCTACACTGACCGTTGGTGATAGTAAAATCATTTATTTCAGGCTAGTAGCCCATATTTAGCCATTACATACAACACAAAATGAAAACTACAAAATACAAATAAATTAAAATTATAAAAACATAGTGGGAGAGCTTGCAGCGATTGCTCGGCAATATAGGGATGATTAGTGGTGGATCACCATCCAAAATAATCGCTAAATTGAAGGGATAGTGCTTGCTATTATTATATATAGTGCTGTTTTGCTAGCTAACAAAACTTTTTTTTTACAAAAAGCTTGAATTACCTGTGATATGAACCCGGGACGATTGATTCATTCATAATAGTTCTAATTAAATATTCATAGTAGCTACTAGCTAGTTATACCGCTACGCCACGGAGACGTTACCGGGGCGGTGTCAAATTTTTATTACGCTTTATTTCATATTAGTCCTGCTATTGATAAACAAATTTGTCATTTAAATGTTCATTTATTTTGATGAAAACTGATGAAACCCCTTCATCTCCCCAAAATGAACATTAACAAAGTGTCTGATGTGAATTCCATCGATGATAAAAATAATCGTTGCAATATTTTGAGCCATATATGAGTTAAGGTTTTTTGATGTTCCTATGAGAACTCTTGCGGATTCCTTAGTTTCAAGGAATCGTCGTCGTTTCATTTAGCTTCTAAATTTACATGTTTATATTTGTTTGCAATATAAGTAGATGTAAAAAAAATATTATACGACAAAAAAAATATAGTACATCATCCCTCGGGAGTTCCTTATTTTTGGGGATCCATTATCGTACCATTAAGCTTCTAAATTTTGATTTTTATATTAGTTTACAATATTTTACTTTGTTTTAAACGATACACAGCGCCATCTCCAATGCATCCAGCAAGCAAACAATATTTTTGATATCCCGTGGGAACATATTTTTTTCCGGGATAAAAAGTCCCTATTATTTAATTTAGACTTCTAACTACACGTCTGAAAAATTTCAAAGTAATCGGTTCAGTATTTACGGCGTGAAAGCGGAACAAACAAACAAACAAACTCACTTTCCCATTTATAATATTAGTATGGATTTGTTAGACTAATTTTAGCGGCACTAAACTGATTTATTTGCTTATTCTCTAAGTGCTTACCAAAATTTAATTAACTACAGGTCACTCATTGCAGCTTTGATATATACACAGCTGTACAAAAAAAAATACTGCTGTTCAGAATGATATATATTGCAGACTGATTTATTAATATTTGCTGAACACAAGTTGCTGTCCAACTATCAATTTTAGCTTACCAATTAAATATTTCTGCTCACAAATATAGCAATACTTTGCTAACCGTTTAAATAACACCCTTTTCAAATATTCTCACTCCAATTCATATTTTGATATACATCCTCGTTGGTGACGATGAGACATGGGGTCGAAAATCCGGCGCCTTTTAAATGATTGGTTGGCGTTACAATGCGTCAATTTTACAGGTGAGATCCACAGCCTTTTCAGGAATGCAGCCGTGGGTATAAATAGGTACAATACCTATCCTCGTAGGTACTTTAATATCGTGTATAAGACTAACCAAAAGATTTTGCGCACAAACAGAATTTAAAACCATATAGTTTTGATCCTAGTATTAGTTATTATTATTTGATCCTAGTATCCTAGTATTACCTAGTATTTACTCCTTTTTACTCTTTTAGCCGACAAATGTGGCCTAGTTAATAAGTCTTTAGCTTCCGGGTCCAGGGGTCGCGGTTCGGTATTCTGTTGAGGGCTACAAAAATACTATGAACATTAATGATGGTTTCTCTGCCTTGCATGTTAATTATATGGTATAAAATTTATTGCTGAGTTCGTATTCCATACCAAATTTCATGAATTGGATTCAGACTTTGTTAACTTTATCTGTAGCATATAATAAATAAATAAATAAATAAATAAATTTATACTTAGTAGATATATTTATTATAGTACATACTAATAGTTTGGAATATTGTGATACCAGAGAAAAAAAAACTTAATGACATCTTCACCCACACTTACTACTTCGTTTTAGTTTCGATAAAGTTAAGTACATAAAATATAATATTTTATTTTAAATTTAAAAGACACTTTTCATCCAGTTCAATTAAATTTCCATCAACTAAATATAGAAAAACTGTATTAGAAACTCACTCTTCAAGTTGAAGGGCATTTAAAGGGTGAAATCTTTGATGAAAACAGGGTGAAATGAATTAACAGTGGTTCGTGTCATATCATATAGCTCATAAACTCATCCTAACAAAAGGCATCTTTAACAGGGGGTGAGGCAATTGCCTTTTTTATCACAATAACAAAAACGTAATCCAGCAAGAAGCTACTGTTTGCGATTTAATAAAATGTTGTTATTCACTAATCCGCGCGCTCGCGCAACATGTGACACGTGGCGCGTCATGTCAATTGTCATCAGCTGTCACTTGTGAATGACATCTGTCAGTGGCGTTTTGACAGAAATCAGTCATGGGTGGTGGTGTCATATTATGCCATTTTCTAATAAAAATTTAGAATCATCAAAATAATACAGAAAACTTGTTTGAAACATCACTGTTCAATTCACTTTAGCTTACGTTTAATATAATTAGGTTTGTAATCAGTTTGATACATAAAATGTATTGATGTATGCATATGTCGAAAAGATACTGCATACATACATACATACATATACTCACGGCTATATTTCCCTCGAAGGGGTAGCCAGAGCTAAGGCATTATAAATTCCTCAGCCACTTTTGGAAGTTGAGTGGGGAAAAGATGGTAAAAATAAAGGTTTTTGGTGATGGGTCTCCAACCGCATCGCCCAAAAATCCAATAAAAAGCCCCAATACTCTTAGTCGCCTTTTACGACACCCGTGGGTAGAAAGGGGTAGCGATATTCTAAGCCTGCATTAAATGGAAAATCTAGTTTAGGTTAGGAGAAAATAAATGGTCCGCTGGGATCCATTGCGAAACTATAGTACCTGATAGTTTATTTAGTGGGAAGAGATAAATAAACGTAAAACACATCGATCAAAAGAATGCGTTTCACACTAAAGTAAAAAAAATATATTTATATTTTGAAATAAACCCTTTTTTATTTTCCTTTGTCTTCGACATTTGATATATTTTGGGCACACGAAAGAGATGTATAGTGCCAATGCGGGAGATATTGTTATTAGAGGACGATCTCGGACGTATTTGGACCAGTTAGAGCGCGTGATCATAAATGCAGGTATCCGAAGTATGAAGAATAAAAGAGCATGTATGAAAAGATTGATGGATGTGAACAAAGCTAGAGAAGTTTACCAGGAACGTACAAAGTGGCGATCGATAGTCTCTGCCTATCACAATGGGAACTAACGGTGTAAGAATATATATGTATAATTGTGTATTATGTTAACTGATATCAAATCAGTATCCCACACACTAAACCACAAATTGATAATATAAGGACTAACTATAACTCTGTCTAGTAATCTATACTTATAATAAATCTGTAGAGAGGTCAATTCTGTACATGAAATATATTTTCAAAATAACTATCAGGTGGTGATTAGGGATCGATACTGATGCCAAAAATGCAATCAGTAAAATTTTTGTCTGTCTGTCTGTCTGTCTGTCGGTTTGTATGTTCCTTATGGAAACAAAAACTACTCGACGGATTTTAACGAAACTTGGTACAATTATTCTCCATACTCCTGGGCAGGTTTGTGTATACTTTCCAGCAGAGTAGTAAAGGGAAATTTTGTGAAAACAGGAGAAGTTACTCCATTTTTTAAGCTTCCGTCGCGTGTGCAGCCTTAATGGTTAAACTTACATAGAAATCATGTATGACGGAAATATTCTTCATAAAATTATCTAAAAAAAAAATCTCAACAGTTTATGTCCATCTTTTACGGTTGACTCACAATAACACGTGTAATTCCTGATAGCTTAGCAGCTCGGAACATTCTGATTATATTTATTTACTCTTACGTTTGTAAACCTCTCACTCATCCCTAATTTAAAAAAGGTGACATTATTACCTATACATTAAAAAAAGAATCATAGAAATCGGTAGAAAAACACCGAAATTATACATAAAATAAGCCATCGCGCCCGTGACCAAAACCGAATCGTTACTAATTTACATATAACATACTAGATGGCGCCAGTAGTTGCATCCTACAACACGTAATGATTTATTTTTTAGATTGTTATAAATACTTCATAGCGTTTTATTCCAAAATTTGCTATTAAACGGAAATACTGAACCGTTCATTAAAGCGCATTAAAAATCACCAAACTACACTGATTTTACAATGCTTGAGCAGTGACTAAAGAAAGAAAGCTCAGATATTTAAAAAACAACGCTACCCGTGCGAAGCTGGGACGATCCACTAGTATAGAATACTTAAGTAACATATTAATTTACTTTATTAGCTTAATAATTATAAGCTTTATCATAAAATAATAAAAGAAAAATCCCCTGACTACGCCATCGAGCTGCCAAAAGAAAGGCATGCATCGAACGCATGTATCGAACACAGATACGATACGTCACCTCTCATGCACTGTATTAGAGTCAGCGGAGCGTTCACGTGGAAAGTGGCGGGCTGTGTCCGCTGCGGGTATTGTGACCAAATAATGAACGTATATATGTATTATCTGGTTACGATCCCGGAAAATAAAGTTATAATTTGGTTTGATCTAGATTCGACACGCGACTAGGTTGTTCTAGAGCTTTAGGAGCTATTCTTCAGTCACTTTTGGAAGTAGGATGAAGAATAATTGGCAGTTGATGACTGTCAATCTCTTTAAAAGACGCCGTGTAGTGCCAGCTTAGATTGACTCCTTCCTACCTAGCTACCAACCGGTGTCGTAAGAGGCGACTAACGGTATGGGGCTTTTTGAAGTGATTTTTATGCGTTGCGATTAGGAACCCATCACCAAAGTTTTTTTTTTTTGGCGACGGTGTTATGTCAGACTCTTACTGACTAAAACCCCCTGGTTTTGGTGCTGCTAGCCCTGCGGCCTGTGCGGCGTCACCGTGACTTGTGTGCCGGGCGGCTGAAGGCCGCCCTGGCGTGGCAAAGGAGCGTACCTAAGCTAAGTGGGATAGGGTACTAAGTCACCAAAGATACTTTTTTTCTACCATTTTGTACCCCATCAATTTTCAAATGTGGCTGAATAGTTTCTAGCTCTGAAGCTCTAACTACACCTTTTTGGGATTTATGGCCGTGAGTATATGTATTTATGTTTAAAAGACCCAAATGCCTTATCGCTGATCGAAACTCACTGGAAGATCTAATTTCGATTACTAAGAATACGAACTGTGCAAGGTAAAGTAGAAAGATTTGAGAATATTATGTTATGTGTCCTCATTTAGTTTCGGATTGATTTTAAAAACTGCAACTAAATATCAAAAGGAAATCTTCGGGAATATAAGGCGGATACCCTCTGAAGTGACACCATTTGCAACAGAATGAGCGATAGTGACAAAGAGCACTGTCGTATAGGACGCCTTAGTCGATCAATACTAAGTTTTGTGTTTATAATCATACGGCAAACTTACATCTAATAGGATATGATCAAATCATTTGCTGTGTAGTATCGGCTTAAAGTAGCACTCCTCTCCTTGGAGGAGTACTTGAAATTAGTGCTTGTGACATTGTAGCGACACGCGCTGTCAGTACACAAAGACGCGCACTACATAGAAATGCTGACAGTGCAAGAAGGATCACATTCCACAGCATCACGTAACCAAGCAATATACGTCACACTCGTCATCAAGACTCGCCATACAAATCCTACATCGCGGTTGCGAAGTTTCTAAAATACTTAGTATATTTACAAGTTCCAACTTAGGCATACCGCCGCCTGGCGGAAGATCTTCCCTTCCTCCACAGGTCCACGAAAAGCGCGAGTAAATATTGAATTCATTGTAAATATTATCGCAAAACAATTTTCATGAAATACGTTCAGGGTTTCTAACCCTGCCTAATGCTCCCTGAGGTCATGGTCCTCCAAAACTATTGGTTGATCAAGAACTGTATATCATGGCCTGTTGTGTAGTTATAATGACAAACAGTTGTAATTGTGACCAATAAAGTTAACGAACCGTTGACAATAACTTGTGAACTCGTAACGTCTTGGTAGTCACATGTTCCAGTCCGGAAGGACCATTGTGACATTGGGGGTGATTGATGAAATTATGACACAGGAAGATTTCTAAGAGTCTATACGAGTAAGCTGGTGATGATAATCAAAATATGAGAAAAGTAGCATATAAATTTAAGTAATAGTAGCTTTGATTAAAATTATCTGTTTTACCTAATTATCTGTCTTTACTTATCATATCATTACTATAATTTACTATTGTCTGGAAAAAATAGCTTTAAGTGATGTTAAACAAAAGTTATAGCGACAGCGACAGAACAATAATGTTTGAGAAGAGAATGAATTCTGATAAAATTTAAAGAGTTTTCCAATATAAACAATGCTAACATCAATGGGGGTAAAAGGAAGTTGTTCACATTAGAAAAACATTCAACTTTATAGAATGTCCCGAAAATTTAATCGTATCTTTTGTCGTCGCAAATCTACTTCATCCTAATTGAGTTTCCCAGACCCTTGGAATTCCACGACTGCATATCGTGTTATGGGTTGGAAAATGTGACACTTCTTAAGCCCCTACCGAGGGTACATGTACGCTAGATATTTATGACGTCCCCATGATTTATTGTCCCAACACCCCACTGTTTGCCCCAGCGTTTCAACGTTTACTTTCTTTGTCGCTAGATGGCAGGGGCGGAGATATTGCTCTTATACTCTGTGAGTCAGCGAACAGATTACGGTCTTTTATCTAAGCTAAGTGCATGCAAATGGATTGGAATGGTTTAGGACGGGTTTGCCTTTTCATAATGTTAATGTAGATCTATTTGTTAGCTGATGTTGGCATCATTTTTTGCAAGGAGTTTCCTGTTGCTTTATAATTATAGACGTCTTTTAAAAAAGCAGTTTTTAAATTGAAAGCTTTGATCGATTTAGATTATTGTTTGTTAAAATGTGTAGGTTTTGAGTCCATAGGTTAAGCCCTAAGTCAAGCAAAATCGGTCACAAGGTGGCAAAATGTCGCATGACATACATATACTGGATAGATAAAAGTTAACTAAACGAGGAACTTTAGATATCATATAACTTACGCCTTTCAACTGTTTTACTGCAATGTTAACTGCTTGAAATGTCCTCGTTTCATACGTAATACTTTAATAATGGGATTACTAGCGTGAGTTGTCCATGAGTTGAGTAGGAATCGGTATCTATATTTGTTAAGGCCTATATCAATGAAAATCACATCAATTATTTGGATTTTTTATGAATTCTATTCAAATTATTGTACTATCCCATTATATAATTCGAAACAATTTCGTGCAAATTCGTTAAAACAGTTAATGAAATCCTAAGAAGTTTTCGAAATAAATCTTTTCAACGGGAAAACAAAAATCTGAGATAAAGGGTACTAAAGCTTACCGCCTGAGACATTAAGAATTTTCATTTTCCTACTTAGCTTCATTTAAAACATCAAACAACTCGAAACTTTGTCGTATCCTTAATTTTTACATTGTTTATTTTTTCTTCATAATAAGGCTCACGGCTGAAATCTATACTTATAATAAATCTGTAGAGAGGTCAATTCTGTACATTAAATATATTTTCAAAATGACTATCAGGGGGTGATTAGTGATCGATACTGATGCCAAAAATGCAATCAGTAACATTTTTGTCTGTCTGTCTGTCTGTCTGTCTGTCTGTCTGTCTGTCGGTTTGTATGTTCCTTATGGAAACAAAAACTACTCGACGGATTTTAACTAAACTTGGTAAAATTATTCTTCATTCTCCTGGGCAGGTTATAGTGTACTTTTCAGCAGAGTAGTAAAGGGGAAATTTGGGAAATTTTTGGGATAACGGGGGAAGTTACTCCATTTTTTAAGCTTCCGTCGCGTGTGCAGCCTTAATGGTTATAGTTAAATAGAAATCATGTGTGACGGAAATATTCTACATAAAATTGTCTAAAAAATATCTTTCAACAGCACAAGTCGATCTTTTATGGTTGACTCACAATAACACGTGTAACTTCTGATAGCTTAGCATTTCGGAGCATCCTGGTTATATTTGTTTACTCCTACGTTTATAGTTCTCTCATTCATTTCTCATTTAAAAAGTTTACATTATTACCTATTCAATAAAAAAAATCATAGAGACACCAAACTTATACATGAAATAAACCATCGCGCCCTGTCGTCGCACGTGAATACTGAATCATGCTATAAGGATTATTTTTCAGTAATGGTTGCGCGGGCAAAAGATAGTCGTGAGTATACGTATGATGTATATAAAGTTTGTAATTCTGATTGTTTGTTTGCATGGGTTTATTTTCGGAGATACTGAACCGTTCATTAAAGCGCTTTCACAATCACAAAGCTAAACTGTTCAGGAGTGCTATAAGTTGCTAAATTTCACAAAGGCTGAGCAGTGATTGAAGAAACCTTCGATATTTACAAAACTACGCTACCCGCGCGAAGCTGGGCCGATTCACTAGTTCCAAATAAGTGTAGCCAGGGCTTGGGTATTATGCAGTCTTTGATCAGTTTTTGATACTGATGAGCAAAAACGTGTTTAAGATATCTGGTAATCAGCAATCATAAGTGATTGTAGCTTGTAGCTAGAACTCTAAACCGTCTCGTAACCGACATAATAAGTTAGTGGCAACCGTGATAGCTATATGGTAAAAAACTTCCGTCCGTCACGCAGACAAGCGTATCCTACACCAACTTATCTTTTGTTAAAAGACATGTGTGGTATCATGGTTCTTAACAGTAAGGAGAACATCCTGAGGGAACCCACAAGGCTGAGTTGTGCGTGGTGATGTGGCAAACGTCGATTGGCCTGCCGCCTATCACGAGAGTACACTGTCCAAGCAAAACGTGGGTCCTCTGAACACCAGGTGTTATTGTCACGTGATGTTTTGAAGTATACCTTTAATAACCCCTTCGGGATATCCGTTTGAGTTTTGATTAATTTAGTCTCAAATTAAGTACAATAGAAGGAGTTGTTATGAATCAACAATATAATTAATAGATACATAAATAAATACAATACACACATAAATCTTGCCCTCAACGGGATTCGAAACCGCAACCTTTGGCTCAAAAATCACCTATCCACTTGGTCACGGATGTCGGCAAAATATAGGAAGTAGGTTCCTGCAACCTTTTCTAAGTTGATCGTCTATCGCATTGAGGCTTTCCCATATCCGCAGTGCTTTGGAACTCCGTAAGGTACTTGCTAAGAATCTTTTTGGGACTTTGTAATAACTTGCCGTGTAGTGCTGACTTGGAATGTCACGATCCCTTTCTACCCTCGGGTGTCGTGAGTACATACATACATACATATACTCACGCCATTAGTTCCCATTGGGGTAGACAGAGACTATTGATCGCCACTTCGCGCGATCCTGACAAACCTCTCTAGCTTCGTTTACATCCATCAATCTTTTCATACATGCTCTTTTATTCTTCATACTTTGGACGCCAGCCTTTTTGAGCTCTCAATTTGGTCCAAGTGTGTTCTCCGTGGTCGTGAGTATGGGTCTATATATCTTATAATAAGCTATAAGCCTTTTAAGTGGTTTTTGGGCTTTGCGGTGGGAGACCCAAAATCAACGATGCTTTATTTCTACCATCTGGTCCCCTATCAACTTCCAAATGTGGCTGAGGAGTTTCTAGCTCTAAAGCTCTGGCTACCCCTTTTTAGGATTAATGGCCGTGAGTATATGTATGAAATAAATCCAGCAAAATATAGAATATAATAGAATAACTCTTTATTGCACATCAAACACAAATTTACAAAAATAATAATATGATCAAACAGTTAACAGTGAGGTACAATTGGCGGACTTATAGCTAAAAGCGATCTCTTCCAGACAACCTTTGATAAAATAAATTTATTAATAAATATATATAATAAATATATAATAGGTATGTAAATATATAATATAAAAATAAAAACATATTAGTATATAATAAATTTGACAAATATAAATGAATATTCCGATTCAACGAGTGACTGATTAACTGAAATTCAATTCTGAATATAAGATAGCGTATTATTGGGAACTTGGAAATGTAATAAACATCAGTTTCACCAGATTGGTTCTAACGAGAGGTATTGGCATTATTGGCATTTACCAATATTAAGCCAAATGAAAGCAAAGTAATAACAAAATGTCTTGTTTATTTCGTTTTGCGAGATCCCTTGTTAAGTTGCCATGGCAGTTTTGCTCGTACCAGTGTAATTCGAAAATATTTATATAAAAATATATAATCGAAAATATATAACCCGAAAACAGAAGGGCGTGAGTTCCAATCCTGGGTCGGGCCTACACCAATTTGTCTTTTCTAAAGTAATATGTGTGGTTAATTTATCATGGTTGTTAACGGTGAGGGAAAACATCGTGAGGAAACCCACATGGCTGAGTTGTACTTAGTCATGTGACAGTGTATTCGTACAAAACGGCAATAGGCTTGCCCCCTATCAAGTGAGTACACTGTCTAAGCAAAACGTGGGTACCATCTCTGGACACTAGATGGCGCTGCCATGTGAGTTCAGAAGAACTGGTACCTCTGCCAATTCCTTCGGGGATGAACGGCGTGAACGTTTATGTTTATATTTATTTTCGTACGAACCGTCATCTTTCAAAGTTACGTTTATCTACTTAAAAGTGTTAAAGATATCTTATTAAACCGTGTAGTGCCGGCTTAGAATGCCACGACCCCTTTCTGTCCACGGGTGTCGTAAGAGGTGACTAAGGGTATGGGGCTTTTTTAAGCAGTTTTTGGGCGATGCGGTTAGAGACCCATCACCAACAATACTTTATTTCTACCATCTTATCCCCTATTAACATCCATATGTGGCTGAAACGTTTCTTGCTCTGAAGCAAGCACTGCTTACCCATTTTTAGGATTTAGGGCCGTGAGTATGTCTAAAAAGGAAAAGCGTATCGACTTAAAACACAATGTTCACTTACTTGCTTACGCCATTTATCCCCATTAAGTAGCAACTATCGATCGCGACTTTGCACGATCCTGACAAAATCTCTTTAGATTATCTTACATTTACCATTCACCCTATCTACGAAACTGGCATAATATTAGGTAAATATTGGAGTTTTAAGAAGACAGAGGATAAAGACTTTAATTATTTTGAGTGGTGTTTAACCCAATAATTACAATGAAAGTTTGAGTACCAAAGAGAAATGAAGTTTGAAAATAGTAATTGGTGTTATTGATTAATTTAACAAAGGGATTCAAAGAGAGTATAACATAGTTTTTATAAATATGGTGTTTTAACTGATGTTATGTCTATCTATCAAAGATAAGTATCTTTGTTTAATAAATTAAGTTGAGTTCCTCTTATAATGCAATGAGTTCAAAAGTATACGAAGTAACTCGTAGGTACTACAATCACAGGAACAGATGGGGTAGCACCATTCAAACTCGATATTATACGTCAATTTATAGTCACTGTTTGACTATGTGCGCCGTGTGCCGTGTAGCCGTGTAGTTTCGACTTAGAATAACACTACCCCATTTCTACCCGTGGGTGATCGTAAGAGGCGACTAAGGGTATAGGGGCTTTTTAAGTGATTTTTGGGCGATGTGGTTGGAAACCCGTCACCAAAAACATTTATTATTACCATCTTTCCCCCAATCAACTTCCAAAAGTGGCTGAGGAATTCCTCATTCCAAAGCTCTGGCTACCCCGTTAAGGGATTTATAGCCGTGAGTATATGTATGTATGTATGTATGTTTGTCTGTGGTGGTATAGATATTTGTCGTTCAGAAGATGTAGCTATCCTTTATGTGGATTTTTAGCCATGAGAATAAATAGTATAACCCAATATTTTACTATTGCAAAAAAAACATATGAAATAAAACGCCGGTACCATGGTTACTCCCGTCTCCCCACACAGAAGCCCGTCATATCCCTCGCGCTCCAATGCACTAACTCGAATCTCCAATAGCGAATATCTCGCTGCAGATTTAAAATAACCTATTCTGTGTGATCGGGCGTGATGTGGCCACCCCTCATCTCGATTATTTACCTTTATTAGGAGCCTTACTTTAGCTGTAGCAGGAAGTATACCTGGCCGACTGATTTGTTTTTGTGTTTTTAGTGCTTTATTGGGTATTTTGTTAAGTTCGAAGCATAAAAGCCAACGTGGATGGTATCAGTTCAAGATGACCACAGAAGCCACAATTAGATCAAATAGAGAATTGGCTTAAAAAGGCAAATGTCCGAAGTCTGAAGAATAAAAGAACATGGATGAAAAGATTGATCAATGTAGACGAAGCTCCTGAGGTTTGCCAGAATGGGCTCTACCCACTCCAATAGGAAAAAATGGCGTGAGTATATGTCGCCAAGCATTCACTAGGTTGTTCGGCATATTAAAAAGTATCCCTTTGTTATGTGGATGTTATAAATGAGGAAATTGATTATTTTCAAGAGAATCTTAGAATTAAGTAAAAGAATTATACTTGTTATGAGCAAAATGAAACATTACTGGAGATTGGAAGTTAAGTTGATATTTTCTTATATTACTTATCTTCAGTTCGATTTCATTTTCAATTTAATATTTTTTCATTTCTCTCAAGCACTCCTTAAACGATAAGTAAAACCCACTCACTTACATTGTGCTTTGCATGTATTTCATTTATGAATTTGCTATACCAAAAAAAATATATGTACGGTTATATCTTGTCTTGTCTTGTTTACTAATTTTGTATGGATATTACTATGTCTGAAATAAACTTTTTCATTCATTCATACATTCATATTAGAAATTCTATTAAAGTATCTGTACAGACTGAATAGATTTACTCAGGATAACGTATTTTCATTTCTTTTATTTAAATTGCATTGCGAATGCGAAACAAACGCACTGTTTCTCAAATCTTTGCATTTTAACCAAATTTACTCTTTAATCGAAGCCAGACGATTAAAATACCAATTTATATTTTAATTACCTGATAACTTCGTATATTCCAACTGTAGTTTCAACTTTACGATAAATATAAATATTATGTTTGTAATAAAAGCCAAAAGGGCGTGGTTACACGGTTCAACTATCATTTTAGCCCCAAAACTAATTCAAATAAAAGGTATAATAGTTTGTGTACACAGCCAAATACTCGATTGCTAAAAGGGCTCGAGAGCTTATTTCTATTTGTTTTACAAAGTACGGATCACTCCCTCCGATTAATTTAGTCGAATGCTAATCGACCCCTTTTAATCGATTCGGGCTTGTCTCGGTTTAACGGAATTTTTACAATTGAATTCGTTTGTTGTTTTATGGATTTGAATGTTGATTGAAGTTGTAAATTATGATTAAATAAGTTAAATAGATTGTCTGTATTATAACTGTGTATCCGTAGATTGGCATTGGTAGGCTATTTAGGTAGAAAGCTCCGCTTAGAATAGCACTACCCCATTTCTTCCAGTGGGTGTACGTAAGAGGCGACTAACGGTGTTGGGGCTTTTAAGGGATTTTTGGGCGATGCGGTTGGAGACCCATCACCAACAACCTTTATTTTACCATCTTTTCCCCATTCAAATTTCCAAAAGTGGCTGAGTGATTTTTAATTACTTAGCTCTGGCTACCCCTTCTAGGGATTTATAGCCGTGAGTATATGAATGATTAGGTAGAATGTTTTTGATGCACTTTCTTTTTTACGCATATAAGTGTCTTTTTACGTATTCCGGTTGCCGGGTTGCCGGTGCCGGATCGTGTGGTGAAGATGTGCCGGAGTCATATTTAGTTTTGTACACTTCTTACAGATTTACTACAATGGCAAATATCAACATACATACAAACATATTCTTAAGCCGTTAGTTCCAATTGGGGTAGGCAGAGACTAGCGATCGCCATCGCCACTTTCTACGATCTTGGCAAAACTTTCTAGCTTCGTTCACATCTATCGATCTTTGCATACGTGTTCTTTTATTCTTCATATTTCGGACACCTGCCTTTTTGAGCACATTCTCTATATGGTCCAAATGTGTCCTCCGAGTTATATGAGCATTAAAAATATGGAGAATATCAAATACCTACGTCATAAAACTTTTATGTATAGTATTTATATGTTTTTAACTTTAGAAGATGGTTATAATATATTTATAGGCAGCACAAATCATATTGGTTCACCATACAATTCCTTTAAAGCAACACTGAGATTTTGAAGAGTTTGCGCCTTACAGAGTGGCAATAGCAAACTTTTGTTTAGGCTTAGGCAATAGGTAACTAGGCGTTTGTAGTGACTTACATTTTACCCTTCAAGTAGATAACGGTAAACATTGACCAAGTACAATAAATCCAAGTGACTTTAACGTTCACTTTAAAGCTACTTTGGTAATGTAAACCGTTTTATCGGTATTTAATGAAAATAACAAAATACCGCCAGTATTGTATAAGTACGTATACATAGTTAAAGTAATGTATCCATAGTTTTTGATTTATTTGTACTAATAAAGTGATTTTTGATGAAGTTTAATTGCCTTATTACAAAGTTCTGGCTCCCTTGTCTTTTAGCGTGACTACAAGAAAGTAATTAAAGTGTCTACAGTTACTAGCATAAAAGTATTTTTAATAATTTAACTTCAAATTACGTGTCTAGGATCAATGATACAAACCATAACAACTAACGCACATAAAGTTTAAAACATAACCACATGTCGCTTAAAGATAATTTGGCGCAATGATTTAGGAAACCAATAATAAATGCCCAAACACCAGGGGCCATTCCGCCGCACCTAAACATAATTTCGAAGGTAATAAAACCTTCTATTTTATTAATGCGCTATAGCAGTTTAAAGTATGTAAGATATATGGCTTATTGCCCGTGGTCCCTCTCGTAGTCCCTTTTTGAAATTCTTCTACCCGTAGTCCCTTTATCAATATAATCCAACTAAAATTAGATGCGTGAACCTTTTATATAAGAGCAGAAAGAGACGGATATATATTCAAAATATTATTATTGTATGCATTGATAGTTCAAAATTTTTCAGCATACCAAAATCATAAGGAGGTAAAAAAACTTAGAAAATTTTCATAAAATATATATGCAAACTTCAAAGAAGTACTAGGGACCTATAAAGACAAATGTGTAAGTCAATCATAGATTATTCTTATTTGATTATATGTTCTTGTTCGCCACAATAATTTCGCCAATATCAAGCTTAAATCCCTACTACAAGAAATAAAATAATTATAAAAAATGACTAAGTGCAAATAATGCTCACCTGGGGTGGGTTTCATAGTAGCAAGGTTTTCATAGTGTGGTATGTAATACAAAAGTTTTATTCGCAGTTCTAAAATGTGTGCTATATCTGATAAACTGCTTTATATACATTTTTAAAATAATACGAGGATACCATCGCATGAACATAGTTGAATTACAAACCAATTGAGGCTAGGATAACGTCTGATAAAGACGGAGACAGTAGATATGATAAAACACGGTGCAGACCCACCGTACCTTCGTCCATACCTTATAAGGTACGGTAGGTCCTAAACCGTACCTAAGCTAGTGCTGGGATTTCACATTGATTTGTATTAGATACAAAAAACAAGTTACTGTTCTATACTGCCCTGGTACACAAAAATAGTTTGCCTCATAAATATATACTAGGATAACAGGATGACATGAGATATTAAAATTGGATAAATTTTTTTGTATAGTTGTAAAAACTTTGCTAATGCAGAATCATAAACTTGGAATTTTTCAACAAGTTAGTTTTTATTTTTCAACAAATTACCAGGACATCAGAAACTCTACGGACTTCGCCCTGCTTGATTTACTCAACAAATCCAAAAACTTAGAATTTGGTCCATAGAGTAATAGAACTGTATATACAGATAAATAAAATGATACTGTATATTTGTAATATGTGTTGGATTTAGCATTACAAGCGTATTGGGAAATCTTTCCCAATACACCATAGCAAGATTGCTATGTATCTTAAGCGCAATTCAAATCTACATACATACATACATATACTCACGGCTATAAATCCCAGGAAGGGGTAGCCAGAGCTAAGGAATCAGAAATTCCTCAGCCACTTTTGGAAATTTGAGTAGGGAAAAGATAGTAAAAATAAAGGTTGTTGGTGATGGGTCTCCAACCGCATCGCCCAAAAATCCCTTAATAGCCCCATACCGTTAGTCGCCTCTTACGTACACCCACCGGAAGAAATGGGGTAGTGCTATTCTAAACCGACACTACACGGCACAATTCAAATCTATACGAAATAAAATTAGGCAAGTGCTAGTCCGACCCTGTAAGAATTTCGTAGTAGCAAGTAGAGATAAGGAAAGATTTATGTAGACTTACACCTTATTTATTTTTAAACGGGGGACGCAATAATTTAAATTTGGGAGTAAATATACTTTGAACTACCAACATGGTTGAGTTGTACTTAGTCATGTGACAATGTATGGTGACAATCAAAATACATCAGGAGTAAGATAATACTAAAACTTTTTCTCATGGGTGTTGCACGAGACCACTAAAGGAATTCGGGCCTGTAAAGATTTTATTGGGCGATGTGACTGGAGATATCTTGCCAAACAGTCCACTTATCCCACTCAAGGTAGTCTAGCAATGATGCACCATCTAGAGACAAAAAGCTTAAACGGTACATACTGGATCGGTACTTACTATTTGCATTTGAGAAATTCAGTAAATTGCTATGTTGTTTTTTTATTACATTAATAAGCTAAGTAAGTTATAAGTAATTTTATTTCGTTAATTTATGTAATAATAAGTATTAAAATAATTTATGCGTCAAAAGATGTGATTCAAGTTTATTAAAATTATTTCTAATTGTTTTTGTTTTACTTATATTTAAAACATTCAAGAAAACTAACTTGGAAAACATAGGGTTGGTGGATGCGCGAAAACCCTAAAAGTATTATTTGATTTATTTATGTACTCGCTGCTTGTTAAAAATATTTTATGAAACTAGGATTGAAGAAATGTTAAGGAGACTGGTTCTTTACTAATATACTTTTACTCTATGGGTTCCTAGTACATTTGATTTGTAGTTTTTCACACATTTTGTGGAAAAAAATCTAAGTCTTTTTACCTCTTTACGTTTTTAGTACGATGAAAATATTTGAACTATCAAACTGTTCTACAATATGTGTAAAAACACTGTTTATTATCAAAAAATATTTCATGACTTTCATTTTGGTCGGCTAATAAATAAAAAGGGACCACGGGCCATAGATTTTCAAAAAGGGACTACGAGAGGGACCACGGGCAATAAGCGAGATATATTTATCCAGTAATACCTACAAATCTGAAAGCCCATTAAGATTAATACAGTGATGTAAAAGACAAGTTGAGACGCAAAACTCAAGAGAAAGTCAATTAAAATTTCGTAAAACTGCTCTAAATATTTTAACCCTTAAGGGCTACAATGAATTTCGTGTTCTATTAAAACTACTATGGGTGAAAATTCACCCGGTTTTTCAATCATGAAAAAAAAAATTTGGTTAATGACTAAATGGCCTAAAATTTATCTTAAACTGTTATTTTGACCTTAATCCACACTAATAAGGCAAAACATATGAATATTTTAAGTAGGAATTGTTTCTAGAATGTCACTGAAAATAAGTCCTGAAAATTGATAAAAAAAGTATACTAGTCGGAAAACCCCCTCCTATTAAATCAAATAAGTTTTAATATTATAATCAGTCTTTTTATTTGCAATAATCATACTCTTGACAACAATTAAGCGCACATTTATGTTTGGAAACTTAAAAAAATATACCTTCTTTTCACAATCAAAACTTCCCTAAAAAAAATTCTAGGTACTTTTTAGCATTCACTACGTGAACTATAACAAATGTAAAATAAATTAACTAGCAGTCATCATATAAACAGAAATGAAATCTTAATATCTAAAAACCATAAGAACACAACAAAAACGTACCAAAAATAATCAAATGGACCAGTACTAGTATAGGAAAATATAAAAGGAACTTTGAGTAAAAATATGACTTTGTTAAGCAAATTTATCACATATTTTTGTGCGATATATTTTACATATAAAGTTAGAACACTTTGTGCACTTTGGCTTACGAACGGAGCATCTTCCTTGTCTAGGTGCATCAGCTCTTGTCGCCTGGCATGCAGAAGAGGCGTGTGGTTCGGTCTCGTTTCCCGATTCCTGATCCATGTGCCTGGCTCCTTGTAGTTGATTCGAGTTTAGCTTTTGCTTCTCATTGACAACACTTTCTATTTTCTCCTTCATGTCATGCCGTAAGTTTGGAATGGTCAGTCGGGTCTTCGTGAAAGGTATAATCAAAGCCAGGGATAGCTTATACAGGAAATCAGATCGTGAAATCTGGGCATCATCTGAGGCCAGTTCCGCTTCAATCTCCCAGTCTCTAAGATGACTCATGATCTAAAACGAGATATAAGAATGAGTATCTATATAAATATTCAGTAATAAATGAAATAAACAAAACATAAAAATTACTTACGTGAAATTTTTGTACCCCAATAAAGCTACAACGGGTGAACATTCACCCGGGTAGCTCGCCTGCAGCAAAATCAGCGCGTGCACACCGCCTCTCTCCCCACGCGTTCAGGGCAGTTCAGGGGCTACTGACGTATCGGGAGGATACACGGACTCTTAGCGTGGCAACTACGCAGATAAAAAACTTGCCGCCAAAACAATTATTGATCTGGGTGAATTTTCACCCTTAGTAGCCATTAAGGGTTAATTAAGAATTAAGAGACACTTTTAATGAGTATTCTAATTTTCTCATTACCATATTGTTAGTGATGCTATCGTTTAACTTCCAAATGTTAATTGTGAATTCTTTCCTTTAAACAGTATTGGCTGAGTAACAGTTTTTTTGACCAAAATCATACAATAACTAACGACATTTGTTTCCATTTGGTGGTGTAGGTAGAGACTATATTATATTTAGACCACTTTGTTTGTATGATTCATATAAACCTTGTAACGTTATTTCTGACTCCTGGGATGCTGTGGCTAAAAGTGGCTACCCAGAAGCTAGAAGTAACTAAAGGAAAAAAGAAGCAAACGGAAGGAAAGTAAATAAGTAGAAGATATATATCACAACAATGTTTATTATACTCGTAAATAGAAATACCCTAATACAATAACAATAATCCTAATATAAAAAACCTATACACGTAACCTATCAGTAAAAGAAGAACCTATCAGTAATTAATTATATATGGAAACAAGCACTCAGCTTGAGATTCAGCTCCTGCTGCGATGGGTGGCGATTTCGGACTGGACCAGCTCGTGTTCACCGGGTGCCTGCGTCAGCAAGGGCAGCTCGACGGCAAGGGGCTGAGACTCCGGGAAGCCTGCGTCGACAAGGGCAGCTCGACGGCAAGGGGCTGAGACTCCAGAAGCCTGCGTCGACAAGGGCAGCTCGACGGCAAGGGGCTGAGACTCCAGAAGCCTGCGTCGACAAGGGCAGCTCGACGGCAAGGGGCTGAGACTCTGGAAGCCTGCGTCGACAAGGGCAGCTCAACGGCAAGGGGCTGCGACTCCGGGAAGCCTGCGTCGGCAAGGGCAGCTCGACGACAAGGGGCGGCGACTTCAGAAGGGTATAATTTAAAGACGGTTCCCAAAGATATATTGAGTTGGTCCAGAATAATGGTTCTGACGTTCGTTAGTAGTTTTCCAAGAGTTGTTCCAATCATCAACATTAAATTTATTAGGAGCAAAGTCCGAAATTAGTTTTGTTTATTCAAAGCATAACTACATTTAGGACAGTTGTTCACCTTAAAACCCTTATTACCGCACTTGAAACAAATGGGATCTTTAGGTTCCTTACAAGAACGAAGAGTATGACCATTAACCTTACAACGTGGACAATATTGACTTGAAGAAGAACTATTGGTATGAGAAGTAACACGGCGATTAGTATTTGAGGACTGTTGACTCGATGAAGAAGACTTGATGGGTTTGTAATTAAATTCTGAGGCTATTTTGCTATTGTCAGGTATTGGTTCCTGAAAATTGTGATCCCTGTCCATATAGGATTCATATTTTTGACAAGATGAAATTAATTCATCAATAGAATTAATATTTTTCAACATTACGACAACTGAATAACAAGGTTTGATATTACGTAACAGAATCTGGAGCTTTTCTTGCTCCGAAAGTGGTGCAGACAAACGATTAAACATGCCAAACATAATGGAAACGTAAACAATAATATTTTCATCACGACCCTGAGTTCTAGCTCTAATCGAAGATAATAATTTGTAGTCGTAATCATATTCTTCACTCCAAGAAATATTGGGACTTAAATTCATGCTTGCACTCAGCTTGAGATTCAGCTCCTGCTGCGATGGGTGGCGATTTCGGACTGGACCAGCTCGTGTTCACCGGGTGGCTGCGTCAGCAAGGGCAGCTCGATGGCAAGGGGCTGCGACTCCGGGAAGCCTGCGTCAGCTAGGGCAGCTCGACGGCAAGGGGCTGAGACTCCGGGAAGCCTGCGTCGACAAGAACAGCTCGACGGCAAGGGGCTGCGACTCCGGGAAGCCTGCGTCGACAAGGGTAGCTCAACGGCAAGGGGCTGCGACTCCGGGAGGGTATAATTTTAGGGTGTTCCATAATGCCTCCCATCGCCCCAGGAGCTGAATAAATACCACAATCTGCGAACAAGCATGACTAAATTTAAAATTTTGAAATAACCTATGTTTTTTTAAAGGATTAAAGCATTCCTAAAAAGAAGTAACAAAGAAAGTAGTCCAAATAACAGTGAGAGATTTTCAATGAATTAGGAATATATAATAGAAAATAAATTAGGAAAGTCAATAAATTAGGATCATTATCATCTCATTTATAAAATTAAACAATATATCCATATACAATTTAATAAAAATTAAAATATTTAATAAAATAAATTGTAAGGCTACGACCTAACACCAGCAGCCTTCTTGCAGAAAACTAATGGCTGTGAGTAAATTTCAAAAATTAAACATAATCATCTGACAATAAACAAGATTGTCAAAATGGTTATTTTCGAGAAAAATCTGGAACCGATTGGACACAGGCTCAAAAATAAATGAATTGAGAATACTAAACTTAAAGTAAAGCTTATGAAAACCAAAAAAAAATCTATATTTTGTGTAAAAATACGACAGTGCAGTGAAAATGGTGTGTGTGTTTAAAATGTATCGAATAATATAATGTGAATTACGATCTGTGAAATCCAAATAAAAAAAATATGTGTGTACAACGTTGTATAAATTTAAATTTTCCTTAAGTCCTTTTCAGAATAAGTGTCTGATAAAAAGGGTGAGTCAAACATCAAGAACTGTTCTAATTAATACTATCCACATCTTACATACATAACACAAAATGTACATCACAACCTCTCAAACATTTTTACATTCGTTAATCTTTTCATGCATGCTCCGTTATTCTTCACACTTTGGTCACCTGCTTTTTGAGCATATTTTATTCCTTTTATATTTTTATTTTATTCTATTCCTATGCCAACAAACTCACAGACAAACCTTTCCTTTTTATAATATTACCAGCTATCGGCCCACAATGTGTCTAATTAACATTAACCAATTTGTCCTCTGGGGTCGTCAGAGACGACAAATTTCAACAATCAATAATCTTTTATTTTGTCAAAATTCAATAATCCTCTATTTTGACATCTTTTCTCCACCAAACTTCTAAAAGTGTCTGGCTGTAGAATAGCAATTTAACACGGACCGAAAAAACAAGATTATTTATAAACGGATAGAAGATAAAATAGTAGCAATAAAGCTATTAAGAAAATATAAATCCTAGAAGATTTTCACATAATTAACGTATTTCATAACTGCATTTATTGGAAATAATAACTACAGATAATATTAATATTGTACATTACATACTTACGCGTACATTTTTACAGTCGGTATAACTCTATCCCCGGATTTCTGAACTGAGTATTTCAGCTGAGAACAACTTAAGTATCGTTCTGTGCATTCGAAATCTTAACAACTGAATGAGACAAAACGACACTTTAGTCGTTCTCAGCTTAAATACTCAATTCAGAAATCGGGCGTATAACGAGTGTGTTATGTGAGAAGTGAAATATTGTATGTATAGCCTGTCAGTATCCCACTTTTCACGTGTCAGTCAAGCTCACTGATACACACTTCATGCTACGGGGACAGTATATAATTATGTATTTTATCGTATCCGTATTAAACCCCATCTACAAAAGATAGTTTAGTGTGTATAAAATGTTGCCGTGTAGTGCTTGCTTAGAATGTCACTACCCCTTTCTACCCACGGGTGTTGTTAAAGGCGACTCACCGTATGAGGCTTTTTTAAGTGCTTATTTGGCGATGCAGTTGGAGATCCATCACCAACGATACTTTATTTCTACCATCTTGTCCCCTATCAACTTCCAAATGTGGCTGAAGAATTCTAGCTCTCAAGCTCGCGCTACCCCTTTTTGGGATTTATGGCCGTGAGTATATGTATGTACAAAAGACTATTGTAAGCCAACCAACAATACATCGATACGCAATAAATACTGAAAACATCCGAAACCTCTCATGGCCACGAAACACCGAAATAAATAGGCAAAGCTTTCAAAATTCAGCTACAAATTTCGCCATATTCTTAGCTCGGAGAACTCATGCATAATTCAGGCGGTACGTCTTGTGGTTGCGACGTCAAATGACGCATTCGTGACACCATGTCGAATTTAAATCATATTTTGACTATAATCCTAGTGGATGATGTGTACTATTGTACTGGCTTTATCTTTAAAACATTACACGCCATTTTTATGCTGTTTATTCGGAAAGGATAATGGTATTGTTACTTTATAGTGGTAAGTATATGTGCCCATAGGCCTTGCCCCTTATTGCATAGGTTGACGGTTCAGACTAACAATCGGTCAAGGGATAAAATGACGCATTCGTGACGCCATGTGGAATTAAAATCATATTTTGACTATAGTCCTAGTGGATTCAGATGTGTACTATTGTACTGGCTTTATCTTTTAAACATTACACGTCATTTTTACGCTATGTATTCATATTGGATAGGATTGTTACTTTATACTCAAACTCAAAAGTTCACGCCGTATATCCGCGAAGGGGTTGTAGAGGTACTAATACTTCTGAACATCCCGTGACATTGTCACCTAGTGTTCAGAGTACCCAAGTTTTGATTGCACAGAACACTCACGTGACAGGGTGCAGGTATATCGCCGTTTTTGTACGAGTACACTGTCACATGACTAAGTACCACTTAGCCATGTGGGTTTCCTCACATTTTTTTCTCTTACTGTTAACAACCATGATAAATTAACCACGCATACGTCTCTTGAAAAGACGAATTGGTGTAGACTGATATCTTTAGCCAGTATATCTTTGCGGTTCCCACAGTGGTGACCCCCGACAACAACATGACGAATCTTCCTACTTCATTTTCTCAATCTACCCACATCTTATACTCCTCGCTTACCTTACCAAACTACTCTACTCAGCCTACCGAGCATCTACTGGCACGCTACTCTGCCTCACTGCTCACACGAAACTCTACTACTAGACGGCGAAGTCGCTCGCACTCCGGCGACGGGGACTACTAGTCCCTCTCTACTATTGGTAACAGGTACCTCCTAGCTCTTCGATATCGTCTATCGACTAGGAGGGGAGTACTGTAGCGACCGCTAGACGGCGAACTCACTCGAATACTAGCAGCGTCATAAAAAATCGTACATCGCGGTATAGAAATGTTTCTCTAGCTAAACATAAATACAAATTCAAAGTTGGTACACAGCAGGGTGTACTGGCCAGTATATCTTTGCTGTTCCCACAAAACCATTTCGACTTCGCACTGTTATTACAGGGTTAAAAAGAGGCCTAATTTATAGCTTGCCACATCAGCCTCCAGTTTCAGAGATTAGGTGGAGCAAACAGACAGACACGGATAAACAGTCATCATTTAAGTGGTATATGTACCGAATATAAATGCATATGCATGTAGTAAATAAATATGGTGTTTATTTTCATGCAAACATACATTCAAATTTCATTTATTTGTATAAAGTATAGATAGTGACATTCCTCATCAAAAGCTGTGCTATTATTTAGTAAAATAAACTGCATCAAAACGTTTACATACATACATACATATACTCACGGCTATAAATCCCTAAAAGGGGTAGCCAGAGCTGAGAAATGAGAAATTCCTCGGCCACTTTTGGCAGTTCAGTGGGGAAAAGACGGTACAATAAAGGTTGTTGGGGATGGGTCTCCAACCGCATCGCCCAAAAATCCATTAAAAAGCCCCAAGTCCGTTAGTCGCCTCTTACGTACACCCACCGGAAGAAATGGGGTAGTGCTATTCTAAGCCGACACTACACAGCAACGTTTATCCACAGTATTGGCAGTGAAAGCAACAATCAGTACTAAAAGATTTAATGACAATTGTTCTATATAGTTGAAATTGCACCGCAGTCATTGCTAACCACATAATTTGAACAGGAATGTCTGACTCAGTGCACAATCATACTTTACAGCTTCATTGAATAAATCTACTCGTGTGTAAATATTAACGGTTGAACTTTATTTAAAGTAAAAAGTTAGAGTCATTTACATGGCTAAAATAAAGTGACAAGAAACAAAATAATACATAATAAAAGTATCCAAAAACTGTCCCCTATTGCGTGGGTGATCTTTCCAAGCAAAAAATTGGTTACTCTTAGGACCAAGTGACAAAAATGTATCGTGATTTTGAGAAAAATCATTACCTCTGCCACTCCCTTGGGGATTTACAGTGTCAAATATATTTTTTAATTTTAAGAGAGTTTAAATGTTTTTCTTCTGTTTTGTGGTCTCGGCGCTCCATCCAATCCCTATCTCGTGGTTGTGACTCGATCCATTTTATTGTCTTTTTTCTGCTATACCTAAGACATTTCTTTTGCTTCTGTAAATATATGCTTCTATAAACTCTGCAGGATGAAGCTAATTCGGTATGCAACGTTTTTTTTTGGTATTTACTAAATATTTTTATTCGATAGCAAACACGAAAATAAAAAACTAATTTGAATATTTTTCATCTAAAATGAGTAATTGCAAAGTTATGATTTTTTAAAGATTGTTCAACTTTTGTACTTAATGACGTCATCGATCGAAACGTAGCGACATGCAAATAAAGCGAAATGTTTAGTAAAAATGTTGCTGATTGCAAAACATTTCAAAAATTTGTGATCTCAAATGAAATTATTACGATATCATACTAAACAAACTTTTCATTTTCGATATTTTATTTATAAACTGCAATAACGATTGTCTTTGAAATAACGCTGAAGGTCAAATACTGTTACAGTATTTTGTTAAAATAACGGTCATCTTAGCTTTGTTTGATTTCATTTCAAGAAAATATGTTTTAAAAACATAATATCTCGAAATGGTTTCGTAATCAGCACCACTTTTGTAAAACTTTGCATACCGAATTTTATATAAAAAAGGAAAAAAAAACATCGATTGTGAATGTATGATAATTGATAAATGTTGAATATATGATTTTTAGACAAATGTCATATAAATATATAATTTGAAAGCTCTGATTTACACTCAATAACGGTAGTATAAGGAATATTAAATATTTTATTATGTTTTCACTACTATTTCACTACGATTGGAACATGTTGACAATATTCGACAAAAGTACTTAAATAAATTGAAGCAGAAGAGTCGAAGAATGTAAGAGCGTGTTTGTCACGCCTTTTGTAAGATAAGTACGCTGCTATTATTCATACAATATTTTTAATTTTGTCACAATAGACGTGAGATACTAGCTCTCATACGCATCACGCTTCGAGGGCTGGACAATACAGTCTAGTAGGCAAAAAAAGTTGAAAAAAATAACTGTAAAATAGTGAATAAACATTTTGCATTTGTGCTGAATTTTTTAATTATTATTTTTTGTGATGTACAATAAAGTTTTTTCTATTCTATTCTATATAAATGCAGATTTAAAAATATTATTACATATTATAATAATTATTAGAAAATATATTAACTGTCACAAAAAATCATATCATCTTAACATCTCACAAAAGTTCAACAAAATCAGGAGAAATGCAACGACCGAGCGAGTTTCGAGGAATCAAGATTTCGATGCAGCCTTTCTGTAGTTCCGCATTCTGCCACGGCGTGGACGCGGCGCGCGAATCACAGTTGTCGTTGAGCGCTACGGAGAGAGGCACGTTCGCGCTGCTTTCCCTTCCCTATAATATTCACGAAACAAGTTACTTTGTTATAAACTTTGCGCAAACAAAATGTTTCTGCTTGGGACTGCTGTGTTTTAGTGAAAATAAGCATAAATATAAACAATAAGTTTCTACTATCATTGGAATTTAGGATTTTTATTTTCTTATCGAATGATAGCGTTTCAAAGGTGTGACGGACTCGCGTGTGCTAAGTTATTGTTTTCGAATTGGAACATTTTATACGGTTAGCGAAATTGTATGTTCATTTAGGCATTGTCTTATATCGAAGGACATTGAGTGTTTGTGAGCAGAAAAGCAAAAATGGTTTCGAAAACGACAGGTGTGTTGGTGCTTGCCGCTCTGCTGGCTACAATTACAGGTAGGAGCAATGAGGTTACATGTTTAAAACACAAAACTACTGTAGAAATTATTGTACTATCAACAAGCGATAGCTTTATGATGTATTGACGTTAGTTTGCTAATTTATTTCTAGGTTTAAGACGAGTTACACCAATAAACCGCGTTTATTTTCCAAACAAAACCACATACAAACCAGTATCGAGTCACAATGTGTCGGTGAGTCTGTGAATAAAACCTTCAACGGTGATTCACCTTCTTGTTTATGGGCCGTGTTTACATTTAACTAAGATTTCAACGGTGCGACAAAATGTAAAGATACGTGCTGTTTTTACGTGTTGCTTTAATCACTTCCGCAATTATCGCCAATTTTTGAAAATTATGCAAATTACTAAAATTTAAGACCCACCTATCCACCTATTTATAGTCACTGGTGTTAATTCCAATTATGGGAAGACAAAGAAATCATAAAAAGAAATTTCTGTCTCTTGAGAAAGTTCAGTGGGTAAAAAAATACATTACACCTAAAATTCTCCACAACCGACGCCTCCGACGACACCCGCTGGTAAAATGGGTTAGTGCTAATCCAACAAAAGAATAACTTACTTAACTCATAATAGCACTACCTTATTTCTATTCACAGTTAAAAACTAATAAAAAAACTTTAATAGTTTGCTGTGTGCTATGTTTTAATTAATTTGCTGTGTAGTGTCTACTTAGAATAGCACTACCCCATTTCTTCCGGTGGGTGTGCGTAAGAGGCGACTAACGGAATTGGGGCTTTTAAGGCATTTTTGGGCGATGCGGTTGGAGACCCATCACCAACAACCTTTATTTTACCAACTTTTCCCCACTCAACTTTCCAAAAGTGGCTGAGGAATTTCTAATTCGTAAGTATATGTATATGTATGTATGTATTAAAAAAACCTATCCAGTCCAGGTATACTTTATTTTGCTTTTAGCTACTTTATAGGCTTCGGGTAGAGTAGGAATTAATTTTGAAATTAACGTCGCCATAACGGGTAAGGTTCCACTCGTAACAAAGAGCACGGCAATAAGTGCTGTTAGATTAATTGAAATAGAGCAATTAATTGCCAGAATACACCTTGTCTTTCACTACAGTTACAATTAGCAGTAATCAGACTGTTTCAATTAGCAAACTACCTACTTGACCGTTTGTAAGTGAGCAGTGACAGACTACTATAGTAGGGTTGTTTATGGTTTTACCAATTTTAAAAATAAAAAATATGCGGGTAGCGAAATTGAATCAGTTACAAAATGTAAGTGAAATAATAGCAAGATGGCTGTGTTAGATAAGAATCTTATTGGATAAATATAAGGGCGAAATTTATGTATGAGTTAATCCCGTTTTACGCTTGAAATTCTCGTTAAAGTATTTTTCTCTATAGACACAAAGAACTCGTCATCTAAGGTGTTTGCCTCCGTTATAGAGTGATAAATCATTGATGATGATAATAATGAGCTGTACATTGTACTTGTACCGTGTTCTATTTCGGAAAGGTCTTTGTGGAGGATTATTGTAGGAGGCTTGTGTAAAGTAGTAAATATATTTTAGTTGAAATTACGATCCTTTGGAGACATTTTGGTCGGGAACAACGTGCAGCAAGCTAAAAGAAAGAAACCCAGAAATTCAAAATCAAAGCATATCTCAATCACTTTAGGAAGTTACTTCCCAGCCAAAAATATTTACCGATTAATCAATTTAACAGTCAATCATCCTTTAGTCGCTTCTTACATTTACCACGGGAAAAGATGAAATTGTGTTACATACATTCGTAAGCTATTTCATTCACAATGTTACGCTAAATTAAATACCCTTTATTCCGATAGTTACTGTTGGACAAGGCAAACTGTATTTTAACTACAATATGTTTAATTGCAGCATAGTTTATGTTGTGTTGCCATTCCATCGTTTGTACGAGTAACTAACACGAAGTAATTTAAACGGAAACCAATATGCTAATGGTATCTAGTTGTTTTATAACTACCCACTTATATTCATGCAATTTTTAAACCTTTGACAAGCAGTAATTGTAATTATTTATTTATTCAATTTTAAGTGGAACAAAGGGAAATATATGAAAACTGAAATTTACACTGAATATCAATTACAAATACCGACATGTCTTGTTATTGAAAAAGATTAAAAGGATGCAATGTTAAGATAAACTTTCGTTTAACTATAATTAAAATGAAAATTATATACATTACATACATACATATACTCAAGGCCATCAATCCCAAAAAGGGGTTCCACAGCCACATTTGGAAGTTGATAGGAGAAGAGATGGTAGAAATAAAGTATCGTTTTTGATGGGTCTCCTACCGCATCGCCCAAAAACCACTTGAAAAGCCCCATTCCCGTAGTCGCCTCTTGCGACACCCTTGGGTAGAAAGAGTAGTGACATTTCAATCCGGCACTACCCGGCAAACGGAAAATTATATGCAATCGATAAGATTGTCTATTGAGTTGTGATATGTTCATTTGTGAAGATGTTTGGGCTATACCTATAAGTAACATAAATACATACATATACTCACGGCTATAAATCCCTTAACGTGGTAGCCAGTGCTTTGTTGTTGAAAAATAATAAATGTTTTTGATGCCGGGTTTAAAACAGCTTCGCCTAAAATTCCCTTAAAAGCCCCAATACCGTTTGTCGCCTCTTACGTACACTAACCGGAAGAAATGGGGTAGTGCTATTCTAAGCCGACACCACACTGCTCCATATCCATTAACTACATACATACATACATACATATACTCACGCCGTTAATTCCCATTGGGGTAGGCAGAGACTATCGATCGCCACTTTGTACGATCCTGGCAAACCTCTCTTGCTTCGTCTACATCCATCAATCTTTTCATACATGCTCTTTTATTCTTCATACTTCGGACGCCTGCTTTTTTGAGCACACTTTCAATTTGGTCCAAGTGTGTCTTTCGTGGCCGTCCTCTACTAACATTACCTTCCACATTAGCTCTATAGATACCTTTTACCAATTTCCTATCATCCATCCTCTCGATGTGCCCAAACCATCTCAACATTCCTTTTTCTATCTTACTTACAATATCATCTTTTATACCACACCTTTCACGAATCACATCGTTCCTCACACGATCACATAACCTTACATTACAAACTTTTCTGAGGGACCTCATTTCTACTGCATTCACTCTGCTTTCATGCTTCTTCTGCCACACCCAACATTCACTGCCATACATAAGCGTAGGAACAAGAACGGCATCATGCACAGCCATTCGGGCCCTTTCGGACACCGATTGACTAGACATTAGACTATCCAATGCTCCATTAATCGCATTACCCTTTTTCACTCTTCTCTCAATATCTTCATCACATTTTCCATCCCTTGTAAACAAACTTCCCAGATATACAACCCATTAACTAATACCTTATTTTACAATCGTTCCCCTACTCAACTTCTAAAAGTGGCTCAGAAATATCTAATTTTACTGACCTACCCCTTTTGGGCATATAACCGAGGTTATATGCGTGTAAAAAATACTTGCCAACCCTAACCAAACTCCCGTTCATTACCGCACAAGTGCAATGGACACACAAAGACAATGGTGTTGGGAAGCGTTCAAACTCACAACAGCTACAATCGGCCTGAATCGGTCAAGCGGAACTGGGACCGATCGAACGGAAAGTACGATTCCGTTTTTATATACATTTGCATTTTTGTCTGTTTGTTTGATTGGTTTATTTGTCACGTTTGTGCATTTACTTATGGCTGCGTTTTTGACTAACTTGTAAAAAGAATTGAATTCGATTGTATGGATTTTATTTTTTGTTTGGTACGTGTGGACTTCGTCTAGCTAGATGATTGAGTTATTTCAGAATTGAATATTTTACGAATATTACTGCACACATAATACAACAACTGCTAAAAATTGAAAATCAGTGATAAAGTGAAACAAATTAATTAAAATAATATAAATAATTAGTGATAGCTGTGTAGTGTCGGCTTAGAATAGCACTACCCCATTTCTTCCGGTGGGTGTACGTAAGAGGCGACTAACGGTATTGGGGCTTTTTAAGGGATTTTTGGGCGATGCGGTTGGAGACCCATCACCAACAACCTTTATTCCACCATCTTTTCCCCACTCAACTGTCAAAGGGATTTATAGCCGTGAGTATATGTATGTATGTATGTATGTAATTAGTGATAAAGTCAGACAAATTAATTACATACAATACATATATCACACACTTATATCCCGTTGGGGTAAGCAGAAACTATCGATCACCACTTTGTAAGATCCTGACAAACCTCTCAAGCTTTGTTTACAGCCATCAATCTTTTCATACATGTTTTATTGAAATTAATAACTTAAATAAATAAAAAATGTCCTCAGTGGGAATCGAACCTGCACCTAAAAAGATGAAGTAGCCAGCTACGGCGGTGGCATAATTGTCACACACGTTGATTAGCTAATACTATCAACTGCTACCAAGTCATTGACCGATACCTCCTTAGTCAATCGATAGAGTGCAGGTGTTAGTTACATAGAGTAAAGAATCTAATTAGATCATTGGAAATTATGATGACTCAATTTATACTTGCGGGTTATATCCCAAAAACCTATGGCTGTTGTTGCTAGGTCTACTCCTAGCAACAACAGCCATAATAAATAGAAAAGTTGAAAATACAAACATCAGAATACTGTCAGACAGCAAAGCAGTGCTGTACGCTCTGAAAACAACGAAACCAATAATGGAATCATACTACAATGTCACGAGTCACTTGAAAGTATATCCAAGAAAAACAACATCACATTGCAATGGATAAAAGGACACAGTAATTCGCTTGGAAATGACGCGGCCGATGAACTGGCCCGCAGAGGATCCAGCAACACAATAGAAGGACCGGAACCTATCATACCAATCCCATACAACCAATATCGTACGTGGCTAAGGGAACGAACACAAGAACAACACAAGGTAATACTCGTATGGCGCGCCCTTTCAGAATGCCGACAATCCAAAGAAGCAATGCCGAACCTGAATCCACAGCTCACTAGAAGACTCTTGAACCTAGACAGGAGAAAACTACGAATGGTTACAGGTATCATAACGGGACACTGCTCACTAAACAAACACTACTTTACACTAGGAATCACAGACAGCCCACTATGCAGAGCCTGCATGAAGACAGAAGAGACGGTAAATCATGTAATGTTCGAGTGTAACACCTTGAACGACCAACGCCACACCAACTTGGAAAACACAGGTAGTATGACAAATCACTTAAAACATATTACACAACTAGTTGACTTCTGGATGGAGCTCGGGTGGATAGAATGACGGCCGTGGCCCACGTGAAATGGCCCTGTAGTGACCAATTGCGGAAACCATTTATCTAATCTATCTATCTATCTATCCCAAAAACCAATAAATCATTTATCCAGTTGTACAAGAATAAAATTGGTGGTGGTTCATATTTCTTGCGTCATGTTTAGATCACATTAATGCTGGGATTAATGCTGCTTCTTCTCACGTTATGTGATGGACAATTTATTTTAATTATGTCAAACTAGCGTTTGGTTTGGTCGCATAGAAAATCTTTTGTAAAATAAAAACATATTTATAAACTGAAATTGTACAAACCATATTTTGAAAAAATGTATAAATGTGAATGTAAAGAGTTTCTTTGTTGCTTCTTCTCTTTACGAACACCTTCCGAAGCAACGGATTAACGATTAATTTAAAACTTTGACGTTCAAAAAATGTTAGTATTTAACTTTATTTTGAAAAATAAACTTTTTGACTTGACTTTTTGCACTTGACTTGCCAAGTAAAACTTAGGTATTCTGAGTGTTAGTACCTCTACCATCCCTTTCGGGATTTGCAGCGAAAACGTTAAGTTGAAAATTCGATTTTCAACATGCTGCTTTTGCCAAAGGCTTAAAAGTTTTAATATCTTACAAGTGTAAAGAAAAATCTTTGAAATCTCGATAATCTTTTCATAGTTACTTTCCCGCATAGTATTTATATTCTAATCTCTGATTAAACGTTTTTTAATACAACATATCTTACGTTAATACTTGTATTTAGTATTATATTTAACCATCTCTTAGAATTATTAAGCTTATCTGATTTTGTACAAGACACATATTGATTTCTGTGTGGGCGATACTTAGTAATATTTGTATGTTTAGTGGTATTTAATAGGATTATAGTGTTTTTATATTCAATAATCGGTTTCTTGATGCTGTGGGAACGGCGAGGTATACAAAAGATTGTAATATAAGCTGTAAAATGATTTGTGATGACTCATTGAATTGGTGTTGCTTTCTAAATGAGAGTTTTTTGGAATGGGTAATATGTTATCTGTTAGAAGAGTTAAAAATACTGATTTTATTGTGGTAACTTGGTAGCTCAGTGGGTGGGACTTTAACTCTCGTACCAGGAGGAATGAGTTTAAGTCCTTATACAGCCAACAGTTCAGTTTAATATAAAGGTTGTTGGTGATGAGTCTCCAACCGCATTGCCCAACAATGATTTAAAAGCCCCAATATCCTTAGTCGTCGCCTCTTACGAACACCCCCGGGTAGAAATGGGGTAATGCTATTCTAAGCCGACAGTACACAGCTTACTAACTATACTTCTTAGTTTACTCGAAGCTACTGCGTATTAATATTAGCATTTTTCAAATCCTTATTCGTATATTTTCCAAGTTATTTCAGTCGCCCAGAGGTAGCAGTCATATTGCTCGTAATAAATTGGATGACACTTGGTCGCTACGACGAAATGGAATTACTCGAACGGTTTTAGTCGAAACATTTTAATATCAACATGCCGTGGATAAAATTTGCCTTTAAATATCGTAGGAAAATACTAAAATTGGGTCTCTGATGTATTTTTGTCGAACTTGTTTAGAATGATATGAACCCAGTCGTAATTCTATGTGAGAATATAGTTTAATATGCGAACTTAATTAAAGAATGTTTTTGAACGTAAATAAAACATAAAAAAATCTTGTGTAATGTTGACTCGGCATAAACTTAAAATGTGAAACTTTCATGTAAATAGACTCTCAAAAATGTGATATAAAACATTGTTTATCTCGTTTAAATATACATTAAAATGCACTGGAAACTTTTATGAAAGCGCACATGTTATTTTCTTTTGCTTTGGTCAGTTTACACATTTAATTAAACTAAAATCTTTGAGTTTTAAACCGTGCTAGCCTTTCTTAAATGAAATATACATACATGTACATACATATTCTCACGCCGTTAGTTCCCATTGGGGTAGGCAGAGACTATCGATCGCCACTTCGTACGACCCTGGCAAACCTCTCTGGTTTCGTTTACATCCATCAATATTTTCATACGTGCTCTTTTATCTTCATACTGCGGACACCTGCCTTTTTGAGCACATTGTCTATTTGATCCATTTAAATCCGAATCCAAATGAAATATACTCATCTATATTTAAATAATGATAGTCCAGTGGGTAGAAAACCCGCCCGAAAACAGAAGGGCGTGAATTCCAATCCTGGGTCGGGCCTACACCAATTTGTCTTTTCTAAAGTCACATGTGCGGTTAATTTATCATGGTTGTTAACGGTGAGGGAAAACATCGTGAGGAAACCCACATGGCTGAGTTGCACTTAGTCATGTGACAGTGTATTCGTACAAAACGGCGATAGGCCTGCCCCCTATCACGTGAGTACACTGTCTAAGCAAAACGTGGGTACCTACTCTGGAAACTAGATGGCGCTGCCATGTGAGTTCAGAAGTATTGGTACCTCTGCCAACCCCTTCGGGGATAAACGGCGTGAACGTTTATGTTACGTTATGTTATATGCTATATTTAAATACACGGCAAACTACACTGCTGAAAGACAAAATTTGCTAATCAATAAAGAATAATAAACGAAGTGATGTATACATATTAGATATGTATGACTTTAAAAAAGGATTTCTGTTTTTAATTTATTATCCTTATTACGATTAAATTGACCAAAATGAAAAGAAAAACCAAAGTATTAATTAAGCAAAACCACAACATCTCATATGTCAACTCCGACAATCCCTTTAAGGATAAATTATGCTCATACGTCTTCACAATTAGCTGCCGTAAGTCAAGGTTTGGATTATATCCTCATACGTCTTTCGCGGCCTAGCCTTTGACCCCTTTGAGCAGGCGAACTACAATTTGCTTTCGTAAACCCTTTGACCCTCATATGTTCTCGCTTCTTAATAATATGTCGTTGTAATGTGTAAGATGTGACCTTTATTTGATAAAAAAAACTAAAATATGCTTATCTTTTTAATTCCTTTTGGGGTAGGCAGATACTGTCGCAACGTCTTTCTAGAATCCTGGCAATGAAACTCCTCTTCAGCAATCAAAAGACTTTAAATATTAGCCTTATGCCAAACAAACACCGTTGTAAAAGGATCTCAAGTCATATGTGCTTTCTCTATATAGATTTTTACTTGCTTTACATTTCTGAAAAGACTTCATAAATAATTCTGAAATTGCCTAATAGGTTCTGGCAGATTGTGACTCATCCGCGTATTTAAAAATTTACTACAAAATTTTTCTCCTAGGATTTACGGAGTGAACGACGAGATTGATTTTCTTTCGTCTAACCAATCTTTTCGCCTATTTCAATTGCGATATATTTCCCTGTCATATGTATCATATCATATCACACACAAGTACCCTACAGACTCATAAATTCCTAATCCCACTCAGACATGTATGATGATTGCTAATCATAACTGTTGGCGGACACAATTAACTAACATCTGCTTGCCGGTTCATTACCCTCGCTCGTTTAGTCGGTTAACTGCCTATTTCATTTGTGAGATGACAGCTACCAAGCTCTGGAATTTATGGATATTTACTTTGAATTGTTAGTTGTGTAGTGCGGGTAAGTACAACACTAACACATTTCATACTGGCGTCTTAAGTTTTTTATACGTATCCTTCAACATGACCTAATTTGTACGCTTTAAAGTTAATTTTCGACCACCACTATATTTCGTTTTTTTTTGTGTAGTAAGAAACATAATGTGAAACCAATATATGCAGATACACATATATATATAAAGTGTGTGCTCAAAAAGGCAGGCGTCAGAAGTATGAAGAATAAAAGTGCATGTATGAAAAGATTGATGGATGTAAACGAAGCTAGAGAGGTTTGCCAGGATCGTACAAAGTAGCGATCAACAGTCTCTGCCTACCTCAATGGGAAATAATGGCGTGAGTATATGTATGTATGTATGTATGCAGATACCTAACCTGATCTGTAGTCAGCACACAAAGTTTATTGTCCAATATATTTGCAACAGTTTATCGATTTATAGGAAAAAGTAGGACAGAAAATAAAGGAGACATGAGAAATTTTATGTTGCATACATATACTCACGGCCCAGAGCTAGGGAATTAGAAATTCCTCAGCCACTTTTGGAAGTTCCGTGGGGAAAAGATGGTGAAATAAAGGTTTTTGGTGATGGGTCTCCAACCGCATCGCCCTAAATTCTCTTAAAAGCCCCAATACCGTTAGTCGCCTCTTACGTACACTCACCGGAAGAAATGGGGTAGTGCTATTCTAAGCCGGCACTACACAGCAAATATAAATAATATAAATATTAGGTTGCTTGGTGTTTAACCCACTGCCTTTTATCTACCTCTTGTCACTTTTAATGCTGATCTAGAGCAGAGATGATATTCACTTTACTGCAAATTTTAACGTCGTTTCTAAGCGGAAAATTAACCCTTGAAATCAAAAAACATCATTACGCACGTCTATCCACTCGATTAACCCTAAATTGGATTGTCAGGAAATCTCGAAACTCATCAGCAACACCACATATTAAAAAAAATAAAAAGTTACAGACTTTATTCATCAAACTTCACCACGTCGTCAGTTTGTTCGTTTTTTTTTTATTCGGAGCCTCCGGGGTGGTCCTGTTAAAGTTTTGATATCAAATTAGTTCAGCTCTCAGCGATATAGTTGAAGAAAACATGTTTTAATATAGTATAGTTTTTTTACTACCTTTATTTTACTATCTTTATCCTACTCGACTTCCAAAAGTGGCGGAGGAATTTGTAGTCGTGAGTATATGGTGTTATAGTTTTTAAACTTTGCCGTGTAGTGCCGGCTTAGAATGTCGCTACCCCTTTCTACCCACGGGTGTCGTAAGAGGCGACTAAGGGTATTGGGGCTTTTTATTGGATTTTTGGGCGATGCGGTTGGAGACCCATCACCAAAAACCTTTATTCTTACCATCTTTTCCCCACTCAACTTCCAAAAGTGGCTGAGGAATTTATAATTCCTTAGCTCTGGTTACCCCTTCTAGGGAAATATAGCCGTGAGTATATGTATGTATGTAGTTTTTAAACTGTACAGTTTTGATTAAGAGATAAGTTAAGATCTAAATAATATATATAAATAAGCTCTAGGCTAAGACTATGTGCGTGTTGTCTGTGTGTGGGTGTGTGTGTGTGTATGCGAGTGCATGTGTATTGAAATTAGTTCTAAGTTAGTTTTAAGTGTAATTAGTCTTAAGGTTTGGTCAGAGCTGAAAATCGGAGCTATCTGCTTGTAGTGGATAGACCGAGCTCTGTACCATTTTGTCTTTTATTTTGCTGTTATATGCTATTGTTCGCTTTGTTAATACTTATTTCTAATTGTTTGTTGTCATGTCACCATTTTTTTTGTATGTGTTAAAGACAAATAAAATCTTATTGCGATGTAACAAACAATATTATGAATTTATTTTATCAGAATGTTAATAGAGTTAAATCTAAACTTAATATTTTGTTTATGAATATATTGAATGAAAATTATGACTTAATATGTCTGTGTGAAACAAACTTAGATGATAGTATCAATAGTAGTGAGTTGATAGACGACAGGTACGTAGTTATACGTAGAGATCGCCAGACTACCGCGTCCCTTAAAAGCTCCGGCGGAGGAGTGCTGATCGCGATTAAAAAAAGCTTTTGTATCGTGAGGCATGACCGCTTGGAAAGCCGCTATGAGGATTTGTGGGTGGAGGTGATTGATCAATCATCTAGCACCTCTTTTTATTTATGTCTAGTTTATCTCCCACCTGACTTGACATGTAACGATTATAAAGTATGGTTTGATAAGTGCTCTGATAATCTTGTATTGTGTCAAAAGCCAAATGTTCAAACTATTATTCTAGGAGATTTTAACCTTCCAGGTCTAAGTTGGTACAGAGTGACTACTTCAAATTGCCTTTCGATTGACTCTTCCAGCTGCGATACGAAATCTGCGTTACTACCACAACTCATGTCATTAGGTAACTTAAACCAGTATAACCATATTCTAAACCATAACGGTCGCACACTGGATCTATTTTTAAGCGATTTTTCTAGCGTTGAATTAGTAGAATGTTCATCTGTTTCAAAAACAGATCGGCACCACCCACCTTTTGTAGTTAACCTTATAAATACTGTTAAACCTATCAAACCCAAACGTAGTAAAATTCTAAACTTTAGAAAATGTAACATATCAAAATGTATATCAATGTTCAATGAAATGGACTGGTCTTCTATATTGTCGACTACTGTTGATATTGATACTAACCTGGATATTTTTTACGAAACTCTGAACGGTGTTATCAGCGAAACAACTCCCTTAAAAACATTAAATAGTAATGCTTACCCTATTTGGTTTTCTGAACCACTTAAATTTTGTATAGAACAGAAGAACAAAGTTCACAAGCGATTCAAAAAATTTGGTAACCCTCGTGACTATGATGAGTTTTCTTCCCTCCGCAAGCGTTCCAAACGTCTAATGAAAGAATGTTACGAGAGCTATATAAATAATATAGAGTCCTCTTTAAAACACAACAATAAATTGTTTTTTTCTTTCATTAAGTCTAAAAAGTCGAATCATTCTATTCCAGACACAATGTTTCTAGGGGATGATTCTTGCAGCGGCGCGCAGAACGTTTGCAATATGTTCGCTGATTTTTTTTCTTCTATATACGTTAAGGATGACGGTAAGTCTCATTGTGGTTACTCTCATATTCTTTCCCACTCAACGCTTACCAGCTTTCAAGTATCGGAAGAGAGTATTGCCATAAAATTAAAACATTTAAATGAAAACAAAGGTGCTGGCCCAGATGGAATCCCCCCCTTTTTTATAAAGTCATGTGCGGAAGCTTTGTCCTATCCTCTTAGCATCATCTTTAATCGTAGCATACGGGAGGGAATATTTCCATCTCGATGGAAAACTGCCTTTATTGTGCCAGTTTTCAAATCAGGAAATTCAGCAGATATAAGGAATTACAGGCCAATAAGTATATTGTGTAGTTTTTCAAAGATCTTTGAATCCTTCATATTTGATGCTCTGAACTCGCACATGAAACACTCTCTCGCTTCTGAGCAACATGGTTTTGCCGAGGGTAAGTCAACTGTTACCAACTTGATCGAGTACACCGACTATATACACAAGGCTTTTGGTGAACGATCCCAGGTGGATGCTGTGTATACCGACTTCATGAAAGCTTTCGACACTTTAATACATAGAGTCGTACATGGAAAACTTGAAGCATATGGTGTACATGGCAGCCTGCTTCGGTGGCTCGACTCTTACCTGGATAATCGTAGTCAACTAGTTGCACTAAAAGGCTACCTTTCCAAACCTGTTCTGGTTACATCAGGAATTCCCCAAGGATCGTTGCTCGGTCCTTTATTGTTTAATATCTTTATTAACGACCTCGTATTGCATCTAAAAAATCCATGTTTACTTTATGCAGATGATCTAAAGATATTTAGAACAATACGCACTTTTGAAGACTGTATTAGCCTGCAAGAGGATATAAATACGTTAACTTCTTGGTGTCACCGGAATCAGATGCGCTTAAATATAAAAAAATGTTTCGTCATTACATTTACAATGAAACATAACCGTTTCAATTTTGATTACACCATCGATAATTTTACAATTGAGAGAAAAACAGTTGTAAGGGATCTTGGGGTTTTACTTGATGAGAAGTTATCTTTTATCGAACACTGTTCAAGCTTGGCGAACAAATGTTTAAAACTTGTTGGATTCATATCGCGAGTATCCAAAGATTTCAAGAACCCTTTTAGTGTGATACGTATTTTTAAGTCGATTGTTTTGGGTAATTTGGAATACGCCTCAGTTATATGGTCACCTTTTTACAACGTACACATAGACAGACTTGAATCTATTCAGAAACGTTTCGTTCGTAATGTTTGTTCTCGATTTGGCTTGAGACGGCGTTTAAGTTCATACGAGGACAGATGTAGTCATTTTCATCTAGACAATCTGTTAAATCGTAGGCAAATGCATGACCTTACCACTTTATATAAAATAATACATGGCTCAATTTCAACTGGCATCATATCCAGAATAAACTTTAATATCCCCAGTAAATCATTTAGAAACCATCGTCCCCTTGCTATGCCTACACCTAAAACGAATGTCATTGCAAATAACCCCTTAAATAGGATGTGTCAACTGTACAACTCCCTATTCAAAGACAAAGACACAAACGCTCCTGACGTCTATCAACACACTCTACGCACGTTCAAAATAAAATGTCTCACCGCAGTGCGAGACTTTAATAAAGGATATAGTTAGTAGGATATATAAAATCATTTCATAATTTTCCATAATTTATTACTTATGTTGTTTTTATGTTGTGCTTATTATGTTAAAATCTAGCCCCTTTCCCTTTCCCTTTGTAAATAGTCTTCATTTTATTTGTAAGTTAAATTAATGTTAGTAAATTAATGAATAATAATAACAAAAAAAAAAAAAAAAAAAAAAACTATACTAATATATTTTTTAAGTTGTCATCTCAACTGATTATTTAATATCATGCTGTGTACACAGTTTTTTGGTATTATGTCCGAATTTATATTATTTTTTAAATTTTGTATACCAATGCTATGTCATAATACTGTTTGTGTGCCAAATAAATAAATAAATAAATAAATAAATAAATAAATAAATAAATACATGCATACATATACTCACAGCTATGAATCCCAAATAGAAATAGCCAGAGCTTCAGAATTAGGCATTCTGTTATCCACTTTTGCAAGTTGAGTGAGAAAAAGATTATTTAAATCTTTTTGTTCATGAAAACATTCTTTATTTATGAGGAAAAGATTGTCGAATAAAACTGAGTTTATAAGTGTGTCTTATTTTAAGAAGAAGAAAGAAGTAGAATAATTAGTTTGTCAAAAACGAAATAAAAATTAATTAGTTATTTACCGTCTTACTAAGTATAAATATAGGTATAGAGGCCACATGGCGCTATATCTATTTCATCAATTCACATCATCCATCGTCTGTATGTGCTTACATTAGGCCATAATAGGTATATAAGTAATGCAATGATTGTGAATATACCAACAACCCCTAAGGGTATCGGGGCTTTTTATTGGATTTTTGGGCGATGCGGTTGGAGACCCATCACCAAAAACCTTTATTTTACCGTCTTTTCCCCTCTCAACTTCCAAAAGTGGCTGAGGAATTTATAATTCCTTGACTCTGGCTACCCCTTCCAGAGAATTATAGCCGTGAGTATATGTATAAATTAAACTTCATTGTGTTAATATGAGAACGAGATGAATTTTAGCATTACATTGGAGTAGGCCACCGAAGTGTATACGTAAACATGTTAATGTAATATTGGACCAATTAGAGGAGAAATTTTTATCTAGGTCTATTTAATGTTAGCTAATGAAAAAGTACTGCATTTTACTACACACACCTACCATGCAACTAAATCACACACGAGTACATTCATACCTATACTCACGGCTATAAATCACAAATAAGGATAGCGAGAGCTTAAGAATTAGATAGTAATCAACTACTTTTAAAAGTTGAGTGGGGAACAGGCGGGAATCGAACCCGCGACCTCGGGTATACGCCCCCGTCGCTCTGCCAATTGAGCTACCGTGTCAATGGCTGCCAGCGCGAAATTTTCCTTTCCTTTATTTATTAGTAATAATCCCCACATGAGGTTTTCATGAACAAAAAGATTTAAATTATGGGGAAAAGATGTTAAAATAAAGGATGGTTGGTGATGGGTCCCCAACCGCATTGTCCAACAATCACTTAATTATCTAATTTACTAATCCCTTCACTACCTATGCGATATTTTATCCTAGATGTTTCTGTCACAATTGAAACTGAACAAAACTGTCTATAAAACAACTGAATTCAAGCTTAAAAAGGCTTAATTGATACAGTGAGTGTTAATTACGAATCAGTACGGTTTTAGCATCCGGATTTGTCGTGTCTATCCGGTTAACGGGTAAAAGCTTAACGTAATAGGGTAAATGTTGAATGGCAGATAGGTCAGAATTTCGGAGCTCTAGATGGTGAACTGAAATAGCAGGACTCGTCTGTGTTCTTTCATAATGGGGAGAGTTTGTCAGTACAGCAGAAAACTGCAAAAAAGATAAAATAGAAATAGTCTTCATAAATGCTAGTTTCAGCATTAAAAATAGTTTGGGTCCCTATATATGTGAACGGAGAAAAATATACGATATTTTCCTTTTAAAATTAATTCTTATTCTTTTCATATATGAGCATTAGGTTTGGTTGTCTCCTATTTTACACAAGTAACTAGGTAGACAATAAAGATTCGCATTCCGAAATTTGGAGCGAAGCTGAGCAAAATTAAAGAGATAGCAGATTTGTTTAGAATAGTTTCCCATAGACTTACATGAGAAAATTTAATGGGTGATCATTCCTCAATGGTAACATTTAATCGAAAAATCTCTACGTTCCTCGTTAGATATACCGTTTAGGTGGACCAGACCAGATAGTGATATTGACTACCCCATTACTAATTTAATGTTTTTTGACATGAATTCCTCATGTGGGGATTATTACTCATAAATAAAAGATGTTATTAAAGGAAAGAAAAATTTCGACACTGGCGGGGTTTGAACCCGCGACCTTCGGGTATACGCCCCCGTCGCTCTGCCAACTGAGCTACAGTGTCAGTTGGCATCCATTTAATAACATCTTTTATTTATGAGTAATAATCCCCACATGAGGAATTCATGTCAAAAAACATTAAATTATGTGATAGTTAGGCGTTTCCAACATTTGCATTCTATCTGAAAAGGTAGACAAGTGGCCGTCCGAATTAGTTAAAATTCGGAGGTAGGAAACGCAAACACTACTTGAACGTGTAAAAAAGAAACAAAGGATAGAGAAATTTCGCGCTGGATGCCAACTGACACTGTAACTCAGTTAGCAGAGTGACGGGGGCGTATACCCGAAGGTCGCGGGTTCGAACCCCGCCAGTGTCGAAATTTTTCTTTCCTTTAATAACATCTTTTATTTACCCCATTACTAGTTTATTTTTCTTTGGGATGGACCTATGACACGAAGGAAGAGGTATAACGCTATTGAAACATAAATGTATTAATACATAAGCCCACAGACAGTTACAATGTTCAGATTGCATTAGCAGTACATGTCAAAACAGAAATAGTTTATGCGAGCCGCTGCATTGTGCAATTAACTGAATTGAAACCAACTGATTATCGGGTTAAATATTTATTTCGTGGGTTCATAAAAGGGTTTGTCGTGTAGTGCCGGCCGACTACCCCTTTCTTCCCTCGGGTGTTGTAAGAAGCGGGCGACTAAGGATATGGGGCTTCTTTTGGTGGTTTTTGGCGGGTTGGATACCCATCACCAACGATAATTTATATCTACCATCTTGTCCTCTATCAACTTCCTAATGTGGCTGAGGAGTTTCCAGCTCTGTAGCTCTAGCTACCCCTTTTTGGAAATTTTGACCGTGAGTATATGTATGTATGTATAAAAGGGAACTTAAGATACAGGTTATAAAAATCGCTGTTAACTGCTATTCTTCAATATAGAATGTAACATGCGGTTACAGGATCTTCGAATATAACTTTTAGGTTGAAGATGAAAGAGTCTGTTGGGTTATCAACGTCTCAGAAATCTCTTTATCGTTTTCCTATCAGTACTGATCCTGCTACTTCTTTTCAATATAATACCCGTGATGTAGTAGTTGAACAGAAATAGTTATGAGCTGGCGCTGCATTATGCAATTGATGCAGATTGTTACGCCTATTTATATTGCGAGAGCTTGTCTGGCCACTCCAATTTTGTTTAATATAACGTCTTCTGGGTACTTGAGTTCAGACGCATTATAAGAACTCCGTAGTGAACTAGAGTTTTGATAGGCATACATTCGAATGTTTCGGAAAATTCGCTCTTTGGTAGCCAAGACTGTAGAGTTTTTTTTTTACTTTTTGCAGTGTCAGTCCGATGATTGCTAAGTGATTTTTTGTTCTAAGTTATTTGATACTCTTTAAATCATTTCATTAACTTTTAAAAATTATTTTTATAAATAAAGAATAAATAAAGGAAAGAAAAATTTCGAGACAGGCAGGATTCGAACCCGCGACCTCGGGTATACGCCCCCGTCGCTCTTGCCAATTGAGCTACCGTGTCAATGGCTGCCAGCGCGAAATTCTTCTATCCTTTATTTCTTTTACACGTTTTAGTAGTGTTTGCGTTTCCTACCTCCGAATTTTTTTACTAATTCGGAAGGCCACTTGTCTACCTTTTCAGATAGAATGCAAATGTTGAAAACGCCTAACTATCACATAATTTAAATCTTTTTGTTCAGGAAAACCAACCAACAAAAAGATTTAAATTATTTTTATAATTATTATTTTATTGATTTTAGGTAAGTTTGTATATTATTTCAATTGGAAAACATCTTCTCAACCTATCCACCCATCACAATCTTTTCTTTTATTTATCTACTCTACTGCTAAAAATGGTGTTAAAATTGCACATTATTTTTGAAATATTGGTTGATTCGACAAAAAGTATCATTAAGTATAAAATACTACTTGTAAAATTTAGTTGAACACCTGCAATGTTGAAATGTGCAAAGAAACAATTATTTAATACAAAGAACTTTGTAACCAACCCCCACTCACATTAATAACTGAGCAATGGTTTTAACGCTTTCATTCACGTCTTAATTTAATTTCACGACCTAAGAGACGTTTATAGTCCAGCCTATAAAGAAAACATTACTACAGGAATTACTCTAATATTAAGCATCTTAAGTAATAAAGTTCACACCCGTAAAAGGTTGACGACTTGTCATTTAATCCCGACAGTTCAGCAAGTAGGTCACGCGATACCAATGATTCATGAGAACGGAATTTACTTACTAGATGCAAAGCTAAGTTAACAGATACCGATAATTGGCTCTATTTGGTATGATTTTTAATAAACAGACCTGTGATTGATTATCCTATCCTATTCATATTATAAATGTGAAAGTTTAGATGTTTGGATGTTTGTGTGTTTGTGGAAAAAAGGCTTCTCAATTACAGAATGTATATGAATGAAATTTAGCAGAATGCTAGATAATGGCCCCAATTATCATATAGAATACTTTTTATCCCAGAAATATTTGACCAATAACAATAACTCAGAGTACCGGAAATAACGCCTAAAGTTTGGTATAAGCAAATTTCTGTCGGGTCAGCTAGCATTAAATAATAGAATAGAAAAGAAGATGGTCAAATAAGGCATTTTCAGTTGGAATTATATGTTTTATACCATTAAATAGAAGGACTAAAAAGGTATTGATGAAAGTCATTGAAGGTCACTGGTAGTGTAGTCGCAAGCTAAGGATTGTGAGAAAAGAAAGAAAATAATCATCTATCTGTGGATAAATTACTAGCCATAGCATTGCATTCAGTGGACAACCGCCTTTAAAGCGTGCAATGTTATCGTCACTAACACGTAAGTTAAGTCCATAAAATGAGATTCTACGTGACGATTGTGTAGTTGTGTACTCCAATAAAAAGTGTTCTAAGAAGCAATTCAAATATACTTTCCCATGAACCTAGGTGTAGTAATTATACGCCAATCTATATCAACGTGTTAACATCGTTTTTTAGTAGTCATAAACAGTTTTGGACAGGTTTTATTGAATCTAAATGAGATAGAAATGGTGTGTTAAAGACATTCAACGGTGGTTTGAGACGTTAAAAACTGATGCTTACTGCTTGTTTGAAAGTCGGATTACATTTATTTCACTTACATGATTTGTGTGAAATTAATGCAAGTAGTACTTACTACTCATTCTAGTATCGGTAGTTACTCGTCTTGTTAAATGTGTTTCACTAGTTTTGTCTATGTTATATTCATTTAAGATTTCTGTTTTTGCATTTTGACCCAGACTGGTGTAAATCTTTTTCTACTTCATCCGTTCGCTTTGAAGTTTAAGCACTAGTTTTTTTTCCAAATGATAAAGATTACTCGAAGGTTAGGCGACACTACGAAACCGTTTTCATAAAAACTACATTTATTTGCTGTGTACTGCCGGCTTAGAATAGCACTACCCCATTTTTCCGGTGGGTGTGCGTAAGAGGCGACTAACGGTTTTGGGGCTTTTAGGGATTTTTGGGCGATTCGGTTAGAGACCCATCACTAAAAACCTTATTTTTACCATCTTTTCCCCACTTAACTTCCAAAAGTGGCTGAGGAATTTATAATTCCTTAGCTCTGGTTACCCCTTCTAGGAAAATATAGCCGTGAGTATATATGTACATTTAATTAAAAAAAACAGTAGCTTTATCAAATAACGGGATCTTTGTTTCCAGTAGTGGTCCAAAGATTGTAAAGCTCAAGTGTTCTTTAACTTGAACGCTCCATTCTATCCGTATTTGTTTTAAAGTTTATTTACTTAAGAAAACAAGTGTTTGCTGTATGCAACCACGTATACCCCATTCACACTAAGTTAAATGGGCAATATCCCTTTTTCAAAGTAAAAGGAGTATTTTTACCAAGGATGTTTAAAGAAGGAAATAAACGTGTGTGCAATGCCAGAGGTTTAATTGTATGTAGTAAGAATAGTAGTTAAGTATTACGAATCATTAACGGTTCGTTATCAACATATTTCATGTCCTAACTGATATGTGATAGGACGAAGTATGAAGAATTAAAAAGGTGTAAGCTACAGAGGTTTGTCAGGATCGTACAAAGTGGCGATCGATAGTCTCCGCCTACCCCAATAGGAACTAACGGCGTGAGTATACGTATGTATGTATGTATGATAGCACGCTTCTTCTTTTAACTACGAATCTCTTGGAAGGTTTTTTGCCGTGTAGTGTCGGCTTAGAATAACACTACCCCATTTCTACCCGTGGGTGATCGTAAGAGGCGACTAAGGATGTGGTTGGAGACCCGTCAACAAAATCATTTATAATTATCATCTTTTCCCCAATCAACTTCCAAAAGTGGCTGAGGAATTTATCATTCCAAAGCTCTGGCTACCCCGTTAAGGGATTTATAGCCGTGAGTATATGTATGTATATATGTCTCTTGGATGGTCAGCTGCAGAATCAATACTTTCTCAGCCACTTTTGGAAGTTACGTAGGGAATAGACTCTAAAATAATGGTTCATTGGTGATGGGTTTCCAGCCCGGCCTCATTGCCAAACAATCACTTGAAGAGCTGCAAGCTCAAAGTCGCCTTTAACAACTACATGAAGAAATGGGTTAGTGCTATTCTACACCGACACTACACGGCATATTTGGATCTAAATACTTGGAATAGTAGTGAATGATTTTTTATGATAACAATCCCGGGGACAAAGTTAAATAAACATACTCCAGTTACTTACGTCGCATTGTTATCTCGCGTAGTATTTTTATCTTATCTTGCACAAGTGTATGATTTCATTTATGTAGGTCTTCCTTGTGAGACAGGTTCCTTCGCATTGTGAAGAATATTAATAAAGGTGATATTTTTGTAACGAAGTGTACTTGTTGTGTGAATGATTCTTTCCCGTGTAGTGACGTTTTAGAATAGCAAACCATACTAAATTTCCGTTCGTGTCGGTTATCTTTTATCGATTTAAAAACGCTTTACCAACTTATATCTACACCATTGATAGCCGATTTGTCGCCTCACATAATTCGATCTTTGCGCTTCTTACTCCCTTTTTTTACGCATTATATTAGAATTTACAAAGGTTTTTATAAGTACAAACTACTCAAGATTTAATACAAAATTTCACTACTAAAACATCAAATAGTCATACCATAATGGCTCGAACAATTTAACCCAATCAAAAATCGTCAGCATTATTAAAGTAAATTCAGTAATAACTTTATTACCAGTTTCCTATAATAACTAAGTAATAACTAAGCAAGTCAGGCAGTGTGAAAGTGAAGGCTGTACTCGTGTGAACTGTAATTACTAATTGCATAGATGAATCATACATTTGATACGGATTTATACCGGTAGCTCTTTTGACTGCTGGTGGGTCATGTTTTTTGAGTGTATGTTTGTTTCATTGTTTTACAAATCTTTAAAGTTACATACATACATATACTCACGGCTATAAATCCCTTAAAGGGTTAGCCAGAGCTAAGGAATTAAAAATTCCTCAACCACTTTTGGAAAGTTATGCGGGGCAAGGATGTTTAAATAAAAGTTTTTGGTGATGGGTCTCCAACCGCATCGCCCAAAATCCCTTTAAAGCTCCAATACCGTTTGTCGCCTTTTACGTACATCCACCGGAAGAAATGGGGTAGTGCTATTCTAAGCCGACACTTCACAGCTATCTTTATCTTTATAGTTGAGGGATTAAAAACTGTTGTGTGTAGCTGGCTGGTGGCTTCGAATAGCTCTTACCTACTATCTATATCTTTCAATGTCAGCCGTGAACGGCGATTTAAGGTTCTAGAGTTTTTAAATTATGTTGCTGGAGACACATTACATATCCAAAGATAATTTAATTAGGTGTAGTACCGACAAGCTCCTGGAGATCATTGCGGAAAGAGTTGATAGTCCAATTTTAAATCATTGGTCATCACTCCGCGAGGAGGTGTGTACTCATGTGAGGAGTAATATAAATTTCAAATTCTACTAACATAGTTTATAACTCTTTTCACTGACAGATTTATGGACATTTTGTAACTGATTTGTCTGAAATAAATGATTTTATTTATTATTATTAATGTGATAAAGTGTGATTGTTGCGATTTCAACTACATGTTTATTAATTTTCTAACTTAATGTCCCTTATTAAAAGTACTCTAACGATTAAATTAGATACTATTTTTTTAAAGCTGAAGCTTAAGACAAAATCACTATCTTAATTAGCTTCGGCGACTAAAAGAAGGTTAAAGACCTTTTTAAAAATAAACTAAAACATCCGACGTAAAAAAGCAAAAATTACTGAATTACAGAAAATATCTTTGTTTGACTCAACCGTCAAAGATTACGTTTAATTAAAAACATAATCAAGTAATTATGACTTTCGACAAGATAGCGTAGCGAAAAGACTAACTAAAAAATTGATCAGTTAATTCCTCAATCGGCACTTTCCGAATCACTGGTCTTATTCTAGCACTTTCTAAATTTCCTTAGCGGGGTCACTCGAGTTCAGTTGAAGTACGTTTTTTCTTCTATTGTGTTGACGTGGATGAGGAAGGTAAAAGGTTTCGTTGTGACAAGATGTGGTGTCAATATTGGTTGTAGGGCCACGGAAAGAGAGTCTTAGAAAAAAAATGTCTGTGAATTTAGTGACAGGCGATAATTTCACGTGCGATACAATAAATATACTCGCGCTATTAGTTTTCTTTGGGGTAGGCAGAGACTATCGACTGCAACTTTTTACCTCGTAACATTTTAAGAAAGTATAAAACGAAGAAAAATGAGAAATGTTTTCATGGTTGTGTGTTGGAGCTGTCTCTCTTTTTAAATCAGTGTCCACCAAACTATATTAAATCTGTCACTTAAAAACAATTTGCTTTCTTATGGTGAAAGGATTAACTACCAATATCTATTTGTATACCCCAAGATAACTACCTAAAACGTAAAATATTGGCGCTATAAATTATATTATTAGTTTTTTTATCGTAAAAATATCATAACCTACCTTTTTTCGTAGCCCACTCGCCACATTCAAAAACGTGATCTAAGTTACATAACGTCTGACATTTCAATATCAACCAAATTCATGAAATAAAAAAGAAAAACAACATCGTGTGCCGCCAAAATTCAATTTGCCTTTCACATTATGTTTTTCTTTATTTTACACCAATAAGATTAATAGGTTGGCAACCTCTTTGCGTTGCGAAGTTAAAAAAAACATATTAGCGGTTTTTCGCTGTTTGAATTCGAAAAAGGAATGCGAATCGAATACCGTGAGGTACTGATATTTTTAATGGGATATCGAACAAAGAGTATTCTATTAAGCTGTTGTCTTTTTATGTATGCTGCTTTATGTAGGAGTTTTTTTAGTGCTTGAAGTTATTAATCAAAATTGGTTTTACGGCGAGTAAAAGTACTCGTACTATGCCGGTAGTTGTAAGTAGTTCAAGTTATTAGGCATCACCAATAGTTTTTTAAATAATTTTATCGAATTTAGCATGAACTTACATACATGTAGGTTTTACGATCGCCTCTTCCTAGGATCCTAGCAAACCTTTTGACCCTTGTCTGTCTACTCATACGTGCTTTTTTATTCTTCAGACTGCGGTACGCCTTGGTTATTGAATGGAATTATCATGAAATGTTAGAGTTTTGTAAATAATGGTCATATCTTGTGGATTTATGACTCAGTAGCGCGGGTGTGTGAAAAGCAGTTGTCATGGTCGGGTGGCGAAAAAATAAGCATGAATAATGGCCGCTTATCACACAAAAAGGTGACATACTCACCCTCACTCGCCCCACGTTCAAACTTCAGTGCATGGTTTCTTTCGGGAATAAAAGTATAAATACGACTGTCATCTATAACAGGTATCCAGAGATGTATAGCAAACTATTCCTCAGCCTCTTATCGCAATGTGCCAACTGCATACACAATCATTCAAAATTATCTGCAACAGAAAAATAGGTATTACGTTTTACATAATAATCGGGATTAACCAACGAAATCTTTTTTAAATCACTTACGCGATATGCTGGAGTCAGCCCGTGACCACGGTACCAGTAGGTGAGCCAAAACGCCGGGCAAGCATGTCACGTAAGTGATTTAAAAAAGAAAGTGGTTTAATCCCGATTATTATGAATAATGTCTACAAACCGCGAGAGTTTAAAAAGTTTTTGGGTATTACAGGCATAAATAGACGAAAACGATAGCAAATAAACGCATATTGATTAAACTAAACAAGTTTTATTAATCTTATCATTATCACACTACAAGTTCACTCGTCACAGTACTCTTAATATAACATCTTGCACTATATATAAAGGAAGAAAGTATGAAATCCTATTTATACAGTAATTCTGCCAACCGCTACAGCATGAAGGTCGAGCTAGCATCCAGTTGGTCAGCAAGGTTATTGTTCAGAACTGGTCTCGATGCGCTCTGCTACGCTTGGTGGCATCAGTTACATCTTACTGCTTGGTGGTATAGTGATAATTTACTAGGAACTTTCCCCGAAACATACAAATACTCGTACATATACTCACGGCTATAAATCCCTAGAAGGGGTAGCCAGAGCTAACGAGTTGGAAATTCCTCAGCCACTTTTGGAAGTTGCGTGGGGAAAAGATGGTAAAATAAAGGTTGTTGTTGATGGGTCTCCAACCGCATCGCCCAAAAATCCCTTAAAAAGTCCCAATACCGTTAGTCGCCTCTTACGTACACCCACCGGAAGAAAAGGGGTAGTGTTATTCTAAGCCGACACTACACAGCAATTCCCCGAAACTTATATTGAATTGTGGGGCTAAGAATACGTGTAAAGATATCTATACTAATGTTACAAAGCTGAAGAGTTTGAACGCGCAAATCTCAGGAACTACTAGTTGGATTTGAAAGTTATTTTTTGTCTTATGGTTTTTTTATTTTGAAATGGTCTAGTGTATGTAATATCACGCTAAAATTAATAGAGAACAGAGTAGCAGTAAGCTCTAAAAGGGTAGGGTAGCCCATTAAAATGAGACACACAAACGGAAAACAAAAAGTATTATAGTATTTAATTTATCATGTAAATAAATAATTGTTAATATCAGTCTTATTCATTGTTCACAGGTAAGAATCCAGTTTTATCTCATTGAAGCGGGTGAAGAGATAATATGAAGGTAAAGTCGTAAAAATGTTGCTTCCGTCTTTTTGTGAGGATTCAGTACAAAAAAAAAACTGAATTGAATAATGGTATGTGGAGTAATCAAAACTTTGGTCTTTTTAAAAACATAAATTACATATACTCACGCCGTTAGTTCCCATTGGGGTAGGCAGAGATTATCGATCGCCACTTCTTACGATCCTGGCAAACCTTATTTAGCTTCGTTCACATCAATCAATCTCTTTTATTCTACATACCTACTTACAAACATCTTCCCACACAATCGAAATTTATGCTGTATCAATATTATGTTTGTAATTAATTATAATGTGGCCCTCCTTCAACACGAATCTAATCCTCACTACCCCAATAAACACCATATTACAGATCATATACGTCTCCACTGAAGATCTCAAACCTACCATGAATAGACTGATTAAAGTATTGTCCACCACGCTGGCCTAGTATGCTAAGGACTTACCGTGGCAGTAGCAGGGACCGTGACGGCTTAATTTACCGAACATGCTCTTCGAACCGATAATCACAATGATAGATATAAAATGAATTGGAATCAGTAGTTCTAGTATAAACTCTATAATGAGCTAAATTAAATAAAAAACAGCGTTTCTTCAGCCAAATTTAAAGAGCCGATGATAAAAAAAGAAATCGAAATTCATATCCATTAATGAAATACCAGTAGACAATGACAAGATTGAACGGAAGGAAATTCGCGCCATTTCAACAAGGAGAAATAATTCCGAACAAAAAGCTCGGCTAAACGCAATATAATCTCGGAGCGAAATACATTTCTCAGTCTCTTCGCTCTCTTAATTCCCACAATTGTAATTTGAAACGTATAATTCCTTCGAGAGCCCATTATTACTGGATAGAAAGATTTTTATCTATTTTACATTGTTTATTGCCTTCGGTTTGTTTGGAAATTGTGGGTTGCAATAAGTGTATTACGTAGGGTTTTAAAAGTGTTTTTTGCGGTTGTTTAAAAACCCTATTTAAAATGGGATTGGGAAGTAGAAAAATCGGCGACATCACGGCAATCATACTGTCGGCTTCAAATAACTCTATCAAACTAGTTAAGGAGTTTGTAGTAAGACTGACCAATGACATCTACGACCGTTATAAAGATTTCGCATGGACCCTACATTTCAGCATTCTATCCTATCCACTGAAAAGTTTAAAATCAACTAAAAACAGACGTAAACTTAAACAATCATGGAAACCATCCTGACATTAATCAATTACATTGCTCAAATATGACCAATGATAACCTGACGAATGAAAAAAAAAGATAAATATTTCACCGAATTGAAATAAACTCAAAAATACTTCTACATCTACACTATAGTTTGTCACTGCACTATATAGGATTAACCCAGGAAAACAAATCCTTCCTAACATTACTACTACATACGCAAACATTTCCTAAAAGCACAACCATACAGAATAATTGCTCTCACTACCAAATTGAAACAAACGTCCCTATAATTTCGACTTAATGTACTATAGATTATTCGAACCAATGGCTAGAAACTAAGTACATACTTAATCACTCAAACATACAAACGCCTGATTTCTGAATTGAGTATTCAAGCTGAGAACGACTTAAGTATCGTTTTCTCTCATTCAGTTGTTAAGATTTTAATGCGACAGCACGATACTTAAGTTGTTCTCAGCTGCAGAACAAGCACGAGCCGTGTTTAAACTAGTTATCGCGTGGGATAAAGCAGCCATCTCATACGCACTTACTTAGTATCGTATACTGCCATCTCATTCTAACCGTTATCGTGTCGATAAAATACCGCTCGTGCTTGCTATACTGGAATACTCAATTCAGAAATCGGGCGAAAGACTACAACTTGCCAATTCAATTACATGAATGAAATTTCGGAACGAAGAACCATTGATAAATCCATCTGAGTCTAGCATTCTCAATATAATAATGATCACTTGCCGTGTAGCGCCGGTTAAGAATGTAACTACCGTTTTCTAACCACGGGTGTTGCAAAGGGCGACTAAGGGTATTGGACTTATTTAAGTTGTTTTTGGGCGATGCGGTTGGAGACCCATGATCAACGATACTTCATTTCTACCATCTTGTCCCCGATCAATTTCCAAAAGTGGCCGAGGCATTTCTAATTCCTTAGCTCTGGCTACCCCTTCGAGGCATTTATAGCCGTGAGTATAGCATGTATATATGTATACAAAGACTACAGCTTGCCAATTCAATTACACGAATGAAATTTCGGTACGAAGAGCAATTGATAAATCCATCTGAGTTTAACTTAATGTTTCCGATATAATAATGATCACTTTATGAGTTCAAGAGCTTCTTTAATCTGAGCAATTGAGACTAAAATAGCTTTGAAATGCAGATGTGCTTTTCAATTGTGGATTTGAGTTCATCGAAGCTTCTGTGTTCAGATATGTGTATTCTGTGAGGTTTTGTCGGGTTTGAAGAACAGTACCACATCTATTTACTTCTGGTACAGGGTGACTTACAATAAGCTTTAGGAGTAATTTACGGCCAATATGATAAGTGTGCTTTTACCAATGATTTGTAATTTTCGTCTTTTTTTTATGAATTTAAGAAGTTTCGTTAATTTTTATCGCGTGTTATTATTATTACATTATTTTTAAAGCCCGACGTTTCGAAAACTTTTCAGTTATCATGGTCACGGGAAGACATGTAACTTAAATTTTGTGAAGGTAGTTAGTATTAATAATTTTATAGTACTGTATAATGACAAATAACACCTCAGTCTTCCCGTGACCATGATAACTGAAAAGTTTTCGAAACGTCGGGCTTTAAAAATAATGTAATAACACGCGATTAAAATATCCGAAAATCAATAGTTGTTTCAATTATAATGTGCAATCGTGAAAATCTTAGAAAATACTAAGTTTCGTTAAGTTACAAACAATCACGCCTAAACATCTCAAGAAATGGAAGCGAAGGCTTCAGAATTAAAAATACTTAGGCCGGTTTTATAAATTGAACGGCAAAAGGATTGTAATTTAAAAAAAAAACCACGCTAAGTCACCTTTTACGAAACCCGCGGGCACATATGTATTATAGCTATTCTAACCTGACACTTCACAGCAAGATATTTCTTCCAAATAAAAATTCAATTCATGTTTGTAACATTTTAAAAAGGCCATTAGAACAAGAGAAGTGAATAAAAGTGTAAAACCTAGCAATTGATATGCGTCGCTTCGTAAGAAATATATTTTGGATTTCAGCCAAACGATTTAGCCAGGCTGTTACAGCCATAACGCCTAAATCTGCTGAAGTTATGAGCCAAATCACTGTCTTTTACATCCTGTCACGGGATCGTCAAAACCCCATTTATATTTGGATACTTTGGTTCGAAAATAAGATTTAGGTAACCGGTTAATGATTTACTTATCAGTATTAAGTTGAAGATTATGGTGATTTTTACGGTGAGGTAAAACATACATACATAAACTCACGCCATCAGTTCTCATTGTGGTAGGCAGAGACTATTAATCGCCACTTTATACGATCCTAAAAATCTCTGTAGCTTAATTTTCATCCATCAATCTTTTCATACATGCTTTTTATTCTTCATATTACATACGCCTGCCTTTTTGAACACCCTCTCTATTTCGTCTAACATTACCATCTTAATGAGCTGATATGAGGTAAAACATCACAACAACACAACACAAAACATTGATTTAAGTTAAGTTGGGGGACTGATAGTATTTTTTAAGTTTTAGAATATCTCTAGGATAAAGAGGCACTATTTATTATACATACATACATATACTCACGGCTATAAATCCCTAGAAGAGGTAGCCAGAGCTAAGGAATTAGCAATTCCTCAGCCACGTTTGGTAAGTTGAGTGGGGAAAAGATGGTAAAATAGAGGTTGTTGGTGATGGGTCTCCAACCGCATCGCCCAAAAATCCCTTAAGAGCCCCAATACCGTTAGTCGCCTCTTACGTACACCCACCGAAAGAAATGGGGTAGTGCTATTCTAAGCCGACACTACACAGCAATTTATTTATTATACATACATACATATACTCACGTCACGGCTATACATCCCTTAAAGGGGTCGGCAGAGCTAGGGAATTACAAATTACTCAGCCGCGTTTGGAAGTTGCGTGGGGAAAAGATGGTGAAATAAAGGTTGTTGGTGATGAGTCTCCAACCGCATCGCCCAAAAATCCCTTAAAAGCCCCAATACCGTTTGTCGCCTCTTACGTACACCCACTAATTAATACTGACTAGAATTACAAATTAAACAAATATGCAGAACGTATATACTGAAACTTTTCCCTTGGACCGTTCCCGGACTGGAACCAAAACTGAGCAATTCTTGATTAATAGTCCTCAGAACTATTGAACTGAGTTCGACGAAATAGTTTTAATGCTTCAACTACTATAGTATGCTCTAGCAAATTATACTTGGACTTAATGAGCCAGTTCGGAAGTCCAACTAGTCTGTCGAGACTGGATCGTTGTCAACCTATGATGGCATAAATGGAATACGTAAATTGGGTTTCGTAAACTTTGAACGGGGTCCACATCTTGAATTCGGACGAAGGCGTTCCTAACATCGAGTAAAATTTATGTCAATTTTTTATTTAACATGCCTATGTCTTTTTACGGGCATACCTTGTAAAGTATGAAGAATAAAGGAGCATGTGTGAAATTATTTACGAATGTTATAGAAGCTTATGCGGTTTGCAAGGATCGTAACAAGTGGAGATTATTGTCTCTCACTATACTAATAAAAAAATGGTGTGAGTATATGTATGCGCAATAGATAATTTAATTATACTGAGAAAAAAAACAAGAGGCCTAGCACAAGCGCTATTTTATCGTCACGATATCGTCTAGAATGTGATGACAGTATACGATACGTGGTTGTATATCACGCGATATCTAGTTAAAACTAGCTATGCTGAAACAAATTATTTAAATTCATAATAGTTATTTCCTATTTCCAAACGCTTTGACCCCAGCAACTAGCATGGCTCCAATGACTTGCGTTTGACACAGTTTTGTATCGGATCTGTCAGTCCCTAAACGGTATTAATAGATCGAAGAGCAACATCATTAAAATTAATGGTTCCAATTAACTGAACAAAAGATGTCTTTGGCTGTACTTAAAAGTTGTACATATGTAAGTCTACTTGCGGCTTTACATCCCAAAGGTGATCGTCTCTCAGACACTTTTGAAAGTTGAGTGGGAAAAAGATTGTAAAATAAAGGATTGTCGGTGATGGGTTTCCAGCCACATTGCAGAACAATCACTTGAAAAACACCATAAAAGATAAAGTATTTGTTCGTTGGCAAATATGCGCGATGTAAGCAGTTCATTTTAATTCGACAATTAGTTGTGTTGTTAAGAACTGATGTGAATATACATCTAGCTGGGAATCACAACAGTTCTCATACGCTACCAATCAGCGCGGAGAATAGGTTTCTTAAACCCAGAAAAGATTTTGCTGTACTTATTATGTGTACTTCTATGTACTACTACTTAAATGTACTTATTTTACTACTCCGAAAAAGGAACTTTCATTGTATTTTCCTTCTAGGTAAGCCAAATCATGATATACCAAGTAGTATCTGCCTATGCATTCTAAGAAATGTTAAAATTGTCAAAATAAAAATTTCTCAACGACCCAAACTGCATTTGAGTCTATTGTGCAAAATATATTTAACATTTATAAAACCCACAGACTGTAGCAACAAAAAAAACAAACTTCTCTTTTGTTTCCGCAATCAACTAAAAAAATACAGTTAAAACCTTTATTTCTACTGGTGTAGAGTTTTAAGTACCTCTACTATGTAGGTAACTTCACAATATATGTAGCTTTAGTTCTGCTCGCATGAATAGTCCTGTGCCAATTCAAGCAGAACTTTTGTAATAGCTTCACTTTCAATTTACTATTTTATTTACAACTTTTTGATGAAAGTAAAAAGCGCACTCCATTTTATGAATATCGGTTTTAATTAAAGTTTGTATCATGATCAGTCCCTCGTGCGTCGTCGTTTTAAACATTCTGTATTTTATTTGTGTTATTTAAAACATAAACATACACAGTCAATCTATTCTTCTTTGTGTATTTCGTTGATATTTGTGGGACTTCTGAATAAACAACACGAGTTACGAGTTTTTATAATCACAGCGTAAAAAACGTCTTAATTTTTTTATTTGTATTTATCACTCATATCATAACTATAAATCTCTATAAGGGGAGCCAGTGCTTCGGAATAAGAAATTCCTCAGCCACTTTTTAGTGGAGAAAAGATTGTAAAATTAAGGTCGTTGGTGATAGATCTCCAACCGCATCGCCCAAAAATAACTTAAAAAGCCCCTATATCTTTAGTTGCTTCTTACGATCACCCACAGGTAGAAACGGTGTAGTGCTATTGTAAGCGCCGACACTACACAGCAGTTACAGTTACCTGTTAAGGCGGCTTACGGTAAACAACATTACTTTTCACGAACTAATATTATTTTACCTTGTTGAATTTTTTTTAGGATTTGGAGTTAAATCTGAAACTCATGTTCTATTTGTTTGGTGTAGTCATTAGTTATTAAATTAAAACAGAAATACACAGTTTTATTGTACAAAACAAAGTGGTGTAATATACAGCGCTAAGTAACATCTTTAAAAAGTAAAGACGTGGGCAGAGTCTTATAAAGTTCGGTTAACACAATACCAAAACACCCGGCAATAAACCGACGACGGTTTTTATATTATTACTACAAGTTTTATTACCAGTAGTAGTAGCACGCTTGTCATTTTAACAATAAATTTCTTTTAAAGCAGCTAACTCTTTCACACGTCGAAAGTATCCTCTATCTTTATCTCTTTCTAAATGAATGCTCACGATAATAAAGAGCGTGTTACGGCCCCTGTTGAGTTGATAGTCCTAAGCTGGAGCTTCGAATTTGACAATAAAATTCCCAGTTTGTTTCGAAATTAAACAGTAGTTTTACGATGGGATGTCTTAATTAAGATGGCGTTTAGAAGTTGCATTCTTTTTATAGTTGACTTCTTTGGTAAACCATGTGTTTGATGGAAGTTAAATATATACTCTCCTATACTCACGCCGTTAATTCTCATTGGGGTAGGTAGAGGAAACCGATCGTCAATTTGTACGGTCCTGACAAACCTCCGAAGCTTCATTCCTTTATTTATCAATATTTTCGAACTGCCTTCAATTTATTCCAACTTCAAACGCTCACCACTACTGCTCTACTAATATTACGAATTTATTATGAAGTGATGTCTCTAGCCACATCAAACAATAATTACTTAAAAGCCCCAAAACCATAATTATAACCTCTTACGACATCCTCATAGAAAGAAATGGGCTAGTGCTATACTTACCCGACACTACACACCAAAGTTGTTTGAACCCAAAAATAATCGAACTCATTCAATACTTTCTACCGTTTCCAGAGTTTTAGTTAGGGTGCTCGCCCCAATGAGTATCCCTTCTAATTAACCATTGTTTGTACAACCGCAACGTGATCCGTCATACACTTCCCGGACGTTAAACTCATTAACTTCAATAAAAATACTGTCAAAAACACCACAGAGGTCTCGACTGGGATGAGTTGGATATGATTGACACGAATTATAATTGTGTTTTAACGAGATCAATTGGAGTATGTTTTAATGATACTGTTACTGAAAGGATTGTCAAAAGAAAGAAGGGTTAGGAAGAAGGAAGGACGATTATAGAACTAATATAATAGTCCTAAGAGGCGACTAAATGTATGGGGCTTTTTAAGTAGTTTTTGAGCGATGCGGTTGGAGACCCATCACCAACGATACTTTATTTCTATTCTACCATCTACTTTCAAATGTGGCTGAGGAGCTTCTAGTCCTGCAGCTCTGGCTACCCCTTTGAGGCATTTATAGACGTGAGTATAAGTATGTATGTATTTTAAATATTTCAGTATTCAAACCCCTTTTTCTTTTAAACTTTTGTGATAATTAAATATAATATTTCAATTACCATGATTGACACACTCAGAACAAGAAGGCTACTTTTATACAATACCGACAGTATACAGTTACACAAATACTAATATAATTAAAAGTTTTTCCAATCAGCAATCAAGCTGGAGTGCTGCAATGCGCTTCGGAGACAATCAACTAGAAAACTATAAAACGTAATATCGACTATAAAAGTCATTAGAAAAGTTATTTCTTCTGTTATTACTTGTAGCGGGTTTATTGTAGAGCTAAGTTTATTATTAATAAAAAAGGGAATGACTTTAAGGGCTATGTATTTATTTAATAGTTTACAATAGCACTCCTATAATTTAAATCTTTTTGTTCATGAAAACCTCATGTGGGGATTATTACTAATAAATAAAGGAAAGAAAAATTTCGACACAGGCGGGAATCGAACCCGCGATTATTTATTAGTAATAATCCCCACATGAGGTTTTCATGAACAAAAAGATTTAAATTATGTGATAGGCGTTTTCAACATTTGCATTCTATCTTCCGAATTAGTTTAAATTCGGAGGTAGGAAACGCAAACACTACTTAAACGTGTAAAAGAAATAAAGGATAGAAGAATTTCGCGCTGGCAGCCAATTGACACGGTGGCTCAATTGGCAGAGCGTCGGGGCGTATACCCGAGGTCGCGGGTTCGATTCCCGCCTGTGTCGAAATTTTTCTTTCCTTTATTTATTCTTTATTTATTAGCACTCCTATTTTACTACGAACAAAGGCCTTGAATTGAAATGAATAGTGAACTGCGTGGTTGACAGCTGGCTGATCTAACCAGTTGGCTGCGACACATACATATACTCACGCCATTAGTTCCCAATGTAGTAGGCAGAGACTATCGATTGCCACTTCGTACGATCCTGACAAACCTCTCAAGCTTCGCTTTCATCCATCCATATTTTCATACATACTCTCTTATTCTTCATACTTCGAACGCCTGCCTTTTTGAGCACATTCGTAATTTGTTTTCTACTAGCCTTTGATTTATAGCTATTCTGGTAAAGTCTATTGGCCACCCCTGGTCTATGACATGCATGAATGTGACAAATCTGACACCAACAATTATAGTTTTTCCTTGCCATCCTATAGAACTGACATAAAACATACACATCTAAATTTGCTATACAATTTACAGCTCACAATCCAAATTCCTTAGCTTCACATTAATCGTCTGTCATGCAATCAATTCCCCATTCAAATGGATATCTAGTTGGCTGACTGGGAACATCGTGGCGTCTTGTTAATTGTCAGTCGATACCTTCGCTGCGTCATGTGCTAAATGAAAGGAGTGGCTGGCTCCTGTTACACGCTTCAGTTCAATCGGATAATGAGGGATGCATTGTCTCGTGTGAGGATACTGTTGTGATGTAGGATGGTAGTGAAGTGGGAGTGTTGTTTTAAATGTATTTTTGATGAGTGAGAACAATGTATGTATTTCTGTTGATTACTGTGAAGTGTCGGCTTAGAATGGGTTCAACTATTACTTTTTATAGTTATGAGTTCATGTAGGTTTGCTTATTAATTAAAAAGAGATAGGAGAGGTATGTTTGGAGCTTACAAAACAGCCACGGAATAGTCTCTTCTCTACTCAATCCGATGGGAATGAATCATATAAGTAATTGAGAAGAAATACGATGGCAATAATTTAAATACTGTTTCTAGATGACGCAAGTTAATAAACATCTGCGTACATGTAAATTTTAACCTCATACATCTCAATTTAATCAACACGTCCTGTCATTTCGAGTTGCCATGATTGAATATTAAAAGGGTGTGGACAGAATCAGCATAAAATGCGGTACTTGCCGGAATAAATACGAATCCTTTAATATTGATGCGCATAATTTTGGTATTGGGCTTCGGGATTTGGGAACATATTTTTATTTATCACGGAAAGATTTTTATTTCGGGTTTAATTTATTCCAAAATATGTTTTTTTAGATTTGAATTGGAAGGTGCTGCAAGACTTTGGCCCTGCCCATTGTTTGTATCCATTGAATGAAATATTAACCAGTTTTTTACGTCACCCGTTTTTTACAGTATTTTTTTAATAAATATTGTATGAGCCTAAATATGACAATTCTTTAATTTACTATATCTTTCCCGCATAAAACTACCAATTGTGACTGAAGTATTTCTAAATCTGAAGCACAGACTATACTAGATTTATAAACGTGACTAGTTTAGTATCATTCTTAAATATAGTTCTGCTGTGTAGTGTCAGCTTCAAATAACTCTACCCTATGTCTACCCGTGGGTGATCGTAAGAGGCAACTAAGGGTACAGGGGCTTTCAAGTGATTTTTGGGTAATGTGGTTGGAGACCCGTCACCAAAAACATTTATTATTACCATCTTTTCCCCGACCAACTTCCAAAAAACTGAGGAATTTCTCATTCCAAAGCTCTGGCTACCCCGTTAAGGGATTTATAGCCGTGAGTATATGTATGTAAATTATAGTTTAACATAGTAAACTCAGATTTTCAATCACAAAATCAAACCTCTACATACCTAATTTAATGTTTTTTGACATGAATTCCTCATGTGGGGATTATTACTCATAAATAAAAGACGGGTACGTATACCCGAAGGTCACGGGTTCGAACCCCGCCAGTGTCGAAATTTTTCTTTCCTTTAATAACATCCTCTACATACCTTTTACCGATTTAAATGTAAAGACGGAGTCTCAACTACGCTCATATATTTCACCTATTGAAAATACCTTCGCACTTGAGTTCAAAAGGTCATAATGGGCTATCTAGTTAGGGTTGCCACGTGAACAATAGCCCATCATATTAAAGAAATACGCCCCTACGTCACGCCTTTGTTTATCTCATTGTGTTTTCACTTTCGGATTGCCTTTTCTTTTGCTTATGTAATAATCGATATTCTCGGAACGTTTTACTTTTATGTTGTAGCTGTAGGCTTGGAATACCCCATTTCTTCCCGTGGGTGATAACGAGAGGCGACTAATAGGATCTTTGGGCAATTCGGTTGGAGATCCATCACCAACAACCTTTATTATACTATCTTTTCCCCACTCAACTTACAAAAGCGGCTGAGGAATTACTTGTTCCGAAGCTCTGGCGACCTCTTCTAGGAATTTATACCCGTGAGTATATGTATGTATGTTTTAATTTCTATATTGAAGCTGTATTATGTCGGCATAGATATACACTACCCTGTATCCATAAAAAACATAAGGTTATAAAAACATAAGGATCCTTCACCACTTATTTCTTCTGTTACTTTTTAAATACTTATGTATGACCTCTTATAAGCAATCTCTAAGACCGCTTTTGTGTACATTCTAGAAACCAAACAAAGTACTCACTGAGGGAATTATTAACCGTATTTATACCAGAAACTGATTAATGTAATTAAACAAGGGTTATTCAAAGCGCAAATAATCAGTCACATCGATTCACAAAAGAAAGACCATTTGTATTAATAGCCAACAAATTACATACAATAATCTAACCTAACAAATAACATATACTCACGGTTACAAATCCCAAAAAGGGGTAGAGAGCTAGAAACTACTCAGCCACATTTGGAAGTTGATAGGGTACAAGATGGAAAAAATAAAGTATCATTGGTGATGGGTCTCCAACCGCATCGCCCAAAAAAACCCAAAAAAATCTATATACCCTTAGTCGCCTCTTACGACACCCGTGGCGTGGGTAGAAATGGAGTAGTGTTATTCCAAGCCTACACTACACGGCAAATATGAATTCAGCATATTCTAAGATTAATATCGAATTCCATAGGGCTGAGAACAATGAAATCGTAAGAAGAAATATTCTTATGGTTCCCTTCGTCACGCCTTTGTGTATACCATTGTTTTTCCTTTTCAATCTAATTTACCGCAGGGGTGTTTGTTTGACCGACGTAATGAAAAAGCTACGTGTTGCTTTGTTGGTTCATCATAGCCAATTATGAGGGTCGTGAGGAGTCATGGTGATGGCTGGTGGTGTTTTGTGATTATTTAGTTTGAGTATCCTTGGGCATGATAGGTGTTGGTTGAGTTCTATCCGTGTATGCTGTGACCCATATCTTTTATAGTTAACCATGATTTGGAAACCGGTTAAGTTAATTTCAGTTACCGGTTAAGGTCATTAATCCTACTCCCAAATTGACCAAGGTTTCTAACCAGGTGTCTAACCAATAAATATATCAAACCGCTTTTACACCATACGGTTTCGGTTAGCAGAATTAGCTAAGACAGCAGCCCGGCTAGTACGAACGGTGTTAAAACTAGTTATCGCGTGGCATAAAGCAGCCATCTCTTACGCACTTACTTAGTATCGTATACTGCTATCTCATTCTAACCGTTATCGTGTCGATAAAATAGCGCTCATGCTTGCGCTTCTGCAAGCCGAAGGATGAGAACAGTACAGGATCGTTGTGGAGATCTTTTAGGGGAGGCCTATTTCTAGTAGTGGACGACAATTGGCTGATAATGATGAGAAGAATTAAGATTTTTCAATCTAATTTAACGCAGGGGTGTTTGTTTGACCGACGTAATGAAAAAGCTACGTGTTGCTTTGTTGGTTATCATATCCAATTATGAGGGACGTGAAGACTCATGGTGATGGCTGGTGGTGTTTTGTGATTATTTGTGTTTCAGTATCCTTGGGAATGATAAGTGCTGGCTGAGTTTTATCCGTGTTAGCTATAACTCATATATTTTATAGTTAACCATGATTTGGAGACCGGTTAAGTTAATTTCAGTTACCGGTTAAGGTCATTAATCCTACTCCTGAATTGACCAAGTCTTCTTACCAGGTGTCTAACCAATAAATATATCAAACCGCTTTTATACAATACGGTTTCGGTTAGCAGAATTAGCTAACACAGCAGGAAGCCGAAGGATGAGGACAGTACAGGATCGTTGTGGAGATCTTTTGGGGGAGGCCTATTTCTAGCAGTGGAGGACTATTGGCTGATAATGTAAACATAAACATAAACGTTCACGCCGCATATCCCCGAAGGGGTTGTCAGAGGTACTAATACTTCTGAACATCACGTGACTTTGTCACCTGGTGTTCAGAGTACCCACGTTTTGCATGGATAGTGTACTCACGAGATAGGGGGCAGGCCTATCGCCGTTTTGTACGAATACACTGTCACATGACTAAGTACAACTCAGCCATGTGGGTTTCCTCACGATGTTTTCCCTCTCCGTTAACAACCATGATAAATTAACCACACATATGTCTTTGGAAAAGACAAATTGGTGTAGGCCCGACCCAGGATTTGAACACTAGTCGTTTGCACGATAACCGAGTGTTCTACCCACTGGGCTATCACGGTTGCTCGTAATGTCGAGGAGAATTAAGTTTTTCAATCTAATTTAACGCAGGGGTGTTTGTTTGACCGACGTAATGAAAAAGCTACGTGTTGCTTTGTTGGTTTATCATAGCCAATTATGAGGGTCGTGATGAGGAGTTATGGTGATAGCTGGTGTTGTGTGCGTTATTTATTTGCTGAGGATTATAGATATTAGATATAGGCTGAGAATACGTGATGCTTCAACCTCTCCTTTTTTAACAAGACTAACGGAATGTTACATTACTTGGCCGCATGTTGAACAGAGATATAGAGAATAAGCGAATTAGAATATCTTTGAAGCTAACTTAAAAGCTGTGTAGTGTCGGCTTAGAATAGCACTACCCCATTTCTTTCGGTGGGTGTACGTAAGAGGCGACTAGCGGACTTGGGGCTTCTAAGGGATTTTTGGGCGATGCGGTTAGAGACCCATCACCAATAACCTTTATTCTACCATCTTTTCCCCACTCAACTTCCAAAAGTGGCTGAGGTATTTCTAATTTATCAGCTCTGGCTTACCCTTTTAGGGATTATTACCGTGAGTATATGCTAACTTAAAATAGGAGGTAAATTACTAATCCAATAAACCAGTGACAGCCCATATTGGTATCTTCAACTCTAAGTCCGTCTTAAGTTTTAAATGTCCGATCAAATAAATACCTCAATAGAACTTCCCCAAAACATCAAAAGCATTTTTCGAGAATTTTGCTTCATGTCCCGTCGCGGTCCAAAATAATGCTTTTAAACGAAGTTACACGGGATTCTTCACAAAGATGAAATAACTCGGAAAAGGCGGGACGTTTGGTACTCTCTGAGTAAACTAGCTGTTAGCTCAATTGACCACTGAGAGATATGCTTTGCTATGGAATATAATAAGTCTTTATTGCAAACCACGGTATAAAATAGTTACAAAAAATAATATAGTTTTAATATAAAGTACAATGTTGTACTATGGTGTTCTGTAATTTAGGTCGATTGAACCGTACTTTTTTGTGCCAATAAAACTCGAGCATACATGTTTCTTATTTTTACTACTTTTTCACACATTGTCAATGAAATACGCAAAAACTACGTTCATGCAATATAATAAAACAAAATGTAGTACTTCTCTGGCAAGAAAACGTCAAAGTTTAACATATGTTATGGAAAAATTCGCGATCATTATGAGAAATCATTCTTGATCTGTTGATTCATTCTTGCTTTTAAATTATTCATGTAATTCCACGTGGTAAGCATAGTTGACGACTAAATAACTTTAATTAAACGAGCATGTATAATTACATGTGTATGCTTACGCACAAATAATATGCAAAAGGTATGTTGGTTTTGCCATCTGCTTAATATCCTAATAATAAATATTATAAATAAACACTTTCTATATTTTCATTAATTGACAACTAAATTTTTAAAGAAAATAAGTTGTATTCACTGCTGCATTAACATTACATTATAAAAAAGATACACAGCACAAATAATATATGCAAGTTTTCATCATTATAAAAAAAAGCTCAGGTATAGCTTCACTTAGTACTGTAGGGTTTATTCCATCGCCAGTTTGCACGAATGCAAGTAGTCCGGTAACTTGATCTAAACTTTATGGTTGTTTGAAATTGTATGGGCTGTCGACGGCTGCCGAATGTACTCTTATTTAATCAAACTTGAGTCTATAGATGGCACTTTTCATTTCTATAATGTATATTTAAAGAAATTAATTACGTCGCAATAATTACAAACGTAAATGATGCAAATTGATTATGGATAAAACTAAAACGAAGAATAACTTTGAAACCGCAATAACAGCATCAGCTAATATGAAAGCACAAGAAACACATACTTCTCACAGTATTCAAAACTTTATGTAATCTGGCATCGTATATATATCCAATAGTTGGTGTTAGATATAACCAAGTTCATTTTAAGCTATAAAATATTTTTTATATAAAATATCACTCACTTCCTTACCCGTTTCATATCCATCAACAACTTAAATTCATCAAGCACTCACCGCAGCATAAAGCGCCAGCTACTCTTAGCTTTCAAGCATAAAAGCGGTGTATAATTTCAACAAGATAAAGTTCTAAGCTTTCCTTTAACGGTTAATTAGTCTTTGTAGTAAATATTGTTATGAAAGCTCCGGATTATTATATAAATCTGAGAGCAAAGAGCCAAAGAGCTATGTTTTAGTCCAAACGGCTCTTTAGGAAACGTGGAAGATTTCCGTAATGAATTTAAGTCGGCACTGGTTTTAAGTTGGCTGTACAATTGCTGCGGTTCTGTTGCGTTTAGTTTTTATATTTAGCTGAGTGTTCTAGTTGTAATGGTTGTAGAGAATGGATTAGTGTCTAGATTTTATGAAATAGTTTTTGTTTCGTAAGTTTGGTGAAGCCCAGACTTGTACTATGCCTTTTTTTCCCCGGGGTGACTTACCAGATGAGTAAAGGTACGCAGCTCAATGGTCATTGGCATATTATGGGCGATTAAAGTTGACAATCGTGAACTTTAAATAGTAGCTGAAGAATCGCACATTTCGGACTCTGAACCCTTTTTTACAAACAATAAAAAACCTCTTCCGTAGCAGTTCGAAGTAGAGCGAATGTTCTTTACATCACAGTAAAATTATGCCATTCTAAGTACTAACGAGTAAATCAATAATCAAATGATGTATTTCATAGCAAAGAACAAGATTTAATTAAATATAATCAGCTTGCAAATTAACTAAAACTCTCGCACATTCAACTGAACCAGCCAGTCTTGCCATATCTACTCGAACCTTAAGAGTTTAAATACTTTCAATGGAAGCAAGTCAAGTCAAAGGCTGGCTCCCGTCCAAAGTGGTTCCGTTTTTATGGAGTCCCGATCTCAGGAAACCGGTCAAGTGCTTTCTTTTTGTGCCACTATTAGTTTTGGTATGCGATTCGCGATCTCTTGCCTGTATTGGAACGAAAATTTAATTTGTTCGCGTGATAGGTTAGGTTTCGGTTTATTGGTGTAGTTTTTGTTAGTATGTATAAGGATGGTTAGAGGGGTGTAGACATGCGATTCGCGATTTGGCTGCCTGTGTAGGAACGAAAATTTAATTTGTTCGCGAGATAGGTTAGGTTTCGGTTTATTTGTGTAGTTTTTGTTAGTATGTATAAGGATGGTTAGAGGGGTGTAGACATGCGATTCGCGATTTGGCTGCCTGTGTAGGAACGAAAATTTAATTTGTTCGCGAGATAGGTTAGGTTTCGGTTATTTGTGTAGTTTTTGTTAGTATGTATAAGGATGGTTAGAGGGGTGTAGACATGCGATTCGCGATTTGGCTGCCTGTGTAGGAACGAAAATTTAATTTGTTCGCGAGATAGGTTAGGTTTCGGTTTATTGGTGTAGTTTTTGTTAGTATGTATAAGGATGGTTAGTGAAGTGTAGACATGCGATTCGCGATTTCGCTGCCTGTGTAGGAACGAAAATTTAATTTGTTCGCGGGATAGCGCTAAGGTTTCTTTGTGTACACTTTATTTGTATGTATTGACGACGACCGTGGTCGAGCGGAGGTGACTATCAGTTCAGACGTAGCGGGTTCGATCCCCGCTGAGAGCAACATTTATACATATACTCAAGCATAAATAAAAAGAGGTAGCCAGAGCCTTACATTAAAAACTCGTCAGCCACTTTCGGAAGTTAAGAGGGGCAAAGATAGCAAAATAATGGTTTTGGTGATGGATCTCCAACCGTATCGCCCAAAACTCACTTAAAAGACCCTAAATTCTTAGTCTCTATAATTTAAAGCTATCTCTTTTTGGAATTATACCTGTGTCAGAAAGGTTGTATGGAAATCGTTCAGCCTCGGTTAAAACTAGTGTATACAGTAAAGGTTTTCGTCTGCGACATATGCATTCAAATAAAGCAGTGGTGACTAACACATAGTCTCTATCTTTATCATATCTACCATTATACTCATCGCACCAGTTAATAATAAGTGTTTTTAAATTGCATTTGAGTGTTCCTAGAATGATGTGTTGCTGTATTTACGAGGGCGAACACTTGTAAGTTGAGCTCTGGTCAATATTGTCATTCTTGTTGATGAGAGCTCATATTATACTAGTTTATTACAGAGCTTAGGTTATGATATGTATGAGTTTATTATCATTGTGACTAAACGACTGACAAAATAGTTAGCAATGGCGTTGTCTCTTTAATTGAATTTTCAGACTGTTTTTTTAAGTGTGAGGGAACTACTAATACTGTTTATGCCACGTGCGCTGTATTGTAGTAAGGGACGAATACTTTCTTATTTAAGTGCATTTAAAATGGCAGCTTATTAATAATTCAAAATTGTATCACTTTTAAAGTAATATTTTAAACATTAGGACAATTATTATGCATTGAGGCCAGATAAAATAGTTTTATTGAAAAGCTGATTATAAGCACGGAACTGTTCCTGACTAAATTTTCTTATATAGTTTAGAGTAGTGTTCTTATACCATTACAAAGTTCTAAGTGGAAAATCATATCTTAGTTTGAGTCTAAAATAACGATATTACTCTCCTACTCTGCTTATCTTAATTGATAGACTCAACACATGTCAAAGAAGCTATAGTTTTACTACTATATTTAGTTGTAAAACTATAGCTTCTTTACAAGTACAATTGCAACAATGTGTAATATGTGTATCCCAGTCGTTCCCATGACAGGCCATCCATTAATATCCTGCGGGCGATCTTTATTAACATTACTAACACTCGGTTCATTACACTACTTTATTATAACCCTTTGTTGGAATTGTTTTATAAGTTTGTTGCGTTTAATTGGGACGCATCGTACTCTTTCCGTTTACGTGCTTCACGCCTCATTCGTTTGGAAGGGGTAAGTTCTAGGAGATTTTCCTTGACAGACCTGATGCATTTTGATAAATGATTCATGTTCTCTTTTAGGGTTCCTATTGTAATTCATATTAAAGTCTTCAGTAAATAGATTTTTAGTATGTTTGTAAATGGTGAGAGAAAACGTTAAGAGATTCGGGGTCCAATCAAAACCCGGGGGGTACCCGGAACACCAGGTAATTTCACCTGATGTTGAGAAGCACAAGTACTTCAGCTACCCCTTTTGGGATAAACCGCGTTTACTTTAGAGTACGAGAGTCATTATGTAATTTTAATCATTATTGTATTTTGTTTCAGGTATGTATACGGCATCTTAATTGATCCTGTGATAAAGGTGAAAGTTATATGCTATCTGCGTTTCAACTTTATACATATGGTATTTTTTGTGGTTACTTAATGCATTGTTTAAACTACTCTGTCATACTTTTTATTTAAATTTTGCTCCATTGCATTTCTTAAGTTTTCTACCAAGTCCACTAAACCGAAATCTTTTTCCTTACATTGTTACACCCCATAAACCTTCACCGCAAAATTCGAAAATCGTTTTGCATCTCAAAAACCTCATTTATTAGAATTCGGAACACATTAAGAAACCTCAAGTCACTGTACAATACAACAATAACATTTCTTGGACAATACCATAATTCGGCAGGTAAAGCTCTGTGAGGCATTTTGAAAAAGTCTGTGCTTAATGACCTGTTACTCGGTTGGAGTAAACTTTGCACAGGTTACAAAGGTCCCCTTATTTATGGCCAGATGGCTGGTGGTCTGACCCCAAAAGTTGGACCAAATTTAATACACTGTGACGAAAACTTTGAGTCAGATTTTCCGTGGAGATTAGGATATATTTTTGAGTGAAGTTGTGTGGTGCATTTACATAGTTGCTTCATTTGTAGAGCCTGGAATACTTTATTCATCTTTAGTTTTGAAATGATAAAAAAATAAAAGTTTAGTTTAGATTTAAATTAGAATAAAAATAGAAAGAAAGCTTTTAAAACTTGAATAGTACAATTACTTATGCAAGGTCTTCTGACCACTTTTAAAAATAAAAGCCATACTTAAAATATGTATTTTGTTGTTGGTACTAAATATATGTTTCTGCGATTTCTATCAACTTTCGATCGATAAAAACATCCTTAATGGATAAATCCGATAGACGCAGCATTCATGCTAATCGGAGAACAGAGAACTGGCAGAGGTTATAAGAATAGAAATAATACAAATTAAAAACTCAGCAAAATTATTACTAACGTTGAATCAACTCACCCTTTAACAGCCCTTTTAACGACTTAAAATTTTAGAAAAATTTAGGTCTTGAACCCATATCTCCCGCATTCTAGGCCATCATCTTTCCCACTAATCAACCAAGAGACAAATTAACACAAAACGCGAAGAAGAATCCAAAGTTTTATCAAGTTTACGAGTGAGAAACTCGACAGATTATAACTTACTTAAAGACAAGAAATGGAATTAAGTTGCTCAACATTCAATTGTCTCAAGTTAAGAAGACTTTTGTTTGTGAAGTCGTTACTCCAGTGACTTATATTAACTTCACACGACTTGGAAATATGGTTTAATGACTTGCATTTCTCGCGTGAGAAATATATTATCGTATATGTTTAAATAAAGTGGTATTGTTACCGTTATGTCCATTTGTGCTGAGATTGCCTATTGACTGCTTCGGAGATTAGGTTTGTAAATTAGAAACCATTATCTTTACAATATGGGTATGTCTGTATGTTCTTAGAGCTATTTGAAAGAGTTTGACGGTGAGGAAAAATATCGTGAGGGAAGTGAGAAGAATTAGTTTGAACTATACTCTTCTCAAATCCTGTCTCCAATGATATTTGAAAATAATAGGGTTAGCGAAATACAATGGTTATATATGTAATTTTTCGAGAAATTCTGAAACAGATTAGAAGTAATTTTTAAACCTAATATTTGATATTAAATAAATGTATCTATGTGACCATTCCTATGTTAAAGTGATTTTTTATACAGTAATTTTATAATGTATTTTACAGAAGTTTAGGCGTGTCCTACCCAATACATGGTCCGAACAAGGTCCACCTTATTAGAGTCAATTTATATAACAAGCTTATAAAATACGTTATAAAACACCTACTACCCGAAACAAGAGTTCCATCCGTAATCTCACACATACGCCAAAGTTGAACGACCTCCATCAAGACAATAACGCTGCAGCCCCATTACGTGCATAATTCATATAGCATCTTGCCCTTATGGCTTCGATAAAAATTCCTTGCGTTTCAGACTTAAGGCTTTGTGTTAGACATAGTGTAGTGTTCGCAGGATTCATTGGGTTGCGACGGACAATGTTTTAGAATTATCGGCATGAAACGTGATTTTAACAATTTAACAGTATCCTGTGTACTAGAGGAATAGGTGATAAAAGTTATAAAAGCAAAAGTTTGATCAAATTAAGTTGATGAAAAGGGTAGTGCTAACTTCAGTGACAAAAACGCAATTAGTTGCCCTAGATTCATAACCGTTAAATAGTACAAAACACATAATGACAAAAACAGTTTACTTAGGCCGAAAATATTGTTTCACGTTTAGGTACAAGTTACAAATATTGATTCTAGCTTCGTTTTTCTATTACGAAATTGTTTTAAATTTTAACCATTATATCAGTGTTTGTATTTCATAATGAAGGTAACATTTAGTATTTAAATTTACATTTTCCATTAGATATTTCATGATATTCAACACAAATTTTGTCTTCGCGTTAATGAGCGTAACATAATATTTTGAATCTGCAAACTACAGACATTGTTTTCAAAATGCGTCCAATTAATTTATGCAACGTTGGTATTAACAGGACTCCTTTTCATTTTCATTGCAAGCGACAAGGTTTCTGTTGTTCGAATTGATGGAAAATCCGTGTTTACCGATGAGCTAGGACCGATTGCATTGTTTGAAAGACAATTATTTTATCTTTTTTTACATACATACATACATATACTCACGGCTATAATTCCCTAGTAGGGGTAGCCAGAGCTAAAGGATTATAAATTCCTCAGCCACTTTTGGAAGTTGAGTGGGGAAAAGATGGTAAAATAAAGGTTTTTGGTGATGGGTCCCCAACCGCATCGCCCAAATATCTAATAAAAAGCCCCAATACCCTTAGTCGACTCTTACGACACCCGTGGGTAGAAAGGGGTAGCGACATTCTAAGCCGGCAGTACACGTCAATAGGCTAACTTCTTACAGGCCATCTTTTTTTACTGTTAAAGTAACACAAGGAATTTTCTTTGGTTTATTTGTTAGTTTTGATTTGAGGTTGTGAAGCCTAATACTTCATCTAGGAGTATGATTAAAATATGGACATGAGAAATAAAATTGATTGATCAGTATGGTGTCCAATAGGAAAAATGCTTTTGACGTTTTGACATATATATCCGTCTTCCAAGCCCCTATGGAGGCAGATATTCCAACTAAACAACAATTTAAGAACGTAAATTCCTCAATGATAAAGGCATAAAAAGACTAACCATGATGCATCATATTGTGACCACTATCTACTGCGTTTTAACAGTTGTCTACTAAAAGCTCTTAAATATAATTTAAATTTAATGTTCCTTTCGTTTTTATTGCTTTTCTCCGAAAGAGAATTATGTCTATCAAACATTAGTTCTGAGCAATAAAAATTTATAGGCATTCTTTTAATGCTAGTATCATCCGAATTGTACTTGACTTTATTGTGTTTTAGTGGCATCATTGTTCGTTACACGTGAGCGGCAACTTAATTTATTTTACTTTTCTCTGGATTCATTTATGTTTCGTAAAAGTATTAAAGTCATTGTTTTGGCAGTAAAACTTTATTTATGAGTTACTACTACTGAGTGCTGTGTAGTGTCGGCTTAGAATAGCACTACCCCAATTCTTCCGGCGGGTGTACGTAAGAGGCGACTAACGGTATTGGGGCTTTAAAGGGATTTTTGGTCGATGCGGTTGGAGACCCATCACCAACAACCTTTATTTTACCATCTTTTCCCTATTTAACTTTCCAAAAGTGGCTGAGCAATTTCTGATTCCTTAGCTCTGGCTACCCCATCTAGGGATTTATAGCCGTGAGTATATGTATGTATGTGTATGTACTACTGAGTCTAATTTTTTTTTTCTCTTCATTTTCTTAGGTCACATGGTTTTCTTACATCGACATTATTTTGATGTATGACGATGTATCTAACCAGGGCGGCCTCTTTATATCAATAAAGCTGTTCTGTCAAAGGGTTCTTTACCTTACCTTCTGCATTTTGGGTGTAGCTCTTCCTACTGAGCTAACAAGGCTTTTTAAGCTACTTAATTATCAATTTCTATTGAGTTGGTGTTAAGTTAAAATGCATGTTATCAAAGTAATGGCTAAGAGAAAATTAAAATTCTTAAAAAAAGATATTTGAAGAACAAAAGCTCATGTAGTGTTAATTCAAAATATCCTGTCTAACCCCTTAGAGTCACAAACGCAATCGTGATGAATATCCACCATTAGAAAAGCAATAACAATCAAGTGAGTCTATTCCTGTTTCGGAATCAAAACAAATTAGTTCAACACGACCCTCACCGTCCCTTCAGACGCCTCTAAGCCCTGCAAACATCCTCAAGCCTTTTAACATTTCGCGCCTATCCATTCACTTGCCCTAATCCAATCCTCCAAATGACCACATCATTAATTTTCCACAATAAACACACCCTCAAAAACTGCCTAAGATATTTCAACGAAAACTATTTATATTTCCTTGGGACAAAGGGAGTACTATAAATATAGGGGTGCCCCAAGGGAGCGTCTTGGCCCCACTGCTTTTGATATCGGCCCTTTATTTCGTAATGTTTCTTGAGTCGATGTATCATTTGGTCTTTTCGACTTCATATATCATTGTTACCTGTGGGCTTTTGTATTCAAAGTCAGACCTTTATGTTTTGTGTAAACTATTTTTATGTTGTCCATAAGCTGTTGTTTCAGCAAATAATACTTTTGTAAAGGGTAAGGAATCATAAACATATGGGTTTGGCAAACATACAAGTAATGTTTGTAATATTTGTAATATTAATAACAATTCGGTAACTTAGCATTAAATATTTAGAAATGATTTGCGTAAAAAATACCAACTCGTCATAATAAATATCAGTTTTTATACTTGTTTCTAATCTTGTAGAAACATAAAAAAGTACAGTAACTTTAGAATACTTGCAGTGTATTTCCAACTTCAAGTAGAGTTACACAACATCAAGTTTTCTAAGAAAGCTTAGTTATTCTGTTCATATCTTGTCGGCGAGTTGCTGTTTCACTTCCTGCGAATTCCACAACCAACTTTTAATAGCCCATTTTACTTATTCACACTTCTTATCAACGCATGTTTGCCTGGTAGCGAGGCTGCGAAACATTTTTACATTTTTTACAGAACATTTAGAAAGTGAACTTTATGCCTGGTTTCTACTATTTCACATTTTCCAAAGCTGTGGCCAAGTTTAATTCAAGTGATGGCGATACAAATCCAGTAAAGTATTATGAATTATCACCTGTTCATTTTGAATCATAGTCATTGATGAACTAAACATAAACATGTATGTGTCATATGCCTAATTGCGAATTTTTTTGCAAATAAATACTATATACTCATAACAATAATAGACATATTAAGATAAAAAAATAAATTCCCGTTTAGATTTAATAAAAATACACTTTATATTAACGGATTAGAAAGTGACGGAACAATTAGTACTAAATACATACAGAAACACCAGATAACGAGAACATACCGAATTAATATATTCGTCGCCGTTCGAGATAGCATATGTAATAAATCTTGGATGTGAAACTATCCTAACAGTTGTAGATGTCCCTATAATTCAACTCAACTAATTCAAGAGCAATTTCAGCTACAAGTTGGTTGTGAAGTTTTGATACATGGCGAGAATTTACAACCGTGTGTTACTTGGATGTGATGGGTTACTAATGCTTTAATTACTTCTAGTGCCCTTGGGATGTAAGGGGTCGCACAAGGTAGCGATTTGGCACCACTCTGTGATTGCTTGTTGATAGCTTTCACATAAATTACAAATGATTGTTACATACAAAGAATAAGGTTACCTTCAAATCTTATTAAATTTTCATGATAAAAGCGACAACTAGAATATAGGCTTATTTTGAGTTTTTATCTTACATGGTACATTTTATTCATGTTTTACCAATCAAAGGTGTGAAGAAAAAAAATCGTGACCGTTTCAATTTCTAATTAAGATCTTAACAGAAACATAAAACAAAAGGCAATTTAAATATGATTCAAAATACAGCCGGCTACGTTAATTAGCAGATATTTCGAGAAAAATCATTAAAACCCAAGTTCCACAGTAAAGTTTCTTCTGAACAATTTGCGCTCAAGTTTCCGAGTAAATTTCCTAAAACATTAATTTCCCGCGAATTTCCGACAAAAAGATATTAGTCATTTCCGCGCTTGACAAGCCGTGTCTGCTGATTTATTTATGGCTTAATAATGAAACTGGCTTTTTATTTGTTTATGCAACCCTGCTGCAAAATAACTTAATAACTACTTAGGTCTTTACATCTGTGCCACTTCAAAAAATACAGTAACAGTGATTGCTCAAAACGGTGACAGAAAAACATACATACATACAATGATGGCAATAAATCCCAAAAAGGGGTGGCCACAGATTTAGAGCTAGCTAGGAGTAGCCAGAGAGCTAGAAACTCTTCAGCCACATTTGGAAGTTGATCGGGGACAAGATAGTAGAAATAAAGTATCGAAGTAGGGACAGAGAAAACGTATTGAACCACTCGGCCTCCAGAATAAATATCTTTTGCGAGCTTCGATAATGTCGTAAATTGCAAGATACTCATTCATTTTCAATTCCAAAAATTTTATATGTGACAGCAATAATACTGTAACTTGTGAAATAATCAACGGATGCAAAAAACACTAATATGGGAGAGGGATTGTACCATAAAACTTTTTAAAGCCAACACTATGTGTGAGAAATACTATTTTAGCACCATCTTACCCTTATAGATCCACCCTGCATGCCTGTCCACTAGGTCATTTGTCATCCCTATCTATTTTAAAGATCACCATAACTTACGATTACATCAACTTTACAACCAATAGAGCATTAAAATGACTCTAAAATAGGTCGTGACCTAAAGGCAATGTGTATTTAACTAAAAATACAATATCTAAGATAATATAACTTGACTGTGGCTACCAACTTAAGTGCTCTCAAAATAACAAGGGATATCTCAAGTGGATTATTTTGAACCTGAGGTCAGTTATCTTACAACTTAAAAGTGCTGTTTAAGATTTATGGAGATGAAGAAGAAACAATAGTGTATAAATATAAAAGGCATTATATGGTAGTCAAAACAAAAAAAAGGTTGTTTTAGTTATTGTTTTTTTTGGGTATTGGGACGAGCTACAGCTTGAAAGATTATTCTTAATCGCAACTTTGTGTGATCCTGGCTACCTTTTTTTCACATACCATTCCTTAAAGCTCATTTAATTTATTATTTATAACATATAAACATACATATACTCACGGCTTTTATTTACATATACAGGCATTTACATATTTTATATTTTTACATATGCAGGCTTTCATTTATAGGCATTACCTTCATTTATAACATATAAACATACATATACTCACGGCTATAAATCCCAAAAAAGCTAGCCAGGGCTTTAGAGCTAGAAGGAACTCCTCAGCCACATTTGGAAGTTGATAGGTGACAAGATGGTTGAAATAAAGTATCGTTGGTGATGGGTCTTGAGCTGCGTCGTCCAAACACCACTTAAAAAAAGCCCCAAACCCTTAGTCGTCTCCTAACCACCCGTTGGTAGAAAGGGGTAGTGAGATTCTAAGCTGGCACAACACGACAAATTTTCGCCTACTATTCCATTACTAAAATACTCCGTTTTTAGGGTTCCGTAGCCAAATGGCAAAAACGGGACCCTTATAGATTCGTCATGTCTGTCTGTCTGTCCGTCCGTCCGTATGTCACAGCCAGTTTATTCCGAAACTATAAGAACTACATTATTGAAAATTGGTGCGTAGATGTATTCTGTAAACCGCATTAAGATTTTAAAATAAAATATAAAAAAAAACCAAAATTTTTAGGGTTCCCCATACATAGAACTGAAACTCAAATATTTTTTTTTCATCAAACCTTTACGTGTGGGGTATCTATCAAAAGGTATTTGAAAATGATGTTGAGGTTTCTTATATAATTTTTTTCAAAACTGAATAGTTTGCGCGAGAGACTTTTCCAAAGTGGTAAAATGTGTCCCCTCCCCGTAACTTCTAAAATATGGGCATGATAAAACTGAAAAAAAAAAGATGTGTATTACTATACAAACTACTAACGAAAATTGGTTTGAATGAGATCTAGCCAGTAGTTCTATTTTTAAACGTCATAAATCAAATTACTTACCTAATTTATTAATTTCACTGAAATATATAACAATAATTTTATTATCACAGGCCTTACGCATAAAAAGTGAACATTAAAATTAAACAATAACTGCTACGGAACCCTTCATTAGCGAGTCCATCTCGCTCTTGGCCGCTTTTTAAATTGTCACTTAACGCGATTGTACTTAATTGATAGGTATCTGTCCGAGTTATTTCGAGTGAATAATCGTTAATTCAGTTTTACTAACTAATGAATTGACAAATGTCGAAGACAGCAGTTAGTTCCGTTTTAATTGACTTACCATTCTCGGTCGCTAATAAAATTTTCATGCTTCGGGCAAGAATTGCTTTTAGCGGGTTGGGTTTTAAACGATTTTTCTATAATTAATTAGTGAGGCGTATGGCTTTCTTTACGATGTTTCTTGACAAGTTTTTCAATAGCTTCAAAAGTACAGTAGCAAAGAATTGGACCTCTTGTAACTGGATTCAAATTGCGTATTCTAAGTAATTTTTGTACCACATAACAAAATTTCATTTGATGTCAAGATTAGATTGAGCTTTTATCGGGTAACGCCTTGAACATTTAAAATTAAATAAACGTTTTTTTTCCTGTCATACCACAGAATTTCGGAGTGTTATTTTCTTATTTTATTAAACACAAAGTCTCCTGTAATCGGTGTTAACTCTATGTTTATGTTCACCGCCAACAAATACAAATACACGAACAACGAAAGTCCTCGCAACTGTTGGCCACCTCAAACAAATGTACTGTGCTAAAAGCAGCAAGTTCGAAATGCGCGTTTCCGCTCGAATGCGCCCGCTTGCCAACAGTTTGAACTCACAAAGCAACCCTTCATCCCGCTTATTAAGCTACAAAGCGCTACTTAATCAACCTTAACCGTGTGTGTTTCAAAATATCATGAAATTTTGCATTGACTACACCTAGATATAGTTTGGTTTTGACTCTGATAAACAAACTCCAGACTTACTTTCGAAGTCATGATTGAAAGCTGTATAAAACGGAAACTTGCCGTTAATACTAAAACACAGTAATATAGTCGCAAAACCACAACTTCGATTAATATCTACCTATAGATATGGCTATTAATCCTGAATAGGGTAACTAGAGTTTCGGAACAGTTCCTGAGCTACCTCTGGAAGTTAAGTCAAGAAAAAAACTGTAAAATAAAGGATTGCTTAACCTAAATAAGATTATGGATGGTGCAGCCGATATTCACTTAAAAAGCTCCAATAGTGTGCTTTTTAGAGATTTTACTTAACTTACTTTAAAAGGTTAGCACTATTCTGCCTCTTTCTGTGAGTGACATATAAAGCCAAGTTTCTGTAGATTTTAAGGCGATTTGTGGGCGATGCATTTTGTATTTGATCACCAAATATCCTTTATATCCGCAATCTCTTCTCTGTTAAAGTGTCTGAAAAGTTCCAAAGCTCCGGCTTTTCTGTTCTAGAAGCCAAGACTGCAAGTGTTCGTAAAAGATTTTGTATTTTCGAAGAACAGTCACATATAAAATAAGTAATCACTATTGATATTTGATTCTTTAGTTTGTATCTAAACCCAAAAGTAATTATTGTACTTTAAGAGCTTATTCCATTACACTTTGTCGTTGCTGAATTCAGACGTCCTTCGAAGTTACTGCCGCAGACGCTTGGTATTCTACTGCACAAATTTCAGTTTCCGTTATTCCACTAGTCTGAATTCAGATTCTGTGGCTTTCAGACGTCTTCATTCAGACAAATGGAATAAGCTCTTTAGCTATACATACCTAGGCTGACACAATCAGTTATCAATTGGGTAGGCAGAGACCATCGTCGCCTTCTTAAAATATATTTATTTGGATTCTAAAACATAGTTGCTAAATTCTTCAAATTGATTTGATATGATATTAGTTTTAAACAAATAACTCAGCTTAAAAGGTTGCTAGGCTACCAGGAAAGCTCGCATGGTACCAGCTTTGATAATAATCGTAAACTTCGCTATTCAAAGTGAAGGCTTTGATTCAATAATTTAGTCGACCCGCAACTTTGCTCTGATATGCGATCCATGTTTGTTTGGTGAAACCACACGGGGAGCGGAATATAACTTTGAACGAAGTTGATGTACGAATTCTTGTTGGTTTCTTATTTGTGTGCTTTAGACTAACAGACAAATTTATGTTGATTAAAATACATTAAATTATGCCTTTACCTCTACGGAAAGTATATTTTGAAAATTAAAAGCGAACATCACTTTTTCATACATACATATACTCACGGCTAATAAATCCGATAAAGGGGTAGCCAGAGCTAGAGAATTTGAAATTCCTCAGCCACTTTTAGAAGTTGCGTGGGGAAAAGATGGTGAAATAAAGGTTGTTGGTGATGGGTCTCCAACCGCATCGCCCGAAAATCCCTTAAAGCCCCAATACCGTTAGTCGTCTCTTACGTACACCCACCGGCAGAAATGGGGTAGTGCTATTCTAAGCCAACACTACACAGCAACTTCTTTTCTCATTACTTTTACATCTATTTATAACATCGGAGTAAAAAAATTGTTCGTATTCAACTCTCCAACTATGCACATTCTCACTTACTTATACTCACGCCCCTTATTCCGATTGGGTAGGCAGAGGCTTTCGATCGCCACGTGTGCACATTTATCTTAAGCTTAAATCGAATAACCGTCAATGGACCAAATTCGAGATTCTTAACTTAGTTCGATAAAAATATGTATAAATTTTTGGACATAATATTCATACTTGAAATTCTAATCCTGAAAAAGTTTATCAATTTAAACCTCTCCATTCCCAAATCACGCTTTTAATCACTCAATCCTATCCAACCTCACAAGCCGTCTAAATGAATATTCATTCGCTATCATTTCCTTCTAATTGTTATTTAATATGCTACCCTCACATGACACGTGGAGTACCGTACATAAGCAAAAAATTAGTTACACAAATTTCAACTCTATACCACAGTAATAAGGGTTAGTTAGCTAACCATTTTGAAGTGGAGTGGGCAGGATGCGGTATCCCAAGGGCTTCAATGGCTCTTGAGACCCATACTGTTCTGAATAACTGTTTTTTGTAGTCCTAAGTGTTTGGAAGGTTGGATCGTGAGTATCTGGCATTATGGCTTTACGGTTTTAGTAAGGGGGTAGGCAGGTTATGAATAAGTTTTGTATGTAGCCTGAAAGAGGTAGCAGAAGCACTTGCTTTATATTATCACCAGCATATCATATTAAATATGTTACGAGTGTTTAAGAATATTATTTTATTTGTTAGTTTGCTAAATTTGGTAATTTAACCAAAACCGAACTTCAGATACCAGTATATATGGAGATAGATCCAATAACTCTTCTACCATTATATAGAGTAATTGCTAAGCTTTAAGTGTTCCTCCAGATATGTATTAAAATCCAATTCGTTCATATTCTGGGTACATATTTGAAGCATAAAATACTATCCTATAAATATTCGTTTAAGTACGTAATTACTTTCAAAATTACACCACCTCACTTGTATATAAATAAACTGCCGATCATTACCTTTCTCCCCAGCTTTTTAATATAGTCAGTCGGCTTCCATTTGTCCTCACATCATTTCTCAATACATGTCGCATACAACACAATCATTTGTCAGTTCTGTCAGTGACGTGCAGCTTTTATTATTCAGTAAGAAATGTTTCTGTGACATTTTGAAATGTTCGACTTATGTCATTATGGGGTTCTGCGATGAATATTAGATTGGTTTTTGGAATATTGTATTTAGCTGGTAGTTTCTTAGTGGTAGTGCTTGTGTGTAAAGTAAATAAATACATTTTTAAAAATAAGGAGCTTTCCCGGTAATAACAATTGGCAATCGACAGCCTCTGCCTACCTTTAGGAGTGATTGTGTGAGTTCTTGTTTATGTGCAGAAAGGGTTTCTCATGAAATATTGTAAATATAGATTAATTATCTAGGTATTTTATTATTTTAAATAACCTTTCTGTGCAGGATTAAAATATGTGTAATATATCAAACAAACAGTAGAAAACGGCGAGTTCCAAACCACTTTTATGATATTTTATCACATCAAAATACCTTGAACATGGAAATAAATGTTTATGTCAGGAAATGCGATAGCGATAATTATTACGTTACAAATATTTTGTAGTCTTTTCACATTAAGAAACAAATAATGTCGATAAATCTATCGAAAAATTTTAACTTAAATAAATAAAAAAACACAAGGTTCCTTCTTGTTCGCACCTGGTACTAAAATATAGTATACCTGGATACCTGCTCAGCAGAAATGAACTTGATGTTGAAATATAGGGTTGTTAAAAAAGGTTTTTTTAAATTAAGACAACGGTCCATAGATATTATTTCACTGTTGAACAAAATAGGCTAATAAACACATCAATGTTAGTGGGTCAATTCTCGTTCATTTCAGATTGATAAAATACGTTGTGATTTAAATGCACGTTTTCATCCTTTGTATGCCACTGATGAGTTTTGTTTCGAATATTTTGAACTTAATTACTTTTTACGGTTATGAATATAATTAAAGGGAAGCCAGACAGTTCTTCAAAATTTTCAATTCAATTCAATTCAATTTTTCTTCAATGGCCTTTGACCGTGTTTTAACACAGTTACTTTGCCAACGTCCAGTGAAAAGAAAACACATTTTGAAAAGTTAAAAAATAAATAAATTTGAAACTGATTTACATACACTCATTGATCATTCATGGTTGAAAAATAAAATAAATATTACCAACAAAATAATTACTACAAAATTATCAATATGAACAAAAAGAATGCATTATAATTTTATATTATGGACCTTGATGAAATGACACAAAGTTTTAATGAAAGGGGTATATACAAAACAAAGTCTTCAAAATTTTATAAAGGTAAGTATGATGCATATAATTTTATTTATTTTATATTTATCAGTTTCCAAGGAAACAATATGAAGTTTATCGTAATTTGAATTTTTGTCTTTGAATTTTTTCCTTATGATTTAATAATCAAAACGTTACCATAAAAAAAGCAAAATGAACAATAGTACAAATCTGTTTAAAATAAATTAACTAACGAGAATCGCTACCCAAATTTTTTACGCACACCAAAGAAGATTGAGTCGTAAAAACGTTTCGATACACTTTTTCATAGGGTCCAGGTAAAATGGTTTTTTACCATTTTTATAATCGGTTTGGAATTTCAACATGTGTGGTACCATAGTGGCGTCTTGCCATGTGGCGGGCGTTTTGCGGTTGGATCGCCACTTGAAATTAATACCATGTGCTTAAAATGGGCTCGGGTGTGGTAGTTCACTTTTGTTAGTTGCTAGTGAGTGCGAATGATAATATTGTAAATACTGTTATGGTGATTTAAAGACACACACACAGACAATAATGGAATAGATTGTGATATTGTGTTTTCTAAATATAAATATTTAGTAAATTGTTTCGGAATGGACAATATTCTTTTCACTAAGAGCGAACACTTCCATATGTGTATATTTATCTCGGCTTGAATAGCATTAAACCTTTATTGTATTCATGTCATTTAAATGATCATTGGGCGATGTAATGGGATTTCATATTTTTTATTTTGAAGAACTGGCCATCTCCTTTTTAGGCTATATAGCCACGGCTATAACTAAGCTAAAACTAAATAAAAAACCAGTATATTTATATGAGAAGCTAATATGGTCCCGAACGGTATCTCAATATCAGACGCGAGGGCACTCCCATCTGCTCGTGATACCCAAGCATCGCACTACTGCGTTTCGAAGCAGCTTTCGATTCGCAGCTTCAAAGTGTTGGAACGATTTGCCACCACCTTTACGCGATCTCAGCTCTGTCAACACTTTTAAATTAAAACTTAAACAATCACTATTATCACTTCAATCGTTACTATAGTTGTGCCTTTTATCATATGATATCTATAACAAATTTTAGATTTCTAATATTAAAATTATAAATTTATGTTCACATTTTATTTTGTATTGTATTTTAAATTAATATCAAGATATAAACTTTATATTTTTCATTTTGTTTATCTCATTTCCATAAAATATTTATTATATTTTATTCACATGTACCTTTTTCCTATTTTTGAATTGGAACAGAGTTTGGTTTTGTTTTATTTGGTCGATGGAAGGGTGTCGTTGGTGAGGAACGGAGATATTGCTGAGTTATAAAACTTAACAATTGTGTTTTTATGTTTAATATTTGAGCTAATTTCATATTCACAATTTTTTTTTTCTTAATGTATTTAGACTGTATAAATTCTAACGGTAATAGTTTTATTATATAGAACATATAAAAGAGTTGTTTTGTTGATATAAGTATATACTCGTACGCTACATAGAGCTTTATGTTTTTTTTTAATGTTGTCTGGCTAATTGTGCTGGCTGAAAACCAGCGTGCAGCAGCTGACGTGTCCTGCGAGACACGCGGCTGAGGCACATATGCTGAGCCAGAACAAATTTGGCAATATGATATATGTTTTTAATTTGTTGTTACTCAAACATTGTAATATTTTTTTTGCCAAATAAATTATTTTTCTTCTTCTTCTTCTTCTAAACTTATTCAAAATATATATTTCTAGAACCGCCTACATATTCTTTGTACTTGATAAAGCGCAATCTCAACCAATTCCACAGCATAAACCATCTAATTTCCTCCAGTAAAACCTATACAAATGCTTCCAAGAACCCAATAACCTCGTAATCTTGGCAAGCGGGAAACCAGCACGTTTCGCTGGTGTATGGGCTCCGATCGAATTACCATCGATTAAGCACGTTTTTGTGGCGCTAAGTACTGTTTGGCAATTGTTGTGGCTGGACTTAGCTTTGGGTTTTCGGGTTACATATGTGTATGTGGAAACCACGATTGATGTGCATGTAGGTTGACCTTTTAGTTAAGCTTTTTTACGCCCGATTTCTGAATTGAGTATTCCAGCTGAGAAAAACTTAAGTATCGTTCTGTCGCATTGAAATCTTAGCAACTTAATGAGACAAAACGATATTTAAGTCGTTCTCAGCTTGAATACTCAATTCAGAAATCGGGCGTTAGCCTTATAGTTTTAATTCGCACTTCTTTTTTTCTCGCTATTCTTTTTGAGTCATATGAGGCTAGAGCTTCTTGTATTATTGGTGGGCGATCAAGCTGAAAGTGAAATCTCCAACGAATTATTTTTTATCTATCTTTTTCTACATTAACTATGTAATACAAAAAAATAAGTTTTATTCTTCCAAGTGTTCCTTACTATAGTTTTCCTCCCTATTCAAAGCTTATTACCAACCACAAAACTTAACTTTTCACGATTGAAATTACTCAACCAAACACTTGCAATTTTATTCGTCTAACTCTAGAAAGTTGCATTTTTACGAGCTCTCGAAAGTTCAGGTTCGCTTCCTGGTGTAAGCACTTGATTTACAACGTGCTAAGTGTTCAGGTTTGCGTAAAATATTCCCACTGTTCCTGCGCTTGAACCCAAGTTTTCTTACATTTATGATTCAGTAGTCGAAGTGCTTTGAGAATACGTTTATGTTGAAGTCTGTGTTAGATGCATATACAATTAGTCTTTCTGTAGATATTAAGGTGTTACATTGAGATAAGTTATATACTGACAAGTTATATATTGTTCCTACATGTATTCAATATTTTTGGAGGATGTACTCGTAAGTTAGGGATGAGGACAAAACTAGTTAGAAACTTAAAAAAAAGATAGATGGGGTTGGGGGTGGAGAAGGGTAGGTTTAAATAGTGTTGTGTTTACCTATGCGACATATATGTTTTGAGCCGCTCTTGAGCTTCGTGTACATTCATCAATACTTAACATACATGCTTTTTTATTCTTAAGTCTACAGACGTCTGCCTTTTTGGGCAGCTTCCTATCTAATCGAAGTGTTTCCTCCGTGGTCGTCCTCTCCTGACCTTACCATTCACATTGGGTCTATATACTCGTAACTCTGCCACCAATTTACTTTCAACCATCATGAAATTCCTTTCCCTATCTTTCCTACAGTAAAGCTTCTAAATAAGTAATAAATATATTTTACAACTTTCATGCTTTTTCCGTGATGAGATTCCGTGACTGGGAGCCGTGACTGGGGCAATCGGACTATCACAAAGTTCTGATAGGAAATCTTGCCCACCTGTTCCGTGATACCATTTTCTTATACAACTTTCTCGGGTGTTGCTTTTGTTTATCATCACGACTTACAATTGTTCTGGTGTGGATTGATGTAGATTTGGTGTTCTCGGCCCTTCTCTTTGAGTTTCTCTGAATGCTGTTTGGTGTTTGTTTGTTTATTGAAATGTCAGTTTGTTTTAGATGCTTGTGTTGTTATAAGAATAATTTCTTTTTTATATGTATTATAAAGTCAGTTTTGTTGTTATTATGTTATCAAGTTAGATGATTGATTCCCGATTAGAATTCGCAGAGCATCCTAATTGGAAATCAATTGTCCAATTGCTTTAGGCTACTTCTGATATGAAAACGTCGACGCTATCAGACTGCATTGGGGTAGACAGAGACTGGATCTTCACAATTCGTCTCATACAATATTGAGAAACGTCTTAAGTTCTGATAAAGTTTATCAATCTTTTCGTACATGCCATTCATAATTTTCATAGGTTAATTCGAATAAATAGTAAAACATATAATAATTATGTAATTTAATCAGAATTTCGTAATTGTTAATTGCAATTTGCTAACTAATTCAAGAAACAGGTTGCTTTATATTTGACTAATTGACGGTTGGGGAGGCAATTAGAGCGAGGCCTATGTGCAGCAGTGGAGGTTTTTTGGCTGATTATGATGATGATGATCCATACGGTAAGCACAACGTGTTATTGCTTCATTAAAAATATATGAAATGCAATACATCCCAACAGAAATGCCATGGAATGAGGATATAATGCCTATTCGCTTTTTTAAACTTTCACTCAAAATACTATACCAGCACAACTCCTTCAGACCAAACCTTAAAAAACTTTTACTAAACCCAACTAAAGTCACACCTGTCCTAAAAGCTGCGATAAGCAAGCCTTTCTGTTCTCATCACGACTTCTCATTAAGCTTTCAAGCTTTATCGCCGTTCCAATACTAAATAGAAAGGGATCTAAGTGTTTTGACACAGACTGATTACAGATTGCGGAATGGTCATAATGCTCCTTTGTTTTGTGATGTTTTCAATAGATATAGATAACAAGAAGCTCCGAATGGGCTGGATTTCACACGAGCACTTTCACTGACGTCTGTTTAATTAAGTTAGCTTTGGAAGTAGCTGGAATGAGATCTGGGGTAGAGCTTATCGTAAATAGCTTTTTATTAAGGTTTATGGGACTTAAGTTAGTAAATTATTTTGTAAATAATGTATTCACAATTAAATGTGTTACCTTTTTTTAAGTGGTATGTGTATAAGTGATTGTAACTGAGTAACTTGTAACTGATTGTAACTGAGTGTATTCGTCCAAAACGGCGATAGGCCTGCCCCCTATCACGTGAGTACACTGTCCATGCAAAACGTGGGTACTCTGAACACCAGGTGACAAAGTCACGTGATGTTCAGAAGTATTAGTACCTCTGCCAACCCCTTCGGGGATATTCGGCGTGAACGTTTATGTTATGTTATGTTATGTATGTGTATAAGTAAAAGTAAAGTAAAAATGTTTTATTCAAATAATAGTGTGTTCTTTTACATAGTTAAGAAATAAGTGAGATCGAGTTTGCGGTGAATAAAACAAATAAATTTATATTCTTGGAAGATCTCGTCGAGATTTATGAAAGTATGATTACGGTTTATTTCATACTGCACAAAATGTTTTATAATTCAGTAAATTCATATAAAAAGCTTTCAAATTTTCTAATATTACTCCTATTAACTTTTTCTCTGAAAAGCCATGATCCTAACCATAACATAACATAACATAAACGTTCACGCCGAATATCCCCGAAGGGGTTGGCAGAGGTGCTAATACTTCTGAACATCACGTGACTTTGTCACCTGGTGTTCAGAGTACCCACGTTTTGCATGGACAGTGTACTCACGTGATAGGGGGCAGGCCTATCGCCGTTTTGTCCGAATACACTGTCACATGACTAAGTACAACTCAGCCATGTGGGTTTCCTCACGATGTTTTCCCTCACCGTTAACAACCAAGATAAATTAACCACACATATGTCTTTAGAAAAGACAAATTGGTGTAGGCTCGACCCAAGATTTGAACACTAGTCGTTTGCACGATAACCGAGTGTTCTACCCACTGGGCTATTACGTTTGTAATGATTTATAATTCAGTAAATGCATATAAGAAGCTTTCAAATTTTCTAATATTACTCCTATTAACTTTTTCTCTGAAAAGCCATGATCCTAACCAGTTTTTATTTATTAACCGTAGCGGAGAGAAAAGTTAAAAAAATACCTGTCTTTATTGAGATTTTGTCTAATGCAAAATTTTACTTAGCCTACTTACTGACTCGTTTTATTTTTTCCAGGTAAACCTTTTTTTTTGTGCTGGAAACATTTACACGCAGCAACACTTTAGCTGAGCTTTGGTAAGAATATTTATCAACCTTGTTGGGGTTTCAAAACCAACCCTTACAGCTGCACTAACACCTCTTCTCTCTAGTTTTTCCAGACAATGTTTAATTAGATATTTTTTCTACGGATACGTTTTATTTTTCAAATTAATGCTATATTTCAACTGAATAGAGATAATTGATTGAGAGATTCAATTTATAAAGTAGAAATATATAGTTTTGCAAGAAAGGATCTTCTGCCATGAAAAAGTTCCTAGTCGGACAATTGTATTATTGATATTCGTAAAACACGACGACGGCCTTGCCCTGAATACGAATATGCACTAGGATATTTTACGTCAACAGTTAATCTATGCCTAAAGCATCAAAGTATTCCAACTGTCGTACAAAGAAGTTATTAATAATTTCTGCCTTCCCTTCAAAAATGAATCCCGTCAGTATACGTAAGATAATTATTAAAGTGTTAAAGTTACCCAGCTTACGTACTTCATAGTCTCAAAACATTAAAAACTACTATCCCAACAAAATACACTATATATCTTCACTACTTCAATAAATTCACAACAAAATTCCAGCAACCTCCTCCACTAGCTCAGCTAACAAAGAACACTAAACAAATTTATCCGACATTTTTATCGTACATCAAAAAGATTCCTCTTAACAATACAGCGTTTTGCTATCAATTAAATTCCTCAGTTACGGTCAAAGGTGTCTGTCTGACTGACTTTTCAATGCACACCACTTGAGACTCCTTGAGAGCCTCTTTCTACTCAATGTAATTAATTATTTGAAAAGAGTATTTCTTTTCAAACGTTTTTTGTTAGTGAGATTGATTTGATAGAGATATCGGGTAGCGTAAGCGTAACTTATGAATGCATTCTTGTTCAATTAATTGTATGTAATTGTGTTTGTTCTTTTTGAGAGCTTGTAATGTAATATCAATGTATAATGTATTACATGCAAGATCGGATTGGATTTTTTACTTACCATACTTTTAATGATTTTGGAGAAAATCATGTGTTGCATTTGTATTGTACGATGAAGAATATCTTTTCTTAAAATTAAAAACTATCTGGATTAATTTATACATACATACATACATATACTCACGGCTATAAATCCCTAGAAGGGTAGCCAGAGCTAAGGAACTAGAAATTCCTCAGCTTGTTTTAAATTATAGTGGTTCACATTGCTGAAAAACTGTATTATTAGTAACAACAAAAATCCGCGGCTATTTATACCAAAAAGGATAAGGCAGAGCTTTAAAATTATAAATTCCTCAGCGTCTTTCGAAAGTTGAGTGGGGAAAACATTATGAGTTTACAGCTACATCGCTAAAACGATCAATTAAGAAATCCAATAACCCGCTAATAAATTTAATACCCATCACCAACAACCTTTATTTTTACCATCTTTTCCACACTCACATTTCTAAAAGTGGCTGAGGAATTTCTAATTCCTTAGCTCTGGCTACCCCTTCTAGGGATTTACAGTCGTGAGTATATGTATGTATGTAAATTTAATATTATGACATAAAATTATTTTACAACTTGTTACTCGAAATTATAATGCCGAGCTTTTGTCACCATACCTCTCAATCATGTTTATTATTTTAATTTTATTAAGATATCCAACAGCTGATTTTTTAAAACTTAAATAAAAAGCTATATAAAGTACTACGAAATTTGTTAGCCAAAGATGTGTTCCAAACTTATTTAAAAAAATATTTCATATTCATACAAATCGCCATTCATACATCCCCATTACAATACCATCTCTTTAAAATTCCAATTGTATTTGAAATTGACACTCAAGCCGTGTTCATCAGGAGCTCAGTAGGACGCAAATAAAATACTAAACAAAAACGTAATGTTACCATTATTTATTGTTAAAGAAAGTCGGGGGTAGGCAGGGGCGGACCCTTCCTACGAGCTCTGAATACGGAAGAAACAGCGAAAAATATCCCTACAAGCAACCCTAAACCAACCATTGACACTTGAGCTTTTATTATCATGAAGGTCCAAAGGGTTGAAAGTTCAACTTAATTTGGTTTTAAGTTTAAGTCTGTTAGGCGAGTTGCATATTATTCATGGTTGAGTTCTATGAGGTTTTGGTATGATATATAGTTTTGATCTTGCTGACTAGTACTTTACATATGAAAAGTAGTAATTTTAGACGCCTGTTTTTGCCTGTCTCTTACCTACTTATATACTTATAATTATATATATATTTAAAATAATTAAAATAAAGCGGAATACTTCGACCTATTATATACATATACATTATTTTTAGTTTGTTACGATTATGAGCAACAAAGTGTTTATAGAATCTGAAATCCGTATTAAAATCAGTTCAGTAACGTAATGTTTGACGTGATCGAATTATAAGTTTCACACTTATTAACAAAAAATATATCTCTAATATTAAATAATGCTGAATTAGTATATAACGTTGGTAACTTTCACTGTATTTAGCCACTCAGTTAAAAGTGTCATAAAATATAGAATAACATAGAACAGATGCCATAATTTACTGTGTTTTTTTAATTTCAACCTAATAGTCGGGTAAGTAAGTCGGGTAACTGCTGACAAATTTTTAATATTATGTCCCATTGTAACTCTTTCCGAATTGAATGTTGATTTTGGCTAGAATACATTTGATTAACCATTAATAAACACCTTTAATAAATTTCCTTTGCCTTTAATGATAAATATAGTTTTCGCAATAAATTCGCAACCCGTAATAGAATTACGATCGCGATAATCCTTGTCAACAATCAGATAGTAAACTGAATACATTCAAGCCTCGAACCCGGACCCTTCAATCAAGATAACACGTCACGAGGCGAGCCTGAAAGCTTACATTGTGACAAAAACAAAGGGACACGCAATAGAAACATTTGCGAAATCAAATTATGCAAATATTATGCAAAACACTTGACAATTAATTGCTATCCAACAGAAAAGCGAAGGCGATAGCGTACTGAACAACGATGTGCTTTTTAGAAGCGTAAAGATATTGTTTGTTTGAATAGTAAAATATGAGTAAAACTCACTCCCTAAATTAATACACAAGTTTTAGGAAACATTTTTGTTTGTAGTATGTGAATGATTCTTCAAGTTACATTTAGATAATTGAAGGATGATTAGCAAACAGATATTCAATATTTGTTTATCCATTTGAAAATATCAGAAACATAAGATTAATTTTCAATGGCTTTGTGAGTTTAGCTCATTGTATGGCTCACTTATGAGTTACAGCTGAATAATGCAGCAAAATATACAATGATCGAAATGGTGCACAATCCGGACACCAAAATTATAGATCCCCAAAGAAAAAAGTACAAATACATACATACATACATACATATACTCACGGCTATAAATCCCTTAACGGGGTAGCCAGAGCTTTGGAATAAGAAATTCTTCAGCCACTTTTGGAAGTTGATTGAGGAAAAGATGGTAATAATAAATGTTTTTGGTGACGGGTCTCCAACCACATCGCCCAAAAATCACTTAAAAAGCCCCTATTCCCTTAAAAAAGTACAAATAATATGATGGTTTAATGAAAGTTCAGAATCTTACACAATAACTTACAAGCCTACAAGAATAATAAACTTAATAGGAAATAGTTGTAATGTACCGGATGTATTCAACCGATGCCCGCCGCAAGGGGACTCCCCGGATGTGAATGATCTATATGCAAATTTTATAACCCGCTTATTATATTTCGACTCGCAAAATTATTCTGTTTCGGGCCCAGTTGTTTATCAAAATTTATTGTATGGAAATTTCACGTCTACCATTTTATTTTATAGTTATACGAAAGGATGAACACCGAAGAGGGTAGTTGAGTGAAATTCTATTATTATTTCCGTGTTTTATTGTAATTTTCTTTTCTAATATTTTTATTTAACGGCCTTCTTTATTGTATGAAGTGTGTAACCAATTAATTGAATTTTGAAAATTAATACTAATATTTAGAATTTAGATTATGGATTTCATTGAGCCACTCGGCATTAGATATTTTTGTATTAAAAAATAAGTTAACGATAAATTATATTTTGAGACCATAATATGTGGGGCTGCATAGTAACTACCTAAAAATTATTTAATGTATGTGACAACTGTTTATACATTAGTTAAATAAATTTTGATATCATAACAACTTTTAGCTCGACTGTTACAAATACATCAATATCTTCGTTCCTTTCCGTTTTATATCAAACCAGACTCAGTTGTCCGTAAATATGCAATGCAATGCTCAATCGAATGTGATGCTTGATCAATCAAGACAGTATTCGATTCCATTTTCCATTCGAACAAAACTTCCGCGAAAGTTCACCGCGTATTGTGGGAAATCGATTATTTATATCGTTTAGTTGAATACGATCTTTGTCCATTGTTTTTGTTTGAATCTCGGATATGTCCGTCTTGTGTTCTTTAGAAATTCCGTTCAGGAAACGCTGCGATTGTTTTGTTGTGTCAAACGAAATGTTCTAGTGTTTTTGTTCTTTCTTTACAAATTCAAATCCGTTGAGCTTGCTCTCTGTGCCGTGGGAACACTGGATTCGGGAATATCGACAGGTGAATGTCGATGAATAATTCGATTGAATTGGTTTATTCGGTTCTATTTTACTTTCTTTACATCACCTTTTGCTATGTGATTTCTTTAGAATTACTGTCTTTGGTGCTAGCATTATTCTTTATTCCAGGATTTCTAGCAAACAAATACTATATCATTGTAATTGTTAGTAGTGTTATTGTTTATTAATCGATCAGATCAAGATAATGAAATCCAGCCCTGTTTATTGTGATTCCATTTGCTGATCACAAGATATAGTTCATTTTATTTTACCGAAAAGTAAAAATAAGCAAAGTAACAAAAATAAGTAAGACAATTATTCCCGAGTAATTACAATTGTAACTTTTCACAACACCTAATTATTACAATGAGTCTTCATTAAATCCAAACAAAATTCCTCGCAATCAAATTCTTCTAAACACCAATTCTTTGTCTTACAAAAACTATTTAAACCAGTCTATAAATAAAAATCGACCTTTCTAACTGCAATTTCCTGACTAACATTTCATACATCCCCACACAACAAGTGACATCCGCATTTACCCCAACTCTGCCCACCCCTCGATTCTGAATTCATTTGCGGTATTCCATTAGAGCCGTATTGTCGTTGCAAAGAAAACACAAATGAGCGGATCCTTTCATTCCGCTAACTTGATTAGTGAGGACGCCCGTAGAATCCGTAGAATAATGTTGGATTAACTTGGACAATGCTGGTTTAGCTAAATGTATGTGTAAATCTGTGTTTTTGGAGATTTGCCTTTGACTAAAGAATAGACTGGTAACACAAAGGTTGGAAGCCTGGTTAAGAAAGGTTTGAACTGTAAGGACCTGATGAACTTAAACATAGATAGGTTTAAATAAAATTTGAGGTTTGCTTTTATTTTCTAAAAAGGATAAATATTACGGCTGTAAATCCCAAAAAGAGGTAGCCCTAGCATCAGGACAAGAAATTCCTCAGCAGATTTTGGGAGTTCAACGAGGAAAGAGTTATAAAATAAAGGATCTCTAAGAAATTCATACGTACCATAAAGAGCTAATAAAAGATTTGTGGTTGTAAAGAACACAAATGAGCGGCTCCTTTCATTCCGCTAACTTGATTAGTGAGGACGCTCCGTGGAATAACGTTAGAGTATCTCGGACATGGTTTAGGTAAATGTATGTGTAAATCTGTGTTTTTGGACGGTAAAGAAAAGACTCTTAGCTCGAATGTTGGAAGCCTGGTAAAGTAAGGCTTGAACTGTTAGTACTAAGTGTGATGCTATACACTTAAACATCTTTTGAAAGTAATTTAAGTTTTCCTTTTTGTCTTATCGAAGGGATCTTCATACATTCGTATAATAATGATTATAAATCCCAAAGAGGGGTAGCACCAGCATCAGAATTAGAATTTCCTTAACCACTTTTGGGAGTTGAATGAGGAAGGAACCTATCGTAAAGAGCTAGCCATAGCTTTGTGATAGTAATGAAAACAGAAATAAGCGTCTGCTTTCTTTCCGCTTACATGATTAGTGAGGACGCTCCGTGGAATAATGCTGGATTGACTTGGTCATGGTTTCGGTAAATGTATGTATAAATCTGTGTTTTTGGACTATAGGTTAGCATGAACGTTGGAAGCCCGGTAAAGAGCGTAAACTGTAAGGACTAAGTTTGGTACTACACACTTCACTTCAGGTTCCTTTTATCGAAGAGATATTTATACATTCTTATAATCATGGTTATAAATCCCAAAAAGAGGTAGCCCGAAATTGAGAATGAGAAATTGGGGAATGAGAAAGTCGCTTTTGAGAGTCGAATGGGGAAAGGTACTATTAAGAACTAGCCAGAGATTTGTCGTTGCAAAGAAAACTCCTTTCATTGAGCTAACTTGATTAGTGAGGACGCGAGTCGGATTATCTTGGATATGGTTTAGGTAAATGAATGTGTAAATTGGACTAAAGAATCTACTGGTAACACGAAGGTTGGAAGCTTGGTAAAATGCTTGAACTGTAAGTTCTAAGCTTGATGCTATACACGTAAACGCCGTTTAAAAAGAATTTGAGGATTTCTTTTTGCTCGTATCGGATATTCACACACACTGCTAGAAAAAACCTTATGTCGCCTCTTTCAACACACAACCTATGTAATTATATTATTGTTTAATAAAATTATAAAAATCGTAATGAAGAATCACTTAACCTCACTATACTTCTACCACTGAACTTAATCTATCGCAAGTCTCGCTATAAATAAAACATACAAACCGTAATTTCTCCTATCTCCTCCCAATAGGGCTTCTGAATGCTCCTATAATTATTGAAAGGGCAAATTGAATGTATTAAACCAGACTTGTTATTAGCAGCGAGCGGCGGGCGGATTTCTTCACTAATTACACGCTATTTTGTTCTGTTCTGTATAGTAATGACAGATTCAGTCGACGGAATGATTACCCTGGATTTAGGTTATGGATTCGATGTTTGTTTTAACTAGAGCAAGTCAGCTTGGTGTATTGTATAGCCACTTAATCAAAGAAGAAGGTTTATAGTAGTTTAAGTTCTTTGCTGGAGTTAGACTTATCATTCAAACAAACAAACAACTGAATTTCGTTAAAAATCAGGACTCTAAAGTGCTATGAATAAAACGTGTGGGAAGAAGAATAACCAAGCGTGTAAGAAATGATTGATCAGGTCAAAATTTTTGAAAATTATCATGTGCTCTGGGCCTTATATTTTCGTCTCTGTGTTGTCTATCAGTCACTCAGTTTGTAACGGTAAATTATTTCATTGACAAAAACTAAATCGATCGATTTGTACGATCACAGCTTACTACATTTACATTCTTCAATGGTCTATTCACACTTAGGACTCCTGCCTTATTGAGCACATTGTCTAGTAGATCTAAGTGTGCTTGTCTTGCACGTCCTCTATATAAATTACCAATTACCATTGCATAGTTTAAATTGTTATGGCGATGTCTTTGCGCAAAATGATTACGGCAGAAAGTGTTTAAATAAATATTTAAAACTCAACACAAAATAAAAGCTTTAAATGTACATTTAAATAGCCAACAATCGTACTATTGTCTTGAGAATATTAACAATTCCTTTCTTCCATAATCTGATTCGATTTCGCAAGAAGCGTAAGAAGGCGGCATTGTTACAGACACATTTTGAAAAAGTAACATTTATTTTCTCCAGTTGAAATGCTATACAGCTGTCGATTTAAATGAGCCGATAAGAGTGACGATAAAAGATTTGGTTTTTTGGAAATGTCATCAATAACGAACGGTTTTACGTAGAATTCTAATTTCGGTACTACGTACATATATACTCGTGCCATTAGTTTCCGTTTGGTTCATCTAGTTTTTAATTGTGAGTGTGTGAGAATAGTGAGAGAGTGAACTTTGTTTTTAAGTTCGTTAAGATGAAAAATTTCATTAGTACCCCTTGTCCTGTGTTTATTAGTAATACTAAAAACTAGAGGTATCCATGGCTTCAGAATTGTTATTTCGGAGCTTCTTTCGGAAGTTTATTAGGGAAAATATTGTGAATAAGAATAAAATTGAGCAACCGTTTAGAACCATTACCAACCACATCGCCGAAAATTCTATACAGCAACAATAATCCTGAACACCAATTACCAACCTACATTACACATACAAAAATAACTGCTTGAAATAAGTGCCTTACTTTGCTGTGAGTTTTTACTTTCTTTGATAAACATAACATATACTCGCGGCTATAAATCCCTAGAAGGGGTAGCCAGAGCTAAGGAACTAGAAATTCCTCAGCCACTTTTGGAAAGTTGAGCGGGGAAAAGATGGCAAAATAAAGGTTGTTGGTGATGGGTCTCCAACCGCATCGCCCAAAAATCCCTTCAAAGCCCCAATACCATTAGGCGCCTCTTACGTACACCCACCGGCAGAAATGGGGTAGTGTTATTCTAAGCCGTCACTACACAGCTAATTTCTTAAATTAAATTTCTTTGATAATTTTATCAAAACTCTACCCAGGTGCCAAAAATAAATCACATCAAAATCAAAAGTTTAATTTCGCATAAAACTTAAAATACACAAGGCCCATTAAAAGTTCTGTTTATCAACAGTTAAAAAAGCAATTATTTGGGCCCACACGAAGCCATATCAGCCGAGCCCAATCAATCACATCTCTGACGTACTCACCCTTCACCCTCCGCCCTCATGAACCAACCCCTGACGACAAATACCATGACTTCCTGCCTTTTGTCGTGATCAACTTCTTCCTTACTTTCTTTTAGGATTTGTTGAGTTTTGTTAGACTTTTGTGCCGTCATGTTTCATTAATCAGTAAATTAAAATATAGAAAAAAAGAACATAACAATATGTAGTATTTTCTAAGATTTTCACGATTGCACATTATAATTAAAACAATTATTGATTTTCGGATATTTTGTGAGGATAAATTTTGTGAAGGTAGTTAGTATTAATAATTTTATAGTACTGTATAATGACAAATAACACCTCAGTCTTCCCGTGACCATGATAACTGAAAAGTTTTTGAAACGTCGGGCTTTAAAAACAATGTAATAACACGCGATTACAATATCCGAAAATCAATAATTGTTTTAATTATAATAATATGTAATTTATACAAAGAGATGAGTTTTCCATGATTATAAATTTTCATCCTGAGCTAAGTGATAATTTAATATGATGTTTAGCAAATTAAATACCTCATTACTCCGGAGATATACAGTTTATTCGTTTGTTAGGTATCTATTATACGAGGTGAAAAAATAACAGAGCATGTAGGAGAAGAACTCACACTCTAACAGAGACTCGTTAAGACCGTGCTCAGTGGCGATCAATACATACATACATATTCTCACGCCGTTAGTTCCCATTGGGGAAGGCAGAGACTATCGATGGAATGAAGCTAGAGAGGTTTGCCAGGATCGTACAAAGTGGCGATCGCTAGTCTCTGCCTACCCCCTGGCGATCAATAGCCTCTGGTTAACGCAAAGGGAATAAAGGGCATGAGTAAAAGTAAAAGTATTTAGTTCAGCTTCTTCAACTTAGTGGTTGTACTTACAGATTTAGGCAAATTCCTGTATTGAAGTCCGATATTACGAAGTCAAAAGTTAGCTCTTAGCATTTCTGCTACTAATGGAATTTTAAATAATTAACTTCTGATCAAATTCCTTTGTCTACGCAAACGATTTATTAACTTTAGCAAAATTGATCTGTCGATTCTCGATTGATATTTGTAATTAAATATTGTTCGCTCAAAAGCAGCTCGTTATAGTAAAAGTCCAATTTAATTTGTTCTAAACATCTTTGATGTTCAGTTTTCAGTGTTTTTGTTTTCAGTATGCTTCGTTTGTTTAAACTGTGGACTATTAATAATAGTTGCTTTACGCTTGCCATTTTTATTTGTTTGACCGATTTTTCTTTGTGGGTTTGTTATGACAATGTGCATAATGTGCAGCATAAATAATGTAGCGACTTAAATTTCTTGTGTTCTCTGTAATGTAAAAATGTGTCGTAAAACATTGCATTGATCAATATTGACCACTGTAGGTTGATATCCGAAAGTGTTGAAAAGTATTTTTTGATCGATTCAAATTAAACTTCGTGAATAAGTGAGCATCATTTTCAGTGCGGTATCGTACGTAACTTTGTGCATTTATTAATTAAAATGTTTGCAGATTTGTCCGTCAGTATCAGTTACTAAAAGTTGTCATAACGAAACCAGTGCACTGCACACACGAATGAATGGTACGCCACACGATATACACACATAGATATACTTACAAAATAGTGGCATCCAGAGTTTTAGTATCAGAGTACTAACCCAATTTTACGATTTATTTTTGCGCTGAGTTTTCCCCCGCTTCAAATACAGCGAAAATTATATAGACCAATTAAATAACTCAAGTGAACAAAGCTCTTTCAGTAATTAATATGCAGAAGCAATGGCAACTCGTCTTCAACGATCCTACATTTACTGCTAAAAGTAGATAAGTAGTCCGAAGAATTAGAGAAGAATCCCAAAGATAATAGGAACCAAATGTTTTTGATATGTTTAAAATAATATAAATATAATCTTTTGGAAGTTGAGTGGGGAAAAGATCGCCTCCAACCACATCGCCCAAAAATCACTTGAAAAGCCCTTATACCCTTAGTCGCCTCTTACGATCACCCACGGGTAGAAATGGGGTAGTGTTATTCTAAGCCGACACTACACAGCAATATTTATTGAAATAATATTCGTCAGTTTCATGTCGACAGTACTAGCCAATCGGATCGATCGAGGCGTCTCGCGATGAATCCCTACTAACAAAACATGACACTTGTTGCAGACGGTACCCATATAAAATATAGCCTTTGTGATTTCTTATACTTATACTGTATAAATTCTTTTACGACAAATACTCTTGTTATAGAATAAGTCTAGCCATCCCTTTTCTATTTTCATCTGATGCATTTTACTATGATATAACAGTCATCACAATTTTAACATGTTTCTCAGTCTCAATCTAGAACAGAATTCAATATGACAAACATTAGGAATAATTAAACGTTCCGTTTTATTCACTGTTGTTGGGCTTAAAAACATAAGTGTTAAATTAAAATAATTCATCAATTCGGTCATACAAGATTTTAAAAAAACGAGTATTGTTTATTATAAGAACTTTCTGAATGAATTCAATAGATATTGAAATCGAATCACGATGTCGAAAGTTTTAATATAAAAAGATGATTGAAGTATGTATTGAATGAGTAATGAGTAAATATGATATTAGTAATTATATCATTTTCAGATATAGAAAATTACAGCTAAGATGAAATCTTAAGCAACATGTAAATATTATTTTTCAGACCGTTTAAATTTAATGCTACTAATAAAAATCCCGAAAATACTCTAATAAACCAGCGGAAGTAAACGTATATCTAGCAATAAAACAAGGGCATTACGAGTCGCAGTATCGCGGAAACGAGTCTGGATTCCCGCAGGAGCCAGAAACCCTACAAAGTGGCGAAGCGGCCGCCATTTTGAATTTCAATAAACATTTATATGAACAACATTTTATTATGAAACTTGTACGGATTGTGGGCCTTTTATAGGGCTGTCGGTTGCGGTCTATGATTTATGCAAAAAGTTACTCTGGCGCCGATTTTTTATGAATAATACACGAAATATTCATTAGCGTAACAGCTAGCTGGAAATGATTTGTGTTTTCGACGCACCTGAACGCGTTTTTATAAAATGGCTTAATTTTCGTTTGTTTGTTAAACTATAAAAGATTAATCGTTTAACTATTGAACCTGAAATGGGTAAACATTTATAACCACGGCAAGCATATCTTTCTAAGAATCTAAATACATTCAAAGAAACAATAAATTATAGTATAGGTACTCAGAGCTCACGCCGCATATTATCAAAATGGTGGCAGAGACACTTATATTTCTAAATATCAGGTGTCATTTTTGTCACCTTTTGTTGAGAGTTCCCACATTTTGCTCGGACAGTGCGTTTATGTGACAGGAGGCAATGTTGGATTGTAAACAGTATTGTGTTGATTTTGTATTTTAGATTAGAATTTAAAATTTTATTTTTATTTACTACGCCACCTGCGAAACCCTGTTTACGCTTTAATGTAACATGCCTACCATGTCCCCCACGATACAGGCTATGCCAAGTGTAGGGGACAACGACCTCTCCAATTGTAAAATTTCGTCACCTAATTACCAAATATCACCTAAAGGTAGCTTTGTAATGTAAACTGTTGTTATTTTGGTTATTGCTGGTGTAAAAATAAATATTTTTCATTTTTCATTTTTCATTTTCAAACCTCAAAGTAAATACTTAGCCACTTAGTACTTCAAAAGTATGATATCCGTTTTCCATCTAGTAGGACAACTGATGGACACCTTTCGAACGAGGACCGGTGGGTTAGTGCTATATGTTGCCTTACACAGACCTATTTCAGCATATTGCCATTTTTTATATCTTATTTCTGTTTTATAATAATATTTTTTTCTATCTATATAAGCGCATTCATAAACATAGATAACCACGCTTTTATTTCTTTTTTCGCAATTTAGCCAGCCCTAGCGATTCGATAAATTTAAGATAAGGGCGCATCCTGAGGGGCGCACAACTGTAAGTAATTGGAAGGGACTGGACTTCATTCCTTTCTTTCCCTTCTAACCAGTCCTTCGAAAAACATCTGCATCCCTTTCCCTAATTCACCGAAAGATAAGGACAGATTATTTGATGATTTGCGAAGATCACGAGGGCCAGAATTGTAAGATGGTCTTTCGTCAACTGATGAATCTTGATTGGTGATTGATGATAGGTCGCTGATATGGATTTAATTGTTGATCAATCTAGGGGAAGGCTAAATGTCCCTTTATTATAGAATGCAGCAGGCATTTATATTTCAGTTATTTTTGTGTTTTTAATTTCGAAAAGATTAATGGTTTTCTATGTCACTTACTATGCAATCATCTAAATGGAATTGTCTGAAATAACAGTATTAAGATCGATATGATAGAAATGTTGATATCATATTATTAGGGGGAAGTGAAATAACATCGTTTCAGTATAAAATATTCTTTTGTTGAATTATTTGTACTTAACATTATGTTTATTTTGTTTCAGGTATGTGAGGATTTATCTACACTACAGTTACCACGGGCCAATTTAGTGGAGGCTACTTAAAACTAACTAAACTAAGGTGCAACTCTTTCGCATTGTTGTCATATCATGTCGAACAGTCTCCCCCCCTACATAAATTGACACATCCGGACGAGTTACTTTTGTTGTTCTTACTACACTGTCGGGGAAATAAATTCATATAATCACAGCTTGCAACATACCGCAACTTTTGAAAATTTTGCAGCATATAATTTTACAGACGATTTCAAAAAACTTCAAAAATGTTATAACTAATTCAATGCCATAGGTAGACGTGCGCAATTTCTTTAAAAAAACAATACTAACCAAACTAAATACACTTTTATATATAGTTGTATAATTACATTTGCCGTGTAGTGTCGGCTTAGAATAACACTACCCCATTTCTACCCATTGGTGATCGTAAGAGGCGACTAAGGGTATAGGGGCTTTTTAGGTGATTTTTGGGCGATTTGGTTGGAGACTCGTCACCAAAAACATTTATTATTACAATCTTTTCCCAAATCAACTTCCAAAAGTGGCTGAGGAATTTCCCAGTCCAAAGCTCCGGCTACCCCGTTAAGGGATTTATAGCCGCGAGTATATGTATGTATGTAATACAATAAATAACTTCTACAAGCTGAAACTTTGATTTTTTATAGCTTTAATAGCTTTTTGCCAATAAGTATAAAGTGAGTACGAAATTCTTAACCTATAAACCATTTTCATCCCCCGCAATAGTTAGTGTAATGTACAGTTCCGATAAAATTTTACAACTCTTTTTAAGTAGAAAAATTATATTTTGAAATAAGACCGATCGTTTATCTAAACTAGATTTCCCTGAGGAAACATCGTGGGGATTTAGGAATGGTTGTAATCACTTAGCTAATATTTTTTTTTGCTTTCTTATCGGGTTTTTTTTATTAATTTACTTTATTAGGAGAGTTAGATCAAGTAGGGATGTGCTTAAAAGCCGGAGTAAGAAAATTATATGAGTGTGGGTGAAGAGAGAGAGATTTGTCAGGATCGTACAAACGGGCGCTCTATAGATTTGTTTACCTCAAGGGGAACTTGTGGCGTGAAGATATGTATGTATTTAACATACCTAGTTTAAAAGCGAAGCGAAGCAGCAAAACTTTTAAATATGATCTTCCGATCATTTTTATGACATATATTCGATTGAATTATTTTTATTGATTATTTTGCGGATTTTCATAGCAATACAAATATTAATAAGTAACTTCGCTTAATTCCGCTAAATAATCGGCGGAATTAAACGAAGTAACTTATTAGTATTTATTTTTTATGACATATGTTCAAAATGAAAATAAATGCAATTCGGTTAAATGTGATATGATTTATTTGTAAGATCGAAATGCGGAAGCAATTTCATCTAAAGGAGACGCTTCGTCGTACATTTTAAATATTTTATTCAATACCTTAATGTTCATTTACACCACAAATCTAATAAAATTATCAAATGTTAATATCACACCGAAACATATCAATCGTTACAGAACATTAATTAACGAACCACACCATAAACACCGGCCATTTTGAAAAACAAACATTCATACGTCAGCACGTAACCGTTTGTTGTTTTTCGCTTTATTTTCTTACAACTTTTTTCTCAGAATCGATTTATAATAAGGTTTAGAATCCCGTGAATGGGAACTGTTGACAGGAAGTCCCAGGAAGCAGCGCGTGTGAAATCGCTCTTATTTGGTAGTAATCAAGTGGGCAAAGATCTTAATTTATGTTTCCTAATTAAATTTTTGATTAAACTGTTGCTTTAAAGTAGTGAAGCGATTCATTACTTCATTCGCTTTGATATTTTTATGGTCTCGATACGTGAATCGGATTTGATTGCGGAGATTCATTAGATTCATTTATGATCGTATTAAAGTATATTTCTAAAAAATGGTATTTATATTTATTTTCTTCTTATTATATTATATTTGATGTGTAGTGTCGGCTTAGAATAACACTACCCTATTTCTTCCGGTGGGTGTACGTAAGAGGCGACTAACGGACTTGGGGCTTTTAAGGGTTTTTTGGGCGATGCGGTTGGAGACCCATCACCAACAACCTTTATTCCACCATCTTTTCCCCACGCAACTTCCAAAAGTGGCTGAGGAATTTCATTCCTTAGCTCTGGCTACCCCTTCAAGGGATTATAGCCGTGAGTATTTGTATGTATGTATTTATGTTTCTCCTTACCTTTTTTTAATAATAAATAGGTCAGGATTTTATAATTTTAGAACGTTATCCCGGGATGTGTAGAACCAATTGAATCAGCGCCCATCGCTGGTCATAACACAATATATCAAAGGAGCTTTAAACTTACGCACATATCAGCATATCTTAAAACGTTGAAATTTGTCAAAGCGTAGCTTAGATGTAACCATTTAGATCTTGGCGAAAATTATTATTTTCAATCGTTATTTAAAACAGTATAAATGCAAAATAATAATTCTAATTAAATCCTCGGAAGGGAATGCTAAGGGTGTTTCTTCAGGATGCCATGAAAATTTACCACTTAGTGTTCAGAGTTTTTTCTATACGCGACAGGACTAAGAAAAAGTGAAAAATCCATTTGATACCATAACGGGAGAAAGTGAAAGAAATAAACGAATTCAAATCTTCATAAGAGAGTCCAGCGTTGACCAGTAATCTCCAAAATTTTCTTTATAAAACCCTATAGGTAAATCATGATTTCAATATTAAAACTGAACAAATACGCTCTATTGTAACACTAAAAAATATAAATCGCGCTTACAATGATGTTCTTAGCATTCCGTTTACAGTTAAATCGTAAATGAAGTGAGAACAGAATGACATTGTTGTAATTTGAACTTTTACAATAAATAAATTACATTTTATGACTTGAAAACAATGAGGAGTTGTTCTTTGTAACTCTACACTTCGATTGTTATTGTATTAGTTCCTCATTTATTTTCGACGTTTTTGACATTATTAATAGCTCAGTAACTGTAACTAGAATTATTAAAGTTAGTATACTATGGTCATTATCATGGTATGTACATTTAGCTGTGTAGTGTCGGCTTAGAATAGCACTACCCCATTTCTTCCGGTGGGTGTACGTAAGAGGCGACTAACGGTATTGGGGCATTTTAAGGGATTTTTGGGCGATGCGGTTGGAGACCCATCACCAACAACCTTTATATCGTCATTTTTTCCCCACGCAACTTCCAAAAGTGGCTGAGGAATTTCTAATTCCTTAGCTCTGGCTACCCCTTCTAGGGATTTATAGCCGTGAGTATATGTATGTATGTATCCTATGGTTTATGTTTAGTGCCACTTTAAATTATTTTATTAGAGTCACTTTGGACTAAAAAGGTTTATTAGCTATTGATGGTTTCTCCTTATCTCATTGGATTGACACCAACGTAGGTATTTGGGATTTTAGTTTAAATTTGATGAGACTTAAATTAAATATATTTTGAAAAGTGAATATTTTTATTTAGTCGTTATATTTTGGGCGTTAACAAGAATGATTTTTTGTATTCTATTATCCTGTAAAATACCTTAAGTTTTGAAATAGTCGTCAAAAGTCCTATGCTCCCAAAGAACCCCAAAACCAAACCGAACTATTATTCCCAAACAAGGGAACAAAGCTATATGTGTTCTATATTTAAAAATCGGTTACGCAATAGCTATGAGGAGCGTTTTGTTCTCAATTTGAAATGCTCCGGAATGCCAGCTCATTTGCCGCGCTTTTATTTATGCGTTTTGTCCTTTGACAAATTCATTCGTCTTTCAATGACTACTAATACGAAGCAAAGAAAAAAAGAAATGTACTACGGGAGGCACGTAGATTTAGAGTACCGTTTTTAAGTGTTTTTTTACATATACTCACGTCCATAAATCCAAAAAGGGGTAGCCAGAGATTCAGAGCTAGAAGCTTCTCAGCCACATTAGGAAGTTGATAGGGGACAAGATGTAAAAAAAAAAAGTATCGTTGGTAATGTGTCTCAAACCGCATCGCCCAAGAACGACTTAAAAAAAGTCCCATACCCATAGTCGCCTCTTACGACACCCGTTGATAAAAAACGGTAGTGACATTAAAACCGGCACTACACAGGAAATAGTACTGTTTGTTATTAATAGTCAAATTCTGATTAGTTTGAGAGGTTTGCCAGCATGGTTCAAAGTGACAATCAATAATCTCTGCCTTGTCCCAATAGAAACTATTGGCGGGCGTGAGTCTTTACGCATGTATGATTTTGTTTTCTTACAATTGTATTTTTGTATTCCCCTTATTTTGATTACTTCAATCTCTTTCTTTGTACGGAATACTAAACTTAACATACACACATATACTCACGGCTGTAATTCCCCAGAAGGGGTAGCCAGAGCTTCAGAATAAGAAATCCTCAGCCATTTTTGAAAATTGAGCCCTGAAAAGATAGTAATATAAAGCTTACTAAACTTAATTGTTTTTTTTTCTGGTAGTTCAAAAACAACGATAAAACGTAGCGATAAAATCTGTCATGCAGTTAGTTAATAAACCATTATAAAATAGTACGTAATATCACGTGTGTTAATGTGAATATTGTGAGAATTTGTTTACGAAATGTTCACATATGCGTTAAATTGTGAGTAATTCCTAACATATGCTTATTGCGTCACCGTTTCAGTACTATGGCTTTTATTAGCCATCCATCATGGATATACTTGCGCGTGGTTGAAATTAAATGGGGTGGGCAGAAATAGGATAAAATGGCCACATATGTTAGCATAAATGTTAAAGGAGCACACAGAGATTATCAATACATAGTATAAAACAAAGTCGCTTTCGCTGTATGTCCGTATGTATGCTTAGATCTTTAAAACTACGCAACGGATTTTGATGCGGTTTTTTTTAATAGATAGAGTGATTCTTAAGGAAGGTTTGTGTGTATAATAAATGCATAATATAGTAGAGAAACACTGATAAATTTAAAGGTTTCTAATGTGATGTCGTAAATAAGCACGTTTTTTTGCGCTTATATTGCAAACGCTGGCTGAACCCTACGAGATAGACCAAAATAATGTACGACAGTATTGTTCACCTTAAAAAGTTCAACAAAAAAGTCCTCGATGGTATATGTCTATCTCTTAGGGATAACCCAGCATAACCATTTTTATTATTTACTAAAAAATCAATACATAGTATAAAACAAAGTCGCTTTCGCTGTATGTCCGTATGTATGCTTAGATCTTTAAAACTACGCAACGGATTTTGATGCGGTTTTTTTTAATAGATAGAGTGATTTTTAAGGAAGGTTTGTGTGTATAATAAATGCATAATATAGTAGAGAAACACTGATAAATTTAAAGGTTTCTAATGTGATGTCGTAAATAAGCACGTTTTTTTGCGCTTATATTGCAAACGCTGGCTGAACCCTACGAGATAGACCAAAATAATGTACGACAGTATTGTTCACCTTAAAAAGTTCAACAAAAAAGTCCGCGATGGTATATGTCTATCTCTTAGGGATAACCCAGCATAACCATTTTTATTATTTACTAAAAAATGGTTATTTACGAAGTGATTTTAAACAATACAGCATTAATCCTTATCCAATTAAGTACCTTAAATAAATTGTGCATTTATTATAGATCAATATTCTTTTTACAGCATATAATTTAATTGAATATTACCGAAGATATTACAAATTTAAAATGCAGGGTCGTAGTTGTTTGCGCCGGGCGGCGCGTGCCTATAAATAGCGCACTTTATGATTTGCAGCGATCGCACGCGTTTATCGGAGCTCTCTAGCGAGGAAAATATCAAGAATTAATTAAACTGAATAGAATAAGTATCTTTTGTTGTTGATTATCTTTTAATTTTGATTATTATTATTATTGTTATATTAGTAGTATTGTAAGTACATTAGGTTAGGTAGGATTAGCTTAAAACCATATTTCTTGGTATTGGCTAAAGACAAAAAAGCTGTGAACGTTGTGTATAAGGACACTCTGTAGTAGGTATATTTTGCATTGCACCCGTGCGAAGCCGGGGCGGGTCGCTAGTAAATACTAAAGGATAATTAAGTTAATGTAGAAATTGTTTTAGATTAAATCTGTGTAGTGTTGACTTAAAAAAGCACAAATCCTTTTTCAGTGTGTGTCGACTAAGGGCCAGTTCTTTGATCCGTGGTTAACAATTTGTTAAATATCGTAACTATTAGTTAGATATCAGCAAAATGCATTTTTTGACCCGTGGTTAGAGTAACTAATGGTCAAATATCGAACCAAAATGGATTTACGATTTAACTACTGGTTAGTCATTTAACTATAGTCAATGTAACAAATGGTTATATTTTTAACTCCGGATCAAAAAACTGGCCCTTAGGGGTACGAAGGTAAAAACATATTACATATTTTTTATATAACATATTAAAACATTAATAATAATAATAAACGTTTTTGGTCACGGGTCTCCTACCACATCGCCCAAAAATCACTTAAAAAGTTCCTATACCCTTAGTCGCTTCTTATGATCACCCACGCGTAGAAATGGTGTAGTGTTATTCTAAACCGACACTACACGGCAAAACACAACGTTTATTATTACCATCTTTTCCCCAATCAACTTTCGAAAGTGGCTGAGGAATTTATCATTCCAAAGCTCTGGGTACCCCGTTAAGGGATTTATAGTCGTGAGTATATGTATTTGTTTTGTGAGTAAATTTTATTTACACATTCTTAATGATAATGTGACACAATAGCATTTATTTTATTACACATATTTTTTGAATGTGCATTACTATATATTTATTAAAATCACAAATTAATAAAAGTAACAATCTAAAAGCTTTCCCGAAGATACAATAGACAAAGCATCCAAGTAAAATCCCTTCGTCGGACAATTTGCTAAGACAGAAACCATCATAAATTGCAATTAGGGCTGTCACGAAGTTCTCTGACAGGGCAAAGGGGCGTAGGCCCTAGGGGTGGACTAGGGTATTTTTATGGAGCCCAAAAGTATTGTATTCTTACACTGTTAATGTGTTTGTGGTTTGCTCTCTGATTTTCTTGTTCTATTTCTTAACGTTGTGAAAAGATCACTCCCTAAATCTTTGCCCTAAGCTTTTATAAATGAAGAGGAAGAAGCAATTTATTGAGGTTTTTGATACAGAATTTGTCTTGGAAACTTTATTCATAAAATGAATTTTACTAATAATGACGTTTGGTTTCAGAACAAGGCCGCATTGTTTGATATATAATTCAGATTTGTTCAGCTTTTTATATTTTAATCATGCAATATTGGTATTATAGTTAAATACACACAACTAAAACGCGAAAATAAATATTGTATGATACAAAAAAATGTATGAATATTTTGCTCGTGGAAAAACCGGCCTATGTAAGTTTCGTAAAAGGCGACAAAGGGTAAAACAAGATTTTTATCATTGCTGGCTTATTGGAAAATGCAATCGCCGATGTCCCTTATGTAGTTTTGATAAGGCTCATCCCACGGGTGATTTATAGGGTTTTAAGGGATACGGGGCTATTCTAGTGATTGTCATCGGCTTTTAAAAAAACATTTAAGTTTGTTCCATAGTGAGTAGAACTATTGATTCTGAACAATTCAGTAAGTATTGTATCCATACAATTTTCTGATGCATTTGATTCAGAACTGGAAATATTATAAGCATTTTATATTGTTTGAGGTGTTTTCTGGATTTCCAATGACATTAGCTGACCAAAAAATCCCCTTGCCAAACGTAAGCATCTGTGGTGCAATTTTTTAGTCATACAAAAAATTTGGTAACATATCTGTTCCGAAGGCTTACAACCCGTTCATTGTAGTTGACTTCTTTGCATAAAAAATATTCCTGTTCTATCCCATGGTATTGAAACGCTTTGATTTATACAACCCGAATCACGTATTCCAGGAATCCATTTTTATTTGCCATTCTACCGTCACCTCAAAGACCGCAATACGCTGTATCTGGAATATATTCACAAATCAGATCCTATTCACTGGTTCCGTGTTCCAAGTATGTTATTGGACCCCTTTCAATTGCTAATTCAAGATGGCGAACGTTTGACAATTTGTTTTCTATTTCGCTTGCCCTTTGGCGGTTGTGAGGACACATTTGTTTGTGTTCCATTTAGTGAGTTTGAGTTATTCTTCATATCGAAGAATTGGATTTAGAAAGGATACGGTGTATTTACGGTTGGGTATTGTTTTCACCCCTAATAGAGTAGTTTTCTTATCGAAGATAGGAAATTGGAAAGGAAATGGTGTATTTTAGATTTTGTATTATTTTTCATTCCTAATAGAGTAGCTGAGATAATAGTTTATTTGCATGTGAAGGTATGACATATTAAAAGGCGATCTGTATGTAAAAATATTTTACTACATTTGCCATCCGTTCGGGTTTCCCAGGATATACTTTCCTTCTTTGGGGTATTCTGGAAAGTCACTGAGCATTGTTATTGTACGACAGCTTTTCATCAAAGTAAGCGTATATTAAAATAAACGGCTTTCAGCCCTTAACGGTAAAAGATCATGAGATAAAAGGTGGATAGAAAACCATCATGGTAATTGTACTGCCTAAAAACCGTCAAAATCTTGTTCCCTATCACGTAGATATACTGCCAAGCCAAAAGTTTTACAGCCTGATTGCAAGATGACATAATTTCACCTAATGTTTAAAAGAAATAGTTATCGATAGTCCGACTCCGGATTTGAAGCTGGTCCTAACCACTTACCCTACCAATTGATAATGATAACATCCCTGCAACCCCCGCTGTATCTGTCAAATGCATTTCCTACCAACCCCCGCCGGCTAGCAATTTAAGTTTGACGTAACTTTTATAATGTTTCTCATAATGATCGCGAGATAAAAGATCGTGTAATCTTTGTTTTGCAGTGTTTAATAGCGGTGGGTAGGCGCAGTGAGGGGGTTGAAAGTTTTTATGAGACGAGAAGATTGTGGGTTTTTCTTTACAGGCACTACAAATTTATTTGTAAAGAAAACTGTACAACCTTTATACAGATCCAACTTTTATCTTCTGTACATATAAATAGAATTTGAATATCTGCTTTTAATTTCAAAATAAGCGCTCTTAAATAAATGCATAGGTACGAATAAAACATTTCAAGGAAAAAAACTGTCTCTGTTTGTGCTGAATGATCTCTGAAACGGACCAATTTAAATGAGACTTTCGCTGACAGATAGCTGATATAGATGCCACTTCCTTAATACATAAATATATAGTTCATTAGATCTGGATACCCCTTTTTGTCATTTGAACCCGTGAGTATAAGAATGGATGTAAGCCACGTAAATTTCAAGTTTCTCAGTAACATAAAAAGCTTAGTACACGAAACTCGTCGGAAACAGACCGCCATCTATTACCGGAACTTGACAAAACTCGAATTAAAACAATGATGAAACACAATTAGGAACACAATTGTCAACTGTAAGCTTCTAAAAGATAGTACCTGCGATCTGAGAGATAGCTTAACTTATAATTTTAATGCAATGAACAATGAGAGGTTTGCCAGGATCGTACGAAGTGGCGATCGATAGTCTCTGCCTACCCCATTGGGAATTAACGGCGTGAGTATATGTATCTATGTATGACCAATGACCCGGGATTGTAACCCACACCCGTCTGCATGACGGATGAATGTACTTATCCATTGAGCTATCACGGTTAACAATAATAATAAATATCCTTTATATTCTGTCTATTTCAATCTTCCGACCCGACTTCAAATACTGGCTGAGGGAGTTCTATTTCTGCATCTCTGGCTACACCTTTTTGGATTTTTATCCGTTACTTTATGTAGGGAGTTTTGGGCGATGCGGTTGGAGACCCATTACCATCAACCTTTATTTCACCATCTTTTCCCCACGCAACTTCCAAAAGTGTCTGAGGAATTTCTAATACCCTAGTTCTGGCTACCCCTTCAAGGGATTTATAGCCGTGAGTATATATGTATGTATGTACTTTATGTAGGTAAGCATCGTAAATTTCAAGTAATTCGGTTACATAAAAAGCTCGTAGGAAACAGCCCGCCATCCATTACCGGAACTTGACAAAACTCGAATTAAAACAATGACGAAACACAATTAGGAACACAATTGTGAACTGTTCGCAACTTTCCGGTTTAGCGTTGTAGGCTACTTTTTTAGGATTCGAAACGATTTTGTGTTTTGGCTTCGGTAACAGAAAGAATGAACTGCAAAAGTAGGTATACTCACGGGTGGACTCAAAGTATGAGATTCCTTAGATTGTTTTGTTTATGATTTGTGAGTACCGACCGTGCGGATGCGTATAGGTCTTAAATTATTCTACTTGGGACCCTGGTACTATCATAACTAATCATTTTAATTTGATAGAGCATATGACAAAAAGTTTTAAGGCGAAATCTGCATGACACGTATTTCTATTTGAGATGAGAAGTGTAGTAAAGATGCCAGTGTTGATTGTAAATGATTCTATGTTGTCATTATCAAAGCTTTTATATCCTAACAAAAACTTCTTAAGCCTACTGTAGATAGCCTACTAGTTATTAACTCGACAGTTTCTATACATTATGATTTGATAATAATGTATGATAGATATAATTAAGAGTTTTAAATTTGAACCCACTGACCTCAGCAGCTTAACCGAAAGCCCTGCAGTGACAAATATCCACGTGACACGATAATAATCATTAAATGAATCAACTGTTACTTTATGAAGACTTCCTAAATATCCTAAAGTTGGAAACTCGTTAAAATTTTTCAGCATTCATCTCTTTTTAACACGACTAATAATATGATGAGTGAGTGAGATGGAAACACCGGAATCGAGATGACGGTTTCACGGTAGATTTAATTCACAGGAGTTTATTTCTGGTTTCGTACGCTATTCTGTTGAGGTGAATTTTTAGGCATATTTCTGGGGTGAGGTAGCAGAGACACTAATAAGTAAACTTTGGGTCTTTGCGCAATCTGTAGCTCCTTGTTGCTGAAAGATAAGACATATTATGCTTTTTTAATATTATCAAATGACTTTTTATAAAATTTAAGTTAGGAGACGATAGAAGTAATTAACATAGATCAAACTAGAGATCGGAATCAAAACTGGGATTCTATCCTGTGCATTCTTTTAATACTCTCCTCAAATCAAGGTTTGATTTCTTGGAAGAAAGTTTGATAATAGCGTAGAGTATGTACAGTAATTTTAGGCATATCTTTGGGGTTGCGGCAGAAGTACTAATAATTACACCCTTGGCTTTTGCTAAATCTGTAGCTCCATGTGAGCGACCGACAAGACATATTATGCATGTTTAATTACTATGACATTTTACTTTTATGAAATTTAAGTTAGGACACGATAGAAGTAATTAACAAAGATCAAACTAGAGATCGGAATCAAAACTGGGATTCTATCCTGTGTATTCTTTTTTAATAATCTTCTCAAATCAAGGTTTGATTACTTGGAAGAAAGTTTGATAATAGCATAGAGTATATACATTGGTTAGTTTTACACATGTTTTATTTGGGAATCGGATTTTCCCACAAAAACAACTTTTTGTCGCTAAATCTCACACCAGTGATCCCCAAAAGAACAATAAGAAATAGCTCCTACTGAATTCCGTACCGTAAACTCATTTTATATTCATTTTAAATACAAATTAATTATATTTATTCTGTCTAACCCAGAATGATTCGAATCCATAACCTGTTAGTTCAAAGATGAGCATTTACCACCAATCCATCAATGATTTTAATAAGGTTAATTTATATTACTCATTTCTTTTCCATAAAATATTGAAGTATGTTTATTCAGAAATCGCTTATAGCTTACAGAAATACGATATTGCCATTTCTCTGAACTAACTAGTCTAATATCTGGAAATATTGAAACAGCAATATATTTTCATAAGTCTCTCTAATTGGAGCTTAATGAAAAATGATACATATTTTCTGGAATAGCTATTTTTGTTCGCAATTTTCTCTACAAAACATGTATATTGAAAATGCTTAAACTAAGATAAATATCTGTTTCTTCAAACAATAAAGCTCTTATAGTCGTTAATTGTTTTTATAAGACTCTTGGGTAATGGTAATGGTATAAGTATTATTAACATTTATTTTTTTAATTTAAATATGTTGCGAAAATCTATGCTATAACTATAACATTAAGAACTTTTTCAAGGGTCACACACAATTAAATACGTTGGTGTCAAAAAAAATATTTCCGTAATTGATTATTAAATACATATAAATTGATATATTCTATAATTTTGCTTCTGTGATTCCAACTAAAATCAGGCATTGTTAGCAATAATTTCAGAATACGCCCGTGAAAGTTGGAAACAGTGTGCAACTCATTATTAACGCCTCAACAAGTTAATTTGTAGTTTGTTACCAAATGCGCATTGTGCTTAGCTTTTAATTATACTTTCTGCACGCGATTTTGAGGCAGCTATATTAGGTACATTTTATAGTTATAAATACATACATATACTCACGGCCATAAATCCCAAAAAGGGGTAGCCAGAGCTACGGAGCTAGTAACTACTCAGCCACATTTGAAAGTCAATAGGGGAGAAGTTGGTAGAAATAAAGTAACGTTGGAGATGGTCTAACTAATAAAAACCACTTTAGAAAGACCCGCTTCGCATCTTACGACACCCGTCGGTAGAAAGGGGTAGTGACTTTCTAAGTCGGCACTACATGGCATAACTAGTACTAAATAGTACTTTGCCGTGTAGTGTCGGCTTAGATTGCCGTGTAGTGTCGGCTTAGAATAGCACTACCCCGTTTCTACCGATGGGTGTACGTAAGAGGCGACTAACGGTATTGGGGCTTTTAAGGGATTTTTGGGCGATGCGGTTGGAGACCCATCACCAACAACCTTTACTTTACCATCTTTTCCCCACTCAATTTTCCAAAAGTGGCTGAGGAATTTCTAATTCCTTAGCTCTAGCTACCCCTTCTAGGGATTTATAGCCGTGAGTATATGTTATGTTATGTAGTACTAAATAGTATCTATAGAATAACTTGGTAGCAGAGTTAGAATATGAAACGAGGTAGTACTATGGTTTTAACCGGAAATCGCCAAATTTTCATAATTTATCAATTTGATAAAGTCACGACACTGGCTGAAAGTCCAGACTTATTGCAAATGAGTTCGAATAATTCGATAAAATTAATAACTGATAATGCAATAAGCCTATTCTAGAAACCAATGTCTTAGATATGCTTTTTTTAATGCCACGATTCAGACAGCTTATTTTGTGATGTGTACTGTGTGTTAAGAAAAGCACTAACCAATTAGTCGTAAGAGGAGATCGAGGGTGTTGGAGCTTAATGTTATTGATGCGTGATGGTTAGAAGGCATCAACAATCTTTCATTTTACAAAAATTTCTAAGCAATTTTTAATTCTTAAGCTCTGGCTCTATCTTTTTGAGATTTATTGCCGTGCCGTTACAAAACAACTGTTGTAGTTACAAAGGTTTCGTTTGTCATCCATTTCACAATGTCTCCCAACTAATTCGAATACAATTCCAAACACCATACAATTCCACATATAGTACATATAGAATAATTAATGCAAATATTGTTATTAGCGCTGGCAAGTGTCGAGGAATCACTGTGTTTGTAGAAGCTACGCTGTTTATATTCGCACGTCTGTAGGCAGCTTATTTTGATGTAGGGTTGCCGTCCTTTGACAAGCAAAAGGAGACGATTGACACATACATACATACTCACGGCTATAAATCCCTAGAAGGGGAAGTCAGAGCTAAGGAATAAGAAATTCCTCAGCCACATTTGGAAAGTTAATTGGGGAGAAGATGATAAAATAAAGGTTGTTGGTGATGGGTCTCCAACCGCATCGCCCAAAAATCCTTAATAAGCCCCAATACCGTTAGTCGCCTCTTACTTACACCCACCGGAAGAACTGGGGTAGTGCTATTCTAAGCCGACACTACACAGCAGTGAGACGTTTATAAAATATATATAAAATGATAGTAAACCATTCAATTTTACTTATATTAAATGACAAATGCAAAATTCTTATGTGAAGTATAACTAGTGGTAACCCCAACATATGATTGGGTTAAGTCTTACTCTGCATCGTAAACGCAATACAACATCTAACTTAGATCTGTTTACGTTGGCTGCACGAGGATCGTGTGAATGCAATTAGTGCCTCTAAATATAATTTAACTTATACACACGCTATCAATCCCAGAAAAGGGTTGACAGAGTTATGGAATTGTCAATTTCTCAACCACTTTTGGAACTTGATTAGGAATGAGGTAGTGAACATATCATATCCTTGTTGCTGGAGACCAACCATTCCTTATTTACCATCATTTTCCTATCCAACATCCAACATTCTCATTTTGAAGCACGGGATATCCTAATAATATTACTGAAACCAGAACTTTACGGTTTGTTAGTTTCATGTGATTTTGTTTTTATTTCTTGCCGTCATGGTAATTCAATTATTCAGTTCCGGATAATAAATCTTAAAAATCCATTATTGGGCAACCTGCCTTCACCATGACTCCCATTGACTGACCATTCGCAATTAATGGCCCATCCGACCTTGCTAATTTTAATGGGCTGTCGAAACGTGTTGCTCAGCCTACCCCTGCGGTCAATTTGATGAATAGACTCGACTACATTAATTGATTGATGGGATTAATAGGACAGCTACATCCTTGATCCCCCGTGGGGTAGGTAGTGTTACGGTTAATGGACATCGTTGTCGAGAGCGTTCTGTTTGAGTTTGACTAATCAAGCTTTGCCTCACCGGTTTGTTAATTGGTAACATTATAGTGTTGTGAACACATATTGCTGTGTAGTGTCGGCTTAGAATAGCACTACCCCATTTCTTCCGGTGGGTGTACGTAAGAGGCGAATAACGGACTTGGGGCTTTTTAAGGGATTTTTGGGCGATGCGGTTGGAGACCCATCTCCAACAACCTTTATTCTACCATCTTTTCCCCACTCAACTTCCAAAAGTGCCTCAGCCACTTTTGGAATTTCTAATTTCTCAGCTCTGGCTACCCCTTTTAGGCGTTAATAGCCGTGAGTATATGTATGTATGTATGTATGAACACATATACTCACGGTGTTAGTAGAATAATAATTGTTTCAGTAGTAATGCATTATTTTAAATTAATGTAAAGTTGTAAATTATCGCTACCATTTTTCTTTTACTTTCGCGTAGCTCCAAAAGTAACTAGAGAGAGTAAAGTTGGTCTTTTCAGTGGCATTTATATGATGGGGTCGCCAACCAAATACTACTGTATAACCAGTAAATACGATCGAAGGTTAGGGTAATACATAACAAGCAACATTTTCTATACCTGAGATGCCTGATAAAATATACATAGGTGTACTTAAAAACGTTTAAAGTTACTAAAGTTTGATACGATCCTAGAAATGCTCGTAAACCGTTTGTCACCTAAAGAGCTTATTCCATTACACTTTGTCGTTGCTGAATTCAGACGTCCTTCGAAGTTACTGCCGCAGACGCTTGTTATTCCACTACACAAATTTCAGTTTGAACGTTATTCCACTAGTCTGAATTCAGATTCTGTGGCTTTCAGACGTCTTCATTCAGACAAATGGAATTAGCTCTTTAACGAAACATACTACATCAAAATTATTGACTAAGAACAATCGGGATGTACACTCAATCCTATCATCGCATAATGCTACAATGACAATTATTGACTATCCAAAATCCCCAATCTATCATCATGAAATCTCATCCCAAAACGTCATTGCGTGACGTCACCGCCGCCCCGCGTTCTATTTGCACAGACATTAATCATAAACTCACTCCGCTCATTTATCTCGACGTTTTTACGAATCACTCCTTATTTGCCCTTTTATGATGGAAAATACTGTTTTATTTTCCGGGGTAATATGTGACGTTAGCTTTCATGAGCCTCACATAAAATAATGTATATAATGCTTTTAGACGGATTTTTGGTACATTAGAGGTATTTTTTCTCCTTTTGTTTTGTTATGACTTGCGTAGGACAGATTAATGGGTCAAATATGTCGTATATTTTTATTTGTATAATTAATTTAGGGAAAGAGATTTAACTTTATCTTAGTAAACATAATAAATGTCGAATATACACCTTTGATCCCTTGCTAAGGCACAATCATAAATTTATTCCGACATGCATCTTACAAATACGATAACTAAGTAAAATTAAAATGTGACAAAAAAACTCAGCTTAGTGTAATCTACAAATTTTGTGAAAAATCTAGGTGTGTGCGAACCTTAACAATAGTAAAGCGGTATCGGCTGCATCTTGACGTTTTGAAGAATGAACACAGAACAGCAATCTTGAGATTAAATTCTTTGTATCCTATGGGCAAAGGAGATGGAATGAAATTGAAATATAGCCATTTTTAAGCCAAGAAATCAATTTACTTATCTTAAAGTATGTATGTTTTTCTCTACATGCTCTTTGATTAAATTTATGGAAGCTCTTAATTGGCACAAAATACCAACTGAAATAAATAGAAATCAGCTATTCTAAGCTTAAAATAGAATATGAGATTAGTACCATTTTATACATGAACGAATCATAAAATATATTAGAGATGTTTAGGAGATAGTGAAACTTAGAAAACATTCAGCATGGTAACAGCAATTAAATTTAACTAAGTATATAATTTAATTTGAGTAACACTCGTTATTTCGAAGTATGTCAATTTTCATGAGAATGATTTAATAAGTCGCTTTATAAGACTCTGATTTCATTTACCATAAAACGTATCTACTCGTTTTTAAACCCTCTAACAGATTAATAAATAAAACTCCGTTATTTTCTTCTTTTAATATAAAAATAGCTATCGTGTCGATAAAAGATTAAAAGTACTGAAGTCGCCTTGGCAACTGCAAAGAAGATTTATCTCATTAGTTTAATGACTCGTGTCTAGCGTCGGCTGTTAAGGTCTCATTACACCAAGCGCGGGCGTGCTTTTAAACGGCTTGTCGATTTTAATTACAAACTATCACTGTGAAACTATATATAGCACTACCCTTATTACACCATTAATTATTTTGAATTATGGACGAGGTGAAAGCGGGTGGAATATGAAAGTGATTTTAGGTTTTTTTCTGATAAGTGTAAGGATAATGTAAGAAGTGTTCCCTGGATCTTCAGAAATAATATCCCATCCATGATATATTTTTGATGAAAGAAACAAATCCAAACTATTCAAAAATCCTTTTAAGTGGTCTAAATCCCATGGTACTCACGTTAATTCAAAGCTGCATTTCACAGCTCTGTAAAATATTATGTAAAATTAATCAGACTGTAGACGAATAGGATTATATTTAAGCAATCTAATGCTTAAATACATATCAAGACGTTAGTACAAACAAGCTTGATCTCATCAAAACGTTTTCCACTCCACAGTGTTCTCGACTAGATGTCATCTACCCCTGCAACGGTAAACATATAAAATGATCGCTCAGTAATTCCTCTTAGACAAAGTTAAATCTCTCGTCAATTTCCTCATTAAAAATATCTGGGGGTGAACGCATCACGGAGTATAATCCGCAGGCAATTTCGTCAGATTAGCGATGAGTTGCTCTACGCAATTTTGTTAAGATCTATGCACACATCACGCGTTCGTGAGAGCGTGTGTGAATTGCTTGTACATGCGAGGAGAAAACATCATGTGTTTATTGTTATCTTTTGGAGTATGCCTTTACCTATTACTTTTAAGAATCATGTAGACCAATTACTGTTTGATAATAATTTATTAATATCAAGCAACTAAGTTAAAAGCATAGATGCTGGTATAAATTATATCGGTAGTAACGTCGTGTTGTCACTATTAATCTTCACTATGTACTGAAGTGGACGTCTTTTCTCTAAATATTGACGCTTTTAAGCAATACATAATTATACTTACAGCTAGAGTAGAAGAAGTAGCCAGAGCATAAGAATTTTTAATTCTTCAGTCACTTAGAAATCGAATAGGAGAAAACGGTAAAATTCGGGTGATGGTGATGGGTCTCAAATACTTAAAAAGCCCTAAACCTGAAACCCTAAGTCGCCTTTTACGACACCCGTGGGAAGAAACTGTTTAGTGCAATTCTAAGCCGGCACTATACAGCTTTCGACATTAAATAATTCAATCATTATTTGATTATTAAAAAACTACACCATTTAATACGGAATAGAAATAAACAAAACAAATAAAAAAACAGCTGAGCCCAAACCTTCTTATATCTGAATACTGTCCCCAACATATTTTGTGTCTCAGCGTACACTCGCCCGGGTTGCAGCGCGCTTATTGAGAAAGTTTTAACTAGATTACATTTGATTAGAAGCTCGCCTGTCATCGCTATCGGCGTATCGATCGTAATGACTCGACAGACACTACTAATACTGCGGCTAACCGAACTTTGGTACTAATTTACTGAGATTTCATATGTTCGAAACTTAACTCTAACGTTCACAATGTATTTACTTGTCGGGGTAGCAGAGGTACTAGTTTTTGTAAACATCACGTGACGTTGTCACCTGGTGTTCAGAGTACCCACGTTTTTCAGTCAGTGCGTGAACGAGCTTATCGCCATTTTTGAACAAATTGAATAAAGATTATTTAAGATTTGCTAGTTAGTGGTTGGTGTTGATTTTATATAGCACTGCAGATAATTATTTAGTGCGGGAATCGCAATAGCCGAAAAAGTGTATTTAGGCGTATTAATTATTTCAACATTATATACCATATAGTTTGCCAAAAGTTGCTTGATAATTGTTTATTCTAAAGCTAACTTTGTCGTACATAGTTTTCATAAAGGAGACAGAAAATAAAGATAATTTGCTGTGTAGTGTCGGCTTAGAATAGCATAATAATAATAATAAAGCATAAACGTTCACGCCGAATATCCCCGAAGGGGTTTGCAGAGGTACTAATACTTCTGAACATCACGTGACTTAGTCACCTGGTGTTCAGATTACCCATGTTTTGCATGGACAGTGTACTCACGTGATAGTACCCACGTTTTGCATGGACAGTGTACTCACGTGATAGGGGGCAGGCCTATCGCCGTTTTGTACGAATACACTGTCACATGACTAAGTACAACTCAGCCATGTGGGTTTCCTCACGATGTTTTCCCTCACCGTTAACAACCATGATAAAATAACCACACATATGTCTTTAGAAAAGACAAATTGGTGTAGGCCCGACCCAGGATTTGAACACTAGTCGTTTGCACGTTAACCGAGTGTTCTACCCACTGGGCTATCACGGTTAGAATAGCACTACCCCATTTCTTCCGGTGGGTGTACGTAAGAGGCGACTAACGGTATTGGGGCTTTTAAGGGATTATTGGGCGATGCGGTTGGAGACCCATCACCAACAACCTTTATTTTTACCATCTTTTCCCCACTCTACTTTCCAGAAGTGGCCGAGGAACTTCTAGTGCCTCAGCTCTGGCTACCCCTTGTAGGGATTTACAGCCGTGAGTATATGTATGTATAACGTAGGAAGAGGCAACTGACTCACTATCACGTAAATCCATTTGCCAAGCACCAGTCTTAGTAGCATGAGGCGTGTCAGAGATTATATGAATAATCTGTCAGTTTCTCACTTCTCATATGACATACTCGGTTTCAAATGCCTCATTATACGAGGCAAATGACTTATGTCATCAGGTTCCGAAAAAAAACATTCTGCCAGTGTCTCGCTGAGATTTCTAGCGTAAATCTTTGTACCAAAATATAAATAAACCATAAAGCCTTATTCTTCCAATTCACTCATTATTCTTCATTATCAATATTGAACGACAGCAGTAGCATTATTACACAAAAGCACAACAAAAAAAAGGACTGAAGCCTCAAAGACTTAAGATCGAAAGTCGAGGGTAGTTGTGAATTCGTCGTATCAAATAACGGGAAGCAACTTGATCCGCAGGTAACGATTACGCGCACCTGTGCTTTGTGGTAGATTGTACGACGAAATATTTTGTTCATCTTTTAAGTATATTTAAGTTCAAGATATATAAAATAGAAAATAGATTTTTTATTTACATACATATACATACATATACTCACGGCTATAAATCCCTACAAGGGGTAGCCAGAGCTGAGGAACTAGAAGTTCCTCAGCCACTTTTGGAAAGTAGAGTGGGGAAAAGATGATAAAAATAAAGGTTGTTGGTGATGGGTCTCCAACCGCATCGCCCAAAAATCCCTTAATAGCCCCAATACCGTTAGTCGCCTCTTACGTACACCCACCGGAAGAAATGGGGTAGTGCTTTCTAAGCCGATACTACACAGCATTTTTTATTTATGTCCATTAATAAGATCAAGTGAAATAAAATTTATGAATAAGGTATTTTTCGTTGTTTCGGTTTCGGCGAATTAATATACTAAGTTTATTGGTAGCTAAATGTTATATGCTGGAATTACTCGAACGATCTTGTCTATGACACATTTATATAGAAATTAAAAGAAGATGCATCTTAATGTTGATGAATTTACTTGAAGCTCGAGTGTTCAAGAAATTGCATTCAATATCTCCTCTCTGCCTACACCAATGATAAATAATGGCGTGAGTATATGTTTGACGATGTAAGATTGATGGATGTAAATGAAGCTAGAGAGGTTTTCCAGGATCGTACAAATGTGCGATCGATAGTCTCTGCCTACCCCAATGGGAACTGATGGCGTGTGTATATGTGTGAATAAATATATGTTTGTAAGTCAGACTATACCTTTCAAACCCAACACCTCATGAAGTATTATTCAAGTCCACTATAAGTACTTTAAAATCAAATTTTCTAAGTCAGTGCAATTTTGAATCCATAAGAACTTGCAAATGAATATGACCTCATCTCCAAAATAAAACAAAACTATACTTATATTCACATTAGAAGGAAACAAAGTGCAAAGTTGCACAAAAATAATGTATATAATTCCCGTCGTAGAATCTAAACTTAGCTTCTCAAGTCATTACGAATCTCGTTAGTTATTCTACTCGACACTTCGTAATAACAGAATGGGATATTTCACCGTCCGCCGTTCTCTGTGAATAATACAACAGCCAAAGAGCTGATGTCAGTGGCAGACTTGACAAATTTGTGTGTTTTACTTGAGAAGCAATACAAAGTTGTGTATGGAGATATCATCTATACTTATTTAGTATTCATGCTGCTTATACCTGAACGGTACCTTGTATTAACATACATACATACTTATACTCACGGCTATAAATCCCTAAAAGGGGTAGCCAGAGCTAAGGAATTAGAAATTCCCCAGCCACTTTTGGAAAGTTGTTGTTGGTGATGGGTCTCCAACCGCATCGCCCAAAAATCCCTTAATAGCCCCAATACCGTTAGTCGCCTCTTACATACACCCACCGGAAGAAATGGGGTAGTGCTATTCTAAGCCGATACTACACAGCATTATCTTGTATTAACGAGTATAATTATTTATAATATCTTTAAGTTACATTCATTATTATGTTAAATTTCAATGATGGGACGCCAAAGTTTCAGAATTAGAAACTACTGTAAAATTTTTTCGTTAATTATAATATTCAAGGTAGTTTTAGTAATATAATAACACCGTAACAATTCATATACAACCCTATCGATGGTCTTGAGCCTGATTTGGATAGAAAGTTTATGCCATGCGAGTTGGCATATGAACGACGTGTGACAACGGAGGGAGTTTTTTTATTACTTAAATTATATGTTATCTATTGTATCTCCAATAAATGATTATTTGTGTAAAGAAAATAATACTAATAAATATTATTTTAATATATGATTTATTAGTAATAATCCCCACATGAGGTTTTCATGAACAAAAAGATTTAAAATAAAGAAAATAATAAACAATATTATTTATTACATACATACATATACTCACGGCTATAAATCCCTAGAAGGGGTAGCCAGAGCTGAGGAATAAATAATTCCTTAGCCACCTTTGGAAAGTTGAGTGGGGAAAAGGTGGTGAAATAACGGTTGTCGGTGATGGGTCTCCAAAAATCCCTTAAAAGCCCCAATACCGTTTGTCGCTTCTTACGTACACCCACCGGAAGAAATGGGGTAGTGCTATTCTAAGCCGGCACTACACGGCATATTATTATTATTATTTACAACACATAATACCCAAACAATACATATAAAAGACAGCCTCTCATCTCAACTAAAGTAATTGACAGATGAATGAACAAAGCTCCTCGTAACAGAATACCGAAGTGGCCTCACACACCTGCCTACAGAGGTAGGTGCTAAACAAACAAAATGGAAACACTAGCACCAACTAAGTGGGGTTAAAAGCAAAACAAATATGGTCCTATTCAACCGCAGGGATGGATGGATACGGGAGTGGGTTTAGTGATGAGCGACAGCGGGGTATTGAGCTAAAAAAAAGCGTCAAAATTTTATTCTAATTGTATACGGATTGAATTTACTTATTTGTTATTTGAGGCTGTTTGTTTATGAGTAAACTACTAAAAAAATTGCCCTGAATCACGTTTTATACTTGTCATTGTGTTAATTATCCCGCATAAGGCAACTATCTGCAACGTTATTAATCATACACTGTAAAAAGTGACTGTGTTGTAAACTTTTAACATTAATTGGGATTTGTATAACTAAGCAATAATTTAATTTTCTATACGAAGTGTTTCTCGAAAAGAAATATAAATATTTCATAGAGTCACAACTTTATGTACCATTTTGCCTTAAAGGAAATACCCACAAATGAAATAAATCTGATCCAATCGTAAAAAATAAAATCTGATTTTATTCAAAGCAAGCCATCACTATGAATAGTGTTGTATTTTTTCAAACTGTATCCTGCTCTTTGTAACACTTCTCGAACTCCCACACTCATATAAAACGCTACCTCTCCCGCTCTCGCTCGTCATCGTCACAAACACCGCAGCCGTGGTGTTAATTACCAATATTAGTTCAGCTGACATAATACCGGGATTCGAATCCAAGAAGTAGCCACTGATTTGTATACCACTATGTCAATTGACATGTTCATTTGTTTTTGACTTGAAACTTGTAGAATATCTTGGAACTAACATACAACGAAGTTTATCTAAATTTATAAGCAAATTATGGATAATTTTAATGTTTTTGTTCATGAAAACCTCATGTGGGGATTGTTACTAATAAATTAATTATGGATATTAATAAGTAAGCAGGAAATCTATTTATTCTACTTATATCAGAAGACTCAACTAAAAGCAAAAGTCGCGATAAATACGAATATGCAATTTAATACTAATAGGTTTTATCCTTATTGTAAATGAAACTCTTCTACCCTTACATCACTAAGCCCCATTTAATATCCTTTACTAATACATAAGCCTTTGTAGAGTCAAACGCGTTATCCATAAACACAAGACGATCTAATACGATAAACAAATAAGTAATAATGTTTGAACCACATCAAACAGACCCAAAGTTAAATGAAAATATCCGTAGAAAAAAGCTTTATAAACTCGCAGCTTTTACGAGGCCACGTAGCCTAAGCTTTATGTCGTATTTGATAATCCGTGGACAGGGAAAAGTTTTTACGTTTATTAGTACGCCTGTACACTGACGCGTGATGGGGCGTACCCTTCGCTCATTATTATACTATTAAAATATGTACATACATATACTCACGCCAATAATTCCCATTGGGGTAGGCAGAGACTATCGATCGCCACTTCGTACGATCCTGACAAACCTCTCTAGCTTCGTTTACATCCATCAATCTTTTCATACATGCTCTTTTGTTCTTCATACTTCGGACGCCAGCCTTTTTGAGCACACTCTCAATTTGGTAAATTAAAATATGTATTTTCCTATATTTTGCTGAAATAACGATCTGTGTATTTAGTCTTTAATTTATACGGAACCGTTTATTTGAAATCTTTCACTTCATATAGAATTCATTAATTTTGATTCAAAATGTCGTCTTAATCTAACGAGTGAGAAGAGAATAACTAGCTACTATACTTAGGGGTAACACACACACATACATACATATACTCACGGCTGTGAATCCCTAGAAGGGGTAGCCAGAGCTAAAGAATTAAAAAATCCTCAGCCACTTTTGGAAATGTGAGTGGGGAAAAGATGGTAAAAATAAAGGTTGTTGGGTCTCCAACCGCATCGCCCAAAAATCCCTTAATAGCTCCAATACCGTTAGTCGCCTCTTATGTACACCCACCGGAAAAAATGGGGTAGTGCTATTCTAAGCCGACACTACACAGCATCTACTTAGGGGTAACTTTATTAATATACTAGCTGTTTCTGATATTAGCGTGCACAAACATACAGACAAACAGACAAAAAAAAATTTAATTACAATTTCGGGTTTGGCATCAATATTATAACAACCCCTGCTATTTTTTTTCAAATATATTCCCAACGTACAGACACCACTTTTCCAAAACTTTATTATATGTATAGAAAGATCTGTATAATTTTATAAAATTATTTTATATTTTTAATTGTGCCTCCTTTACAAAATAATAAGTCCTTTCATTCCTATAATATCATCGACCGTAGGTTTATCTAGAATGACACTATCCCATGACGATAATAAATTAACATGCGATAATTACTGAAAATCTGTTTCTATGAATATTTCTTTTTTATTTAAATTTATTTAGTGCTGTGTAGTGCCGGCTTAGAATGTCGCTACCCCTTTCTACCCACGGGAGTCGTAAGAGGCGACTAAGGGTATTGGGGCTTTTTATTGGATTTTTGGGCGATGCGGTTGGAGACCCATGACCAAAAACCTTTATTTTACGATCTTTTCCCCACTCAACTTCCAAAAGTGGCTGAGGAATTTATAATTCCTTAGCTCTGGATACCCATAACATAACATAACATAAACGTTCACGCCGTTTTATCCCCGAAGGGGTTGGCAGAGGTACCAATACTCCTGAACACACATGGCAAGCGCCATCTAGTTTCCAGAGAAGGTACCCACGTTTTGCTTAGACAGTGTACTCACGTGATAGGGGGCAGGCCTATCGCCGTTTTTGTACGAATACACTGTCACATGACTAAGTACAACTCAGCCATGTGGGTTTCCTCACGATGTTTTCCCTCACCGTTAGCAACCATGATAAATTAACCACACATATGACTTTAGAAAAGACAAATTGGTGTAGGCCCGTCCCAGGATTGGAACTCACGCCCTTCTGTTTTTCGGGCGGGTGTTCTTACCCACTGGACTATCATGTCGCTGGATATATGGATACCCCTTCTAGGGAAATATAGCCGTATGTATTAATTATGATATAACCACACCACCCACGCATACCCTTATAAGTGCTGGATGGTTCTTCATCATAATTAAGTTAAATGAGATTAATTGAGCTAGACCGGGCTGAGTTAAACTGCCTGCAGTAAAAAGCCAGTGTGATCCTCTCCTAATAATAATGTGGTCCATTTTTTCATCCTTCTTTTTACGGTGAAGTTTTAAGCTCTGCAAGCTGTGGATTAAAAAATATGCGAAAACTTTTTATGTCCAACTGAATTTGTTGAAATTTTATATTCCGTTTTACTCTCGTTAGTACGTTTAATACTTTGCTGTTTGGATTTGAAACTTATCGAATTTATACATTTCATCAATTTGCTTTACATACAAACATATGCTACATACATATACTCACGGCTATAAATCCCTAGAAGGGGTAGCCAGAGCTAAGGAATTAGAAATTCCTCGGCCACTTTTGGAAGTTGCATGGGGAAAAGATGGTGAAGTAAAGGTTGAAGGTGATGGGTCGCGCGTGGACGCGACTAACGGTATGGGGGCTTTTTGACTGATTTTTGGGCGATGTGGTTGGATACCTGTCACTAATAATAACTTATTATTACCATCTTTTCCCCACTCAACTTCCAAAAGTGGCTGAAGAATGTGTTATTTCGAAGCTTTGACTACTCCGTTTAGGGATTAATAGCCGTGAGTATATGTATGTATGAATTTACGGCTTATAAATATCCACATTAGATTAATTGCATCTGATATCTCAATCACAGCTTTACTGTCACTGCCACCAATATCACCATACTTAATATAAATTTTTTTGTTCATTAAAACCTCATGTGGGGACTATTATTATTACTAATAAATAAAGAATAAACTAAGCAAAGAAATATTTCGACACAGGCGGGAATCGAACCCGCGACCTCGGGTATACGCCCCCGTCGCTCTGCCAATTGAGCTACCGTGTCAATGCTGCCAGCGCGAAATTCTTCTATCCTTTATTTCTTTAACACGTTTTAATAGTGTTTGCGTTTCCTACCTCCGAATTTCGCGCGAAGTCGCGGGTTTGATTCCCGCCTGTGTCAAAATCGTTCTTTTCTTTATTTATTAGTAATAATCCCTGCATGAGGTTTTCATGAACAAAAAGATTTAAATTATGTGATAGTTAGGCGTTTTAAACATTTGCATTCTATCTGAAAAGGTAGACAAGTTGCCTTCCGAATTAGTAAAAATTCGGAGGTAGGAAACGCAAACACTACTAAAACGTGTTAAAGAAATAAAGGATAGAAGAATTTCGCGCTGGCAGCCATTGACACGGTAGCTCAATTGGCAGAGCGACGGGGGCGTATACCCGAGGTCGCGGGTTCGATTCCCGCCTGTGTCGAAATTTTTCTTTCCTTTATTTATCACCATACTTAATTAAAAACAGCGTATTCTGCTCTGTAGTGGATTTCCCCATAAACTAGAATATTTTTCAATCCAATAAAAAGATGATCCTGCCTGCCTGCCTTCTATCACGTGAGTACACTGTCCAAGCAAAAATTGGGTACTCTGAACACCAGGTCACAATGTATGTCCTTGAAAGGGTTGGCAAAAGAACTAATACTTATGAATATCTCGTGACATTGTCACCTGTTGTTTGCATAGACAGTGTACTCACATGATAGGGTCTGTGAAACTGTGATGATCCGCAAAAATCCTTTTATCACCACCATTTCAAATCTCCTCAGTAATTTCGTACGCAGTATTTTTATGTTGAATCATCGAAAAGCTCCACAAATATTTTGGTTTCGATATAAAAGCTCAATTAATCAAAGCACGCCCGCATCGGTTCGGAGTTGTTAAACTTGTGGAATATTAATTTTTGCCGCGAAGGGAAGGGTTGCAGTTAAGACAAATTGGTTTTCAAAACACCCTAGTTAAGTGCAAAGATATAATATTCTTGTACTTGTTAAAACAAGAACTGTATTAAGACAGAGATAGCTTTATTTTATAGCCCAAATTTCGTACAAAATCACAACTTTCGTGCATATAAATGAACGTATAAAAATGTTTAGGTAGGACAAAATAGCTTAATACTTCATGTGCTACCAACCAGCTGATTGAATTGTGAAACAGCCGAAACCTCGGCCGAGCAGCAGCGTATAGAAACAAAACATTAGTCAGTGCCAACTCAATGATAGCACTAGTTTGTAACCTCTGACAACGGAATAAAATATCCTGGCTCGCTCAAAGAACTATCAACATAAAGAGGTCTTGCTTCTGAAGTATCGTTTTTCTTGAGCAGGTGCACTGAAGAATTGATATAAAGTTTGTTTTTGTAATGGAAAAAGTCACCTTTCATTTCTTTACTTTTAGTCTCCATATTATGGGATATTTGTATTAATTACATAAATATGCTATTAGTTCCCATTGGGGTAGGCAGATACTATCCATTCCATCACCACTTTGAACTATCTTGCCTCTTGATTACGTATATTTTGCGACTAACGATTGTGACGCAAGTCGCGCGATCGTCGCTGTCAATGTCATTAATTTATATGCGATTTGACAGTTTTGACAGCTACAACTTAGCAACTTGCGACACAATCGTGGTCGCTGAAGATACGTAATCAGGGGGCTGACAAACCTCTCTAGCTTCGTTTACATCCATCAATCTTCTCATACATAACTTCCATTTCGAGAAGGAAATATGAATCCGGTTCTATTTATTTAGATAGACTTTCGAATTGGGGTAGGTAGACCTTCGAAATCATCTTATCCTTAGCTAAGTATTCCACTACAGACGATAATAAAAAAAAAAATATACTAATATGACAAATTGTTTATTTTCAGGTAATCATCATGTTCAGCACAGATTTCACCAGTATGTAATTAAGGTGCCGTTAGTCCAGCGAACAGAGTTTTTGAAACATTATAATGCGTATGTTTATAACAATATGGTTTTGAAAAAAAGACATCAAAATCTTGAGGCTTTTCTGCTGTGAAATTGGCGTGAAATTTTCGCTCGATAGAAAAAAATCGCCAACATACCTCTAATTACACTCTTTAAAATGGTTTTATATTTTATTTATTTTACCTACTTACATATAACTTGCATCATAATTTGAGCATTTGTATTTCTAATAATAATTGGCGATTAGTTTTCTTTTTTAATAAATTCAATAAAACAAATATTTTAAAAACATCGATATTCGCAGTCCTACTCGTGCCCGAGCGCCGCCCGCCGCCCGCTCAAGTGTTGCCAACGTAGGCGATTTTTCGCCATTTAGGCTACTCAGATTGGAAAACGGCGACCAAAAAATCGTAAAGGCGACTGGTCGCCGTTTAGGCTACTCGAAAAAGATTAAATTTACTTTTATTTATAATCGAATTACGACACAAATAAGCACAAAAAAATAATCTACATAAGAAGATATACGACAATCAAGATAAAAAGATGGCAAAACCCCTTGGCAAAACCCTTCACCCATATTGAACGTTTCATCTCTAAATACCTCTGAGATCATGTTGGAAATACTGTGAAAATATCACAGGTGGAGTTGCAAAAATTTAAATTCGAATCAACCGAATATTCGAATCAGTATGTTTATTAGAACTATTCGAATCAGGAATTGTTATCCGCTTAACCTTTAGGAGTAATAACAAAACAGGGCAAGAACAGAAATTACTCGCAGCAGATCAAGCAGAATAATGTTTTAGAGTCTGGCTAATGAGTCTTTGGACACGCCAATTTAAAATCTTTTCTTTCTTTAACTTTAAAACACTGTTTTGATACTTTTATTTTCTTTAAATAACTTCAAACTCTAGTTTAAAAGACTTGTTGTTTAAGTGTTAAGTACTGATTTTATTGTATGTACAGGAAGTTATAATATAAATACATAAGTAAATAGTTAAAAAGGTGGTTTTTATTTTAGTTTCGGGTTTGGGCTACTTTAGGCTACTCAAGCATTGAAAATTGGGCGACATACGGTCTTGACTTGTTGGCAACACTGATCCCTACCGCTCAGTGCTCGGCGAGCTGCTTTAGGGGATGGACCTTTGTCGCGCGCGCCTTGTGTTACAGGTCTTACAATTTACGCGCGTGCGGCGCCGTAAGTGTGCGAGTGACCTATCTGTATACGATGCGCGTCAATGTAGGCGTGAGAGTGACCGTGCGTACGGTTAGCATTAGCAAATATAAAAGAATTCATTCAATTCATAGATTGCACTCATTTTTGTATTTAATTGTTTAATTTATTAGAAATGGGGAAAAAAAAGAACGAAACTGTTAAATTAACTTCTAATTTCAATTAATAATATTAAATAGTTACAGGTGTAAACTGAAAATTATATACATACATATACTCACGGCTATAAATCCCTTAACGGGATAGCCAGAGCTTTGGAATGAGAAATTCCTCAGCCACTTTTGGAAGTTGATTTGGAAAAAGATGGTAATATTATAAGTTTTCGGTGACGGTTCTCCAACCACATCGCCCAAAAATCACTTAAAAAGCCCCTATACCCTTAGTCGCCTCTTACGATCACGGGTAGAAATGGGGTAGTGTTATTCTAAGCCGACACGACACGGCAAAAGTTATGAAATTATACATAACATAACATAAACGTTCACGCCGAATATCCCCGAAGGGGTTGGCAGAGGTACTAATACTTCTGAACATCACGTGACTTTGTCACCTGGTGTTCAGAGTACCCACGTTTTGCATGGACAGTGTACTCACGTGATAGGGGGCAGGTCTATCGCCGTTTTGTACGAATACACTGTCACATGACTAAGTACAACTCAGCCATGTGGGTTTCCTCACGATGTTTTCCCTCACCGTTAACAACCGTGATAAATTAACCACACATATGTCTTTAGAAAAAACAAATTGGTGTAGGCCCGACCCAGGGTTTGAACACTAGTCGTTTGCACGATAACCGAGTGTTCTACCCACTGGGCTATCACGGTTGCTTGAAATTATCACTGTAATAATTTTGTATAAACTGACAGGGGTAGACAAATCTATCGTATCATTATATTTTATATTGTAAACGGCCATGGTAGAAACTATTTTTGAAATTGATAACCTAGGGTAAGCGATGCAGTTTTCGTCACCCTGACTGTTATAACCACTCGTAAATATTTTAGAAAGAAAATGTAAATAATCATAAACAAATGTCCGAACCCATACCATAGAAAATATTTGCGAGTGGCTAAAACTGTCGAGTTGACAATAACTGTACTGCTTACCCTACTGTATGTTTTTAAAACGCGCGCACGCGGCGTCGCGTCGGGGAGACGGCCGCTCGATCGGCGCGCAGGCGCTTCCCCGCGCCCGCGGGGGCAGCACCCCCTGAGATGATATTTTTCGCTGAACCAACGGCGCCTTAATGTGAGATGGTTTATGGAAAACGAGGTATTCGGGTTTACTAAATATATTTTTTAGAATAGAATAGAATAGAAAACTCTTTATTGTACATCAAATATGGAAAAACAATTACAAATACAAAGAATGAATTAACAAAAGTACAATTGGCGGTCTTATCACTAAAAGCGATCTCTTCCAGACAACCTTTGAATGGAGAGGTCAATAAATTAGAGTCATGTGAGATAGATGTACAACAACATGGTGAAACTGATGACTATGCGTTAATCTGCATAAACAATACAACAATCCAGTCATACTTAAATCTAGTTATAAAATAATAAACTATTAACAAACATATAAATACTATGATAAAATAAATTAAAACTACATACAAATATTATGATACATATTTAAGTGACTATATTCAAATATAAATAAATATAGCTGAAGCTACGGAAACATTGTTGTTTAAAATTGGGAAACTCTTGTAGAAGATAAAAGAAGAAAATAAAAATACAAAGTAGTCGGGTTATTCAAAATAAACTAGAACTTTTGTTATTTGTTAGATTTAAAAATATCTTTGTAGAAAATTATTGAGTTTTGAGTAAAACAACACACATACATACATATGCTCACGGCTATAAACCCCTGGAATGGGTAGCCAGAGCTTCTTAGAAATTCTTCAGCCACTTTTAAAATTTTAGTCTGGAAAAGTTGATAAAATAAAGGTTTTTGTTGATGGGTGCCCAACCGCATTGCCTAAAAATCCATTAAAAAGCCCGAATTCCCTTAGTTGTCTTTTACGTACATTCATGGGAAAAATGGGGTTGTGCTATTGTAAGCCGACACTCACAGACGGATTCATCACAGACACACACACAGAGACTCATCAGACACCACACACCACCACCAAAAGCTATGCATATAAATTTTTAAAGCCACAGTTTAAAGTCACAACAATCTTAGTAAGTTTAAGCAAGTGGTCTGTAATAATCAATTAAACAATCACTTTAAAAGCTGTGGTAATCACATTAAACGGAAACAGAGCGAAGCAGTAACAACTTTTTGTTAATTCCACTGTTGTTTCTTGTTATGCAAATTTAATTATCATGTAACTTAACACAATCATCTCTTAGTAATTACTTAGTATTTTGTTAAATTTGGAACATTTTCTTTGTTGTAAATAAATTAAAAGGCTTTGAGTAGTACAAAACAACAACAAGAGAGTCATGCTTTTTGTTGATGTGCCTTGGCTATAATTGCTTAGCCTTTTTTGAATGGGAAGATGGTAAAATAAAGGATTGTTGGTGATGGGATTCCAACTGCGTCACCCAACAGACAAATCAAATAATGAATTTTAAATAGCTGCTTAGTGTTAGCTTAGACCCAATACTAAACCATCTTATCTTATGAAACATACATATACTCACTGCTATAAATCCCTAGAAGGGGTAGCCAGAGCTAACGAATTAGAAATTCCTCAGCCACTTTTGGAAGTTGCGTGGGGAAAAGATGGTAAAATAAAGGTTGTTGGTGATGGCTCTCCAACCGCATCGCCCAAAAATCCCTTAAAAAGCCCCAATACCGTTAGTCGCCTCTTACGTACACCCACCGGAAGAAAAGGGATAGTGCTATTCTAAGCCGACACTACACAGCAAGCAGCAGTTTATGAAGCAGTTTAGCGTTTTAAGGCTGTATATGAATTTTATATTATCTGGTATAATCTAACGACTTGTAACTCGTGTAAAACCGGGCACTCTCACTAGTTATAAAGTAACAAGCATCTTAGATAATGGTCCAACCATTACTCACAGTACTATACTATAACTTTGCCTCATGTGTCTACCCTTTCTACTCGCAGATTCGGCTAAAGTGAAGTGTTAGTATTATTAATGAGTCTACCCTTTCGGTCATAACTGGCGTAGAGCTTCCAGACAAATGGTATCAAACACCTGAGCTCCGGAATAACTAATCACGTGGTTTTACTCGCAAATAAGGATGTACGATGGAGATATATTGTTGTGGGCAAGTGAGTTTGTTAACCGACTTTGAAGAAAATAGAAGTTATTTCTTTGCTTAAAAAAAACGGAGTAATTTTATTTACAAGATAGGGTAAAACTTACCAATTCATTCATCATGGATATAATGCAAAGATTTATCTAACCTATAAAAGAATAGACAAATGATAATGTGAGTCGCTTTTTTTACCGAATGAGCCGCAATATTATTATCACTTTTGCTGTATCTGGTAATTTAATGCCAAGTTAGTTTTAGTTTAGGTTAGGTTTTTTTGACGTCATGTTTTTTATTTTCCAGGAATATTCCCAAACCGATTATAAAATTCTCTTTAAATATATATTTATTGTCAGTGTTATATTTTATCCGCCTTGAAAAGTTTACTTGTTTTTTATGAACCGATTGAGAAAACATGTTTGTGTAGTCATGTTGATATAGAAGGCTCTATTATTTACATATGAAAAGCCCCGAACCTCCCGCCTCGAGTCCCAGAACCTGCAAGGCCTTTGAGAATTCAATTTGTAGTTCTACCCTCTCTAAGTTGTGACTGTTTGCCGAAACTTTGTTAGACTGACAGAAATATTGGAAAATCTTGTGTTTACTTTCACTTACGCAAGCATGGTCATATGTTTCAAAGGGTAAAAATTTTCTCCTGTAATCTGCAAATATAACTGGCCATCCTTTAAAATTCAAGGATTAAAAATAATCTAAGACTATGATTTCAGTTTCCGTGAAGATATTTTGTCTTGGATCTCCTCATTAAAAATATGATTTCAATTTTACAGGGTTTTTCAATAGTTTTATAACAGGTCATTGCTCAATCACTGTACAGAGTATTCACGGACACCCTTAAAATAGGACAGATGGCAAGCATTCCGAATGCATGGTATATTCGTCCATCCCATGCTGATTTTCTTATTAAAATAACTGTGACGGCCCTTTAAATACTACTTAATTAAATTGTAGACTATAAATAAGACTTCTATGTTTTCATTTTGTAAACAAGTGTTTTGCAAGTAAAAAGTATAAAAAATTAAGAGTATTAAAATATGAAAAAGAAAGCTTGAGAAGTTTGGTTGTACTGTACTGTATATCTTAACTCAATGTGAACCGATGCTAAAATTTATACAGACTTGTGTATTATTTTGCCCAGTCAGCATCCCCGAAACTTCACGATAGTTTGCACTGTTAACTAATTATCATTTCCGTCACTGTCAATCACGGTTAATCAACCATACTAATGACTCATCTCAAACTAGATCCACAAATCATACACGAAATGATTAATTAATACATCAAACTTCAGCACGATCTAGTTCACTTGAAAGATATTTCTCATTCTTCGTTCGCTAATTATCTGCTAATCTTATAAATGACAGCTATAGCTGTCCATCTGATCAATGATTACGAGTCTAGTTATCGATTATGATTACTGACAAGCGTTTGAAAGTATGATGTTAATATACTATTCCATTTGATGCTTTTGGTTATTAATCTAATTAATTCTTTTGTAAATCTATGTCAATTAGATGATTACTTTAAAAGACTATCGCCTGATTTATGAATTGAGTATTCCAGCTGAGAACAACTTAAGTATCGTTCTGTCGCATTGAAATCTTAACAACTAAATGATACAAAGCGATACTTAAGTCGTTCTCAGCTTGAATACTCAATTCAGAAATCGGGCGTATACGATTTAAAACACATTTATAAATATATGCATTCCTTTCATTCGTTTCGTTTTCGATTACAATCAAAATGGCTAATGTATTTTATCAAACGTTCAAAGTGGTCTTGCATGTACATACATACATACATATACTCACGGCAATAAATCCCTAAAAGGGGTAGCCAGAGCTTAAAACTCCTCAGCGACATTTGGAAGTTGATAGGGGAGAAGACGGTAGAAATAAAGTATCATTGGTAATGGGTTTCCAACCGCATCGCCCAAAAACCACCTAAAAAAGCTCCATACCCTTAGTCGGTTCTTACAACACCCGTGGGTAGAAGGGGGTAGTAACATTTTATGCCGGCACAACATGCATGTAACTATTATATTTCATTGCTATGTATAAGTACTTACTTTGACAAAGCAAATACCTTATTAAGAACAGCAATTTTCTAAAAGCTCTTCACATCAGTGGATTAAATTCCACGAAGAGCACTAACCGAAATAGAATGTAGGTAGCAATCAAAATCCCAATAAAGTCGAGCGCTGTAATTCCTCTCTCATTGTCATAATACTTAATTGAAATCGGTTTTAAGTACTCGACAATTAATTTGTAGCTCGGGGCTGTTTTGATAGGACTAACGTTCCTGATATTATGTTAACGGATTATTTTTGGGCGAAAGTTTTGACAGTTAACGTAAAAGGATTTAATAAAATAACAAGAACTTTTACAAACCTCCGTCTTCCGACGACGTTAGCGTATGGATGACGATCTGGAAGTTTAGGGTTCGATTCTCGGGGGTTGCTTACAAATTCTGTGCTTCGGGGAGCTGTGGAAACTTCTCGGTAACAGTGACCTCCGCTATAATAGACGTGAATTACTAGCTAGCTAGAACTAGATTCACCGCACTAATTTCGCGAACTAAACAACTTTAAAAATAAGCAAAAGCTACAGTTCATCGGTTAGCTAGTCTAATATTTGGTACACTATGTGGCGATACTTAAAGCAACCACGTAACTATTTCTAAAAGGCATCATCGAAAAGTCACTCTTTACTCAATGGAAAAGTCTTTACTAGGTATCTAAGTATTTTAAAAGTGTTTGATATACAAATAAAAGCAAAATTATGGAATGAAATTTAATTTTATATTAGCAACTGTTTTTCTCTTCTTCCTTAATTTAACTTCATTGACTCGTTACTTAAGACATCTTCTTTCAGTACCATCAAGCATAACATAAAAAAATGAAGATGACAGAATTTGTGTATTTCCAAAATAAACATATAATTCCGGTAAACTTTCCACTCGAAACTTCCCCCGATATCGACATTTCGGGACCCTAGTTTACAAAGAAATTGGAAGTTATAACTTGTCAAAAAAGTTGACAACTCCAATACACTCCGCACTCGTCGTAAGGGTCTATTGAACAATCTTCAATTGGTCTCTAAGCTTTCATGATATATATAACTAAGTTTGTTTGTTACTAATTGTATATATGTACTTTTACACTCTTTTGAACGATTTATAAGTTTATCTTTTCAAAGTAGTACGTTCAAAAGTACTATTTTGATGTTAATAGAGAGAACAACAGAACGCAATTATGAGACTTTTTCTGAATCATTATATTATTCGTTAGAGCAGAAGCAGCGAAAATTTAACGCACAATAAAGGCAAGGCACTATAAAGTTAATATATTTTTACGAGTCCAATATAATTAAAATAATAAAAAAATCAAAGAATAAAAAAGTATATACTAAATGCAATAGCAACCGTGATCGCTCAGTGGGGAGAACACCGCTTATCGTGCAGACGATGATGGTTCAAATCGCGGGTTGGGTCTGTAACCACACATTTTCTTTTCTAAAGACATATGTGTGGTTAATTCATCATGGTTGTTAACTGTGAGGAAAAACATCATGAGGGTAAGTTGAACCCATAAGGCTAAGTTGTACGTCATGAGACAGTGTATTCGTAGAAAACGGCGAGTGAGTGAGTACTCTGATCACTATGTGACCATGCCACCTAATGTTCAGAAGTATTATTACCTCTGCCAAACCTTTCGGGGATATAAGGCGTGAACGTTTGAGTTTGAGAAAATGAAATAGTCCAAAACCGTATAAATGTAAGTACTTTGTGCTGCGAGTACGATATAGTTTTTGTAGTCATACATTTCATCATTTATAAAAAGCTATTTCAAACAGAAAAACTGATAACGTACAGCAACAGTCTTGTTCCAATATTCTTTATTACCAAAAATACCTCCGAGTTCAACTGATATGAAAGAAATCAGAAATGTCATATTGTAGATCAATATTCAATATCTAAGCGTTGCGCGTTTTTACACGAAAAGGATTTAATAAAAAGATTTTTCCTATGTCGTTTTCTGTGAACAAGTTGATATTACGATTGTACTACGGTTATACACTATTCACTGAATATAAGATTCTTTATTTCTCCCCTATCGGCTTCCAAATCTGGCTGAGGTGATTCCAGCTCTGAAGCTCTGGCTACACCTTTTTGGGATTTATGGCAGTGAGTATATGTATGTATGTCACTAACTTATACTTATTTTTCATTTCTTTCGGCCGAAGTGTTTCCTCTTAACATCAAGTTGAGCCAGACAGTTTTATAACGATGCTTTAATTTATTTTTTTGTTAGAATTATAAACGAAAACATTCAATGCATGCAAACTTCTTCACATTCTCCCAGTTATGACTATAAGTGGAAGAGTTGAATACTTTAGACATTAGAATTGAGAGTGGTGAATTGATTGAGCAATGAACATTGAGACCAAACCGTCTTTTTTCGCCGGGGTATTGCTAATAAAATAAACGATAAGAATATAGCCAATTTAAAGTAATTTTGTAGATATAAATTTTCAAAACTAGCTGTAAAATTATTGAATACAGGCACTGGCTCGACCTTTATTTGGATTTTAAAGGTACAAAGATCATTTACTTTTCAGAATTATTTTTACATTAAAAAATGAATTTAAACACCGATGTCAAAAACAAGTAATCTAACATAAATATTATACCATAATAAAAACATAAAATAAACCGCAAAGTTATAATAGGCACTCCAACTCAATATGCAAAGGGACTGTATAATTTTCCAATTATACTTCCTATGCAATTTTCCGAGGTGTCGCTTGCGGCACTCGTCATCTCTCCCTATTCAATATTGTATAGCTTCACGACCCCCTTGATTGATAGGGTCGGCAGCTAGATGGAATTTTTATGTTGCTGGATATTGTTTTGGGTGATTTTCGGATTATTTTTTTAGTTATTGTTATTGGGTTTTGTAAGATATGTTTTAAGTGAACATGAATTTAATAGCTTTATATATATTATAAGAGGTGATAGAAAATACTAAATTTATTTCAAAGGTTAAAGAGTATACACATGTATGTTTTCTATTTTAAGGTTTATGTGTTCTATTTTAAAGCCTTTGAATTCCTTGTTAAGATTAAAATATGTTATCTGTTTTTTTTAATTCTCTTTATTTAGCTATTTTGCTAAAGGGGGCAACAAAACAAAAAATTACATTTCCGAAAAACTCTTAATAGCAATACACCCTCATGATAGATCAGATACGTGTGTGAGGTCCAACCAACATAAAACATCGCTTCGCATCGTCAACAAGATCTCTAAATCCGAATGTGTGTACAGCAGACAGCACCTCCGCTGCATGTGTCACGCGTTGTTTGCAATTAGCTTGTCCCGCTGTTGACTGTACGTGACCGATGGACGAGTGAGATGATTAACTCGTACGTTCACTCACTCTATGGTGGGCTAAATGGGATTAATTGATATACAGTGGTGGACTAGCGAGTAGGGGTAGGCAGGATTAATGATTACTAAAAAATATAATAACAGCCATGTAAAACTCATTTGTAAAATTTTGGATATTTGATTCCTTATTGTGAATTAAAACAAACTAAAACGTAGCGTGCAATGGAGTTATCAGATTTAAATGTACTTATATAGACGTGCCTTGAGAATTTCCAATAACTTTGAAAATTCACACTTATGAAAAAAAACATTAAGGCGTTTGAAAGATTAAACTAGGTGAATGAAATAACAGACTTAATATGGGCTTGTAAACAGTTCACTTCTCTTTAATACCCCAAGATCCTATTATATGTGCTATCATTAGTCGACAAAACACGGCAAAACAGAACTGAAAATTAATAACTCAATCACAACTCCAACATAATTTTAAACATTCCTTTAGCACCTAAAGCAGCTAAAATATGTCCCAACAAAATTAGCTTCCAAAAACAAACTTGCACCTCGCTTGTGCTTCTAATCAAAACGCTAAAACATCTAATTAATCAAAGAGTCACAAGTCTCCACCAAATTGCGATGTTCCTAGATTTATACCAAGGGGTGGTTATTGGGACTGCCGAGGGGTGATAATTAATCTGGTCGATGTCAGTAGACTAGGCAAGGCTAGAATATCAATGAAGCTTTGCGCAGCTTTCTATCAAGTTCGACGAATACTGATGGGGTTTGAGATGTGTTTTCAAATTATAACGGTTTGCGAACTGTCTGAAGTTTGATGGCATATTTTCGTGACGGACCGAGACGTGAATTTTAGATTGGAGGTACAACGTGGGATTCAACAGTTGTGGTCAAGTTTGTATTGGATCTTTCGTTTAGTAAGAAGTATATACGGATAGATGTATTACAGTATATATTTATTTTCTATAGTGTCATCTTTCAAATACCTATTTTTTTTTCAATTACTGCTCACTGATTATTAAATTTAACGTTAATAATAACCTATTCTTATTGTTGTACTGAATATGATTGATAGTTTGATATCAGTTTAAATAAGAGGAACTACCGCCATCTATAAAAAACGAAAATTTATAAAAAAACGTACGGACCGGAGTAATATCACAAAATAGTTTCATCCCAGGATCACCCAAAAAACCTAAGGCCCGCGTGAATCTATCATTCTAACTATTAACCTTTTGGACAGTTTGATGATGATGAAACGTAAAATCTAATTCTTCAACCTGTTGCCAAACATTCCCATCAAATACATATAAAACTCAGTGAAGCAAAAGCAAATTAAAATAATTAGATTCCCGTTTACCTGTACCATACCTCTCGGCGGAATGTCTCTTTGATCCTCCTGGTTATTGCGAATTCGGGACCCATTGTCTTTGCGGTGACTTCAAATACGCTGAATTGTGTTGCTAGTTAAACGATCGAATGATGTGAGCGAGGTAATTGGATTGAGGATTTAAATTGTTTTGATGTTTGTTTTGCGGATTAGTTGCAAATACAAGTATTACATCTAACTAAATATCTTCCTATTGCCTCACGGTCCTTGCATCTCAAAGTCGTTTAGTTTTGAATTAAGCCCTCCGAAAGGAGAGAAGATTGCAAAAGAAAATTTAGTTTGTGATGATTGTTATAACAATATTACACAATGAAATGATACAATACATTTTTTTACCTATGTATTTTGTATTTACCTAGCTCAATACCTCTCTCAAGTGTGGTTATTGCGAATTCGGGGCCCATTGTCTTTGCGGTGACTTCAAATACGCTGAATTGTGTTGCTAGTTAAACGATCGAATGATGTGAGCGAGGTAATTGGATTGATGATTTAAATTGTTTTGATGTTTGTTTTGCGGATTAGTTGTTCGTACAAACATAGAAAGCTAAGCGTACGTACCTATTGCTACTTACGGCCAATGTATTCCAAAATGGTTTAGTCAAGAATTGACCACTTGGAACTTCAGAGGAAAAAACCGTGAAATAAATTTTGGTTTGTGATAATTAATATGACAATAGTACAAAATTAAATCATACCAATATTGAGTCATTTTTAAAAAGGCTCTCTTTTGAATCGACACGCAAAGGCATATATGATAGGGAAAGTTGTTTTTTTTAATTAGAGTAAAAGTTTAAGAATATCGTAAGGAAGAAAACAAAAAAAACTGTGCAAAGCACAACTTTGCAAATTGCATAGATTGTTTGATAATTAATGGTCCTGTTAAAACGAGGGTGGAATTAGATCAATTAGTGAATTTTCTTATTCCTTTGTTAACACAACCGCCTATTAATAAACAAAAGCTGCAATCTGTTCCCCGAGCCGGCGTTAGATGCTTTGTCAAAGTAAACAGGTGTTTTGTGTTGCGGAAGACTTTCATTAAGATTTGTGGTAATTGAATACATTGTTGTGTATCGATTTTTAGTTGCCTTTAGTTTTGTCATGCTTATGACTGATAAAATCGACAAATACCGTAAATAGAAGTCTGTATACTGTCATACTACCATAGGTTTTGTAAAAACCAACATGCATTGCATATATTCACGGCTATAAATCAAATAAGAGTAGCCAGAGCTTCAGAATTTTAGTTTTTCAGAAGATGAGTCGGAAAAAGATAGTAAAAGAAGGGATGGTTGGTTCCAACAAAAAGTGATACGATAAGTTAATAACGTTCAAAATTTTTCATAAAAAATCCTTCTAAGTAGATTTTATTAAAACTTACATAATGACGTTAAAAACTTATCATATAGCATACTTACTAAGTATCCATTATAAAACTTACAAAACCAAAAACAAAGCGTTTTTCCAAAGTGGCCTCGAGTCCGCTGACACCTCCAAAATCGACCCTCAGCCTGCCCATTGTTTTAAGTGGTCGCACCCTACCACTTAGAATTCTCCAACCTTTTTATACTTTTTGAGGGTCTAAACTGATAATGAAGAGGGGTGGGTCAGAGGAAATTTATTGTTACTGTTTTAATGTTTTCTTTCAGTAATGGCTACTAGGTTGTTAATAGGTTTCCGAGGCGCTAACACCTGGTTGCCTTGTGATATATTTGAATGGTTCGGCGAGATGAGAGCTTAATGTGTCTGTCTACCCTTATAGGTGTAATAACGAGGTGGTTTATTCTTATTGCCGTTTCAGTGCTGTTTTGTTTAACAAGTTTAGGTTATTTTTTGAGATCCAACTAATTCGGTTTTTATGCTTTGTGAGTTGATCAAAAAAGAACTAGCTTTTTTTTGTTTGCCGAAACTCAAATAAAATTTTAATTTTTGTAGAGATTTAATAAAATTTTCCGTGCAGTGTCGGCTTAGAATAACACTACCCCATTTCTACTCGTGGGTGATCGTAAGAGGCGACTAAGGGTAAAGGGGCTTTTTAAGTAATTTTTGGGCGATGCGGTTGGAGACTCGTCACCAAAAACATTTATTATTACTATCTTTTCCCCAATCAACTTCCGAAAGTGGCTGAGGAATTTCTCATTCCTAAGCTCTGGTTACCCCGTTAAGGGATTTATAGCCGTGAGTATATGTATGTATGTATTTATAATACAAATGCCTGAAAGAGCCTGTTCAAACTTTACATAAATTAAAATGATCATATCATAAACAATCAACATACACAATACACATTCAATTCAAACCTCATAAACTCAGAATCATTTCCACCTCATACGACCGTAACGTAATCCTAACAAAACATATCGGATAATCGTACCCCTGCCTACCCCGGGGCGAGTATCAACGGCTCCCTCCCGCCAAAACAATTTCACAGAGTAATTTATCCCATTTCCCTCAATTACAACCTTCAGTCATGAGGGCTTGGTCTTTTAGTAGGCTGTTATTGGGCGTATTTCATTTGGGATGTTAAAAAGTATTTTTGCTGTTTCATTTTTATTTTCATTTTAATTTTTTGCCGTATAGTGCCGGCTTAGAATGTCGCTACCCCATTTCTTCCGGTGGGTGTACGTAAGAGGCGACTAACGGTTTTGGAGCTTTTAAGGGATTTTCGGGCGATGTGGTTGGAGACCCATCACCGAAAACCATTATTTTACCATCTATTCCCCACTTAAATTTCCAAACGTGGCTGAGGAATCTCCAATTCCTTAGCTCTGGCTAAACCTTCTAGGGATTTATAGCCGTGAGCATATGTATGTACGTATGGTCAGAAATAAAATTGGATTGTATAGGGCTCCGACTTAAAGTTATCACTCTTCAAATAGGCTTTAAATACGAGAAATAAAGACGTTGTTTATTTTGGTTTCTATTACCTTGGTATCTAAACTTTATTTTTTATACAACTAAATCATAAAAACAAATAAAAAAAAAACGAAAAAAAAGAGAAGAATACGAAGTGGCGATCGATAGTCTCTGCCTACCCCAATGGGAATTAATGGCGTGAGTATATGTATGTATGTATGTATGTAAATCATAAAATTTATAACAACAGTGAAAAGGGGGCCTTTAGCCACTTTTAGATGTTTAATAGGATTAAAAATAAATTATGGTGGTCCGAAATCGGGCCTTCACTCTCATTTTTCAGACACTTCATCATTTTCCGAGTCATATGTTTTCTAAATGTTATCTCAAATTCACACGTTCACGCTGTATGCTCCCGAAGGGGTTGGCAGAGGTACTAGTACTTCTGAACATGACGTGACATGGTCACCTGATGTTCAGTGTACCCACGTTTTGCTTGGACAGTGTACTCACGTGATATGGGAGAATGTTATGTCATCTTTGAAGGAATATACCACTGCCTTCTACCACCTGCACTTTATCTCGTAAATACATTCCTCATGTTCAGTTTCAATCACCAAATGAGTACTCTGAACTTCAGGAAATAGACGGTCGCGTAGATGATATGGCGTAAGCGATATGTATGTTGTTAAAAAATATTAATACTTTAGTTCCCTAGCAAACATTAGCGGACTACCCGGCTTTTCTATAAATGTAACTGAAACCTGTAATTACGTGAAGTTAACATAAAATTCCCGTTTTCCTGTTGTTATACTAATGTTGCAAAAATATTTATTTGGAAAATAGGATAATATTCAAACACGGCGGTGTATTTGCATAGTTAACGATTTTACTCGAACTCGAACACATAAAGTTTCTTTGAGAAATTGTATTTTGGTTAACTAGCTACACACACGTTTATAATCGTATAACAAATATCCTGAGATTTAGAATGCATCTGCAATATTTCATCGTCTTTTGAGTTAAAGAAATCTATTATTATGAATGATTTTTGTGATAGATGGTTTTACAACCGCATCACCAAAAATCTGTAACTATTTTCTGAAAAACTTTTTTACATCATCATACTAAAATATGGTCCACGACATAATAGATTAAACAACTACCATTTGAGATAAGCAATTTATGAACAACGTTTCAAGGAAAAAAATTGATATCTAAAGCATTTCCAAATATTCACTTCGTTTATTTTGTACGTAATAAAATAATACCCAAACATTTCAGTCAAAAAGCCTATCAACAAAACAAATACGTGTACCATTTCACAAACAATTAAGTGCTTACGTTTTAATATCTCGAGCCGTAACTGCGGACTGAAAATTACTGTAAAACAAAGAGCAACTTCAGCCCCTACAGGAAGGGGAGTATAATTAGGAATTACTAATAGCAATTAATCACGCCACCTTACACGATCAAATGCATCTTTTGTTTGGCACCAGAGTATGCGGTTCTGTTCTAATTATGTTTGGTCTACTGGGACAGATGAGAGTAGGAAGGGTTTTGAAATAGAAAAAACCCGTTGGACATTCAAGGTAAAATCTGTTTTGAAAGTGGTTACTGAATTATTGACAGAAAAAGTAAATACATACATACATATACTCACGGCTATAAATCCCTAGAAGGGGCAGCCAGAGCTTCGGAACAAGAAATCCCTCAGCCACTTTTGGAAGTTGAGTGGGGAAAAGATGGTAAAATAAAGGTTGTTGGTGATGGGTCTCTAACCGCATCGCCCAAAAATCCATTAAAAAGCCCCAATATCCTTAGTCGCCTCTTACGCTATTTTAAGCCGACACTACACAGCAAAAATAAAAAGCAAAAGCAAAAAAAAAGCAAAAAGTAAATGTTGGTGAATTTTCTGCTTATGTAATCATGGTCATCTAAACCAATATTTTTAAATGATCGTTAGGCGATACGGCTTGAGACCCACCAGGAATCATCCATGACTATCTTTTATTCACCAACTTTAACCTATCCTACTTTTAAAATTGAGTTAAGTAATTTCATTCGTAATTATGGCGATTGTAAAGAGAAGTATTTACAATCTCGCCACCTTACACAGATCAAATGCTTCTTTTGTTTGGCAACGGAGTATGCGGTTGTGTTCTAATTATGATTGGTCTACTGGGATAGATGAGAGTAGGAAGGGTTTTTAAATAGAAACCACCCTTTGGTTTATTGAGGTAAAAAATATGTCTTAAAAGTAGATACTGAAGTACTGACGGAGAGAAATCGGTGTAGTCGAATTCTCTGCTTATTTTAATGGGCGTTTTTGGGAAAAAAGTAATTCTTAATTTCAAAAATAAGTAATCTTAGCAACTGTGTAGTAGGCTTTGATAAACACTAATCCCTCATCTAAAATCTCATCTTTTTTTTAAAGTGATTTATGTATTTATTTATTTGGCACACAAACAGTATTATGACATAGCATTGGTATACAAAATAAAAAAAAAAAATACAAATTCGGACATAATACCAAAAAACTGTGTACACAGCATGATGTTAAATAATCAGTTGAGATGACAACTTAAGAAATATATTAGTATAGTTATTTTTTTTATTATTATTATTATTATTCATTAATTTACTAACATTAATTTAACTTACAAATAAAATGAAGACTATTTACAAAGGGAAAGGGGCTAGATTTTAACATAATAAGCACAACATAAAAACAACATAAGTAATAAATAATGGAAAATTATGAAATGATTTTATATATCCTACTAACTATATCCTTTATTAAAGTCTCGCACTGCGGTGAGACATTTTATTTTGAATGTGCGAATGTGCGATTGATGGGTGATGTGGCTGGATACACATCAGGAATCATCCATAACCATATTTTAAAAGTCAAATAAATAGTCAACATGCAAAACTATCTTTTACCTTCTCAAATTTTAAAATTGGCTCAGGAATTTTAATTTGTCGTAATGGCAATTATAAAAAGAAGTATTTGTAATCACGCCACCTTACACGGATTAAATGCATCTTTTGTTTGACATCGGAGTATGCGGTTGTGTTCTAATTATGTTTGGTCTATTGGGATGGATGGGAGTAGGAAGTGCTTTTTAATAGTAAGAACCCTTTTGTTTATTTGGAGAAAAAAAACTTGAATACTTAGTCACTTAATTATTGTCAGAGAAAATATTGTTGGTGAATTCAAGTGCCCACAAAAATTCACGCATAAAATCATTAGAACCTACACAGACATTCTGAGCGCAAGATTAAGTTACTATCGAAGTATGAGGAGAATATAAAAACATCTATAAATAAATTGCAACGAAGTTCTCAATTTTATTTACTGTCACGATAAATACAATTTGTCTGAGCTTTCTTTCGAATATGGACGCATTGATTTCATCTTTTCCAGTATCGTATTAAATCAACATATGATGAGGTTCTGTTCCTAATTAAGTTTGATGTAATAGGTGAGCTTCATAAGTCGTAAGTCTCGTCGCAAATAGAAATACCCCTTATCCTATGGGAATTGAAAAGATGGCATGAGATAAACATTCGTTCCATTCATATCGTTGAAAAAGAGGGATATAATTGGAATAATATAGAAGAGGGTTAAGGAACAAGTTATTTAAATATGATACGAGGAGTTTCTTAAATGTCGATGGTTCAATGGTATGGCCCCAGTAGGATTTTTTATTTAATATGATGTTTTCTTTTCGTTGCTAATATTTCAGTGTCTTACATTACATGTAAATCAATACGTTTTCATACCTATATTACTTTTCATTATTTGAATTCTAATGAAGAATTGACAAAACGCGCCCTCATCAATCAAAGAACAGTTAGTGTAGTGTAGTCATAGACTAACGCTGAAGAAATATTCAAAATTTGCAAAAAACCAATCTCTTATTTCATCAAACATTTCTATCAAACACAAACCCAGGTCATTGAAGTAGCACATCGTTATAAAATATAAAAGGGTCTCGCCAGCCAGACCAGAAACTGCCACGGTTGGCTGCACAACACCTTCTCGATTGGTTTATTGTGCCGAGTCAGGATGGTACCTGTACTAATGTACTTATTACGGCAGTGTACTCAGTCTGTGCATTCGGCTTTTTTACTTTGACAGATGTCGAGGTGAAAAGATCTTACTTGAAGAATTCTAAACCAGATATGGCAATCGGTTTCTTCATTATTATTATTGTCATTTATTATTTTGTAAGATGACTAGTTGTCTTTCTTAGTCTTAATTGTATTTTGTTTTTTTTATAAACTTAACTAAAAAAATTTGCTGTGTAGTGTCGGCTTAGAATAGTACTACCCCATTTCTTCCGGTGGGTGTACGTAAGAGGCGACTAACGGTATTGGGGCTTTTAAGGGATTTTTGGGCGATGCGGTTGGAGACCCATCACCAACAACCTTTATTCCATCATCTTTTCCCCACGCAACTTCCAAAAGTGGCTAAGGAATTTCTGATTCCTTAGCTCTGGCTACCCCTTCTAGGAATTTATAGCCGTGTGTATATGTATGTATGTATGTTAACTAAAAAATATTAAGTATAAATTTGCACGACATCAAATAACGGATAAAAGATCTCTTGACTTACAGTAAAATAATAAAACACTTTTTTATGTTAATTACCAAACCATACTAAAAAAATGTTATCATAGATTTTAAAAAACGATAATAATATTTCAATCACCCATTTCCAAACTTTTAAATTCCAACTCCCATTCCACAAACATAATACCTAGTTATAGTATTAACGAACGTAATTGGTAACACAAAACCGCTGAGGGGATGCGGCAGTTCCGTGAAAACCTTTAATCCTTTGCTGGTGATTTCACTTGTCCCCTCATTGTCTCCCTCGCCGGGACTTACCGACTGCGCTTGCGAACCACGGCAAATTAAACAGACAGTTTGGAAAACTTTGTCTTTGATATATTTGAATGGAAATTCTTTGTACGGCGGAATTTGTCGAAATCGAACGTTTTGTTCTCTGTCTGTCTGTGAATACCGGTTGAAATCAGAGTGAATGTACTCCTTGGAACTACATAAATCATACAAATATTCCACTTATAAAAAACGCCTTAATTATAGTAATGTAGAAGTAAAATAATGATAGTTATATTTTATTGGGTCACCTGAGCATGTATACATTATCTAGGTTACTGTATTACATATTATTACCTGTCTATTGCTGAAAGAGTTATTTTTTTATCAGAACAATGTTGTTTGACAAGGTAATTAACCTGATTTTCGTGTAATTCAAACAGCTTAAGTGTAATGTCTAAGTAAAGGCGCAGATGATGGAAAAAAAGGAGTTAAGTGATAGTGGATAATCTCATCTCCTGACTAGAACACATTAAATTTCATAAAGAAGGAATCTGGTGCCGTTCGAAGCCAACACAACACGCCAAAAAAACTAATATCAATTTAGCAACAAACCCGTCACGTATTCACCAACTACCCTCTATTTCGCAAACAGCTGTCATCCCTTCCCGCGATCTCGAGGAAGGTAGAATAAGAAATCATTTTCATTCAACATGCCTACCGAATTGTTGTGCTCTAAGACCGCGATATGTTGTCACGCTAGGGAATAGAACTTGGTCCCCTAACCAATTTGCTTCAAGAATTGTGATCATACGGATTATTTTTCAATGAGGAAAATCCACGAGTTTTGGTGGACATTCGACTTTGCTGTATGCAACCATTTTCTATTACACAAAATTAATAAAACATACCTTGATAGCTGCCATTTTTGCTCGTGTAATTTCTCTTGAAAAATATCTAAAGAGGTATAACGAACTAGTAGGAAGCTTTACGAAGCTCTCCTATTACAAGTGATCTGCACTTAAAAGGTATTCATTGAACCTTGTTGTTAAAATAATACTTTTATATAGATCTAAGAAATAAATTTACTATAATTGACTTGATTCATAGTAGTAACAGAACTTCAGCATCTGTCCATCTCAGTTAGGATTTTTGGAAATATATCTTTTCTATTGCATAATGTACAACGAATCCTTTCATAAAGTTCAGCAGAGGTTCTCAGCAGATCATCAAAACGCTTATACTTTACCTACTCCGAAGACTAATAATTTTTCAAAACGCACGTTTTCCTATTCATTATCAATCATTGAGCCGACCGCATTTGCAGCACAGCATCTTACATTCAGCCAGACATTCTCCCTTTCATCTGACAGCTGGCTGTATCGAATAAAACGTAGCCTCCTTTGTGAAGCCGAGGATAGGGGAGAAGCACGCGACTTGAATAATAAAAAAAACTGTTGAAATTCCACTCGCTTCGTGTACTATCGGGTATATTGATGTATACTTTTTAGAGACAAAATTCGGTTTTGATACCTACTGTAATTGGTAAAAGATTAAGGGATTAAAGAAAGGTTAATTTTGAAGGGAAAATCGATACTAAAAACTTTCTATTATACTTGTTAGATACTTGTTTTCATTAAGTTAATGGTTTGTAAATAATTTTGATAGTATCAATATTGATGAAATTTAACAATGCTTTTATAATTAGGATCTAATTATTTGTATTATTAAATGATGTTAGTTAAAGCTGACGAGCGAAATAATATTACTGTGAACTTGTTTTTGTTAATTATGTGACATTTAAATGTAAATTCACTTTAATGCTTAATAACAATTAATGAGTATTTTCACAAACATGGTAACAGTGGCTATGTTGGAATAGCACTACCCCATTCGTTTTTCTTATACTAAAGCTCTAGCTACGTCTTCAGGATTTCTAATCGTGAGTTTATGTATGAAAGGTAACATAAGCAGAGTTTTTAAAGTATACAATTTTATTTTACAAATTTACATACATACATATACGCACGGTTATAATTATAAATCCCTAGAAGGGTTAGCCAGAGCTAAAGAATCAGAAATTCCTCAGCCACTTTTGGAAGTGAAGTGGGGAAAAGATGGTAAAATAAAGGTGGTTGGTTATGGGTATCCAACCACATCGCCCAAAAATCTATTAAAAAGCCCCAATACCCTCAGACGCCTCTTACAACATTATTGTCTCATATTTTTTATGTAAAACCCAAGTAACAGTTTTAGAATAGCACTTTTCTTTCATCAACATTTTTTTTCTCGTCTAAAGCGGATGAAGTATTATTGTGATTCAAGCACTGATTGCCTCATTAAGTTGTGTCCTGAGTATCTGTATGTATCTGAAATACTATTTACACACTCCAACATAGTAACAGCAAACTATGATTAAGTTACAAAAGGACCTCTTTGTGCTAGTAAACTTCTATGATTACCACAGTCGCAATTAATGTAAAATATTTTGGTAACTTTAGTATTAATATCTGAATATTATAATTTTAACTATAAATATCCCGTTTGCTATTAAAACAATAACATTAGTCTAGAGTTTATACACAATACAGTTTTCGCTAACTGTACACTCGTGTCCAATAATATGTCAACAAGTTGGAACTCTGTCATAATAACTTGTGGTACATGTTTCCTGTTTTGATGTCTTTGTCTCGACAGCTCCTGAATGCAATACGGTTCCATCCATAAAGAATATAACAAGGAAAATAGCGCCATAACGCGTTGCTGATGAAAAGCTGGTGACTCTTGTTGAGTTATCTCGGAAAATGCGGTTTTTATTTTTATATCCGAAATGAGGGTAGATATGAAAAAGTTTGCGCAAAACGTGACGGCCATTTGCTCGGCTCTGTTTTAGGGTTGGGACATTATTAGTTGGGAAAGTGCGATAATGCGTATCTTTTAAGTTCAGAACAAATATTACTTTTACTTTCATTCTTAGACATTAGAATTCACACAAATACATCTAGAGTCTATCAATAGTCACTCTAGAGCAATCCTGGCAAACCTCTCTAGATTCATTTCTTCCTCTTCTTCTTCCATTGTCTCTCCACTACTGGAGGTTGGCAGTCAGCTCCAAGTATCCCCTTTGGTCTTGGGCTAGGCGAAACAGGTCTTCGACCATGTTGGTCCATTTTCTGATGTTTGAGAGCCACGATGCCCTTCTTCTTCCGACGCTCCGTTTCCCCACAATCTTTCCCATCATGACCACTTGAAGCAGTTGGTATCGATCGTGACGGAGCACATGTCACAAATACGCAACTTTTCTTCTTTTACATCAATGAATTTTTTTAGACATGTTTTTTTATTTTTCACATTATTCATTTGATTTACATATGTTGTCCTCCGTCGTCATCTACTGCTATTTCCATCAACACTGGCTCTATATTAAAATATATAATGATATATTATTCAACTGCCTCTTAAATCCCATAACAATAGCTAAACATAAAATAATTATACTCACATTACAATCAACCAACAAAAACATACCACTAACCCTTAGACACCAAAGCTGTTATGAATTATGGTTGTCGTATCGCAAATTTACAACCCCGTAACTACCCCCGAACTTAGTGTCACGTGCCGCCGTGAAAATTGCTACAAACTCAATTAAAGAGTTCAACTTTCTTATCTTAATAAGGGTTGCTATCTCCCTTTTCATTATCATTATATTTACTACTGAGGGTATAACTGGGAGATTAATTTTAATGGCGCCTTATGTTCTGTATAATGGTGTGAGTGTTGTTTAGTTAATCATGTAGTTAGTAGCGACAAGCCCCGGTTTCATACGGGTAAGAAACTTTTTATTATAATCCTTGATTCTTAGGAAATCGAAAATTCAAGTCAAGAATTCAGTTCTAAAATATTACAAACTTTTTTCTTAATAAATTCGTAGGTGAATTTCTGGTAAATTCTGACTATTGATAAAGAATTACAAAAATGTTTTCACCATATCGAAAATTGTGCTCACTTTGACTTAAAAAGTATATATGTGTGTGTATTATTGAAATTATATGGTTTGTTACTGATTCATCCCATGACCAAATATGTTTTTTCCGGAGCTAAAACATTAAAACTTATGAAAAAGTTTATATTTTGTTTTCCTAAACACCAAGATTAAACTGTTAATTTATTATCTACATTATTATTCGGTTTTATTAGTTTCTGTTTAGTTCATAAAATATTCCATCAATTATGACAAAGTGCTTACTATGCTTTTACTCTTTGCAAAAGTGCTATTTTCACCAAACAAAAGATAAACAGAATGCAAAACTCCAGAAATCGCTGAATCGGAGACACACACCGGAAGCTCCAATTAAAAGTTCCAAACTGCTCCCGTAAACTTTTTGCAGTTCCGAATTCAAATTAAATTCTCTAAAGTCATACGAAGATAAATACGTTCATTTAAAATTACTGATTCTCATGTTATTAAGCCAATATTAAGTTAGAAAATACCTGTATCCATAAAGTTATATGTTAGTACGTGTTCGTAAAAGAGTGGAAGTGCCAATGGGAAATTATGGCGTGGGTAAAAATATGTATGTATGTAAGCTACCAAAAGTGGCTGAGGAGATTTATTAATAGATTGGTACTTTATGAAAGATATGCAAAATAAATGAATTTATAATTGTAGTGAATCTCATAATAATCTAATAATAAGTCCAACAGGTCTATTTGAAGGTAAAAGGCTATCGTGTGTACACCCACGATCGCCCACCGCGCCGAACATACAAAGGTCAACGAATAAACAAGGCTATTTTTAGCTTTTATGTTTTATTCTATGTATTGAAAATAATTAAACCTAGTCCATTTTATCATCATAACAATAGCCACAAGCGTTGAAATGTGTATCTTAAGAAAAAAAACCATTTACCATTCTCAATGTGGAAAACTACACTTGTAAAAGTATGACACCTGATTTCGTTAATTTATAAAATATCTGGGACGGGCCTACACCAATTTGTCTTTTCTAAAGTCATATGTGTGGTTAATTTATCATGGTTGCTAACGGTGAGGGAAAACATCGTGAGGAAACCCACATGGCTGAGTTTTACTTAGTCATGTGACAGTGTATTCGTACAAAACGGCGATAGGCTTGCCCCCTATCACGTGAGTACACTGTCTAAGCAAAACGTGGGTACCTCCTCTGGAAACTAGATGGCGCTTGCCATGTGAGTTCAGGAGTATTGGTACCTCTGCCAACCCCTTCGGGGATAAACGGCGTGAACGTTTATGTTTATGTTTATAAAATATCTATCAAATAGCAAAAAGCAAACTCAGTTGTGAATGTTAAACTTCAAAGGCACAACAGTGAAATCTAGGCAAATCTGTATAAAGGACATCCAATTAACCAATTAAGTATCAAAACAGGACAGAAAACAGACATGAACATAAAACTTATATTGTAAATCCAACTAAATCTTCATCTCTTCACAGGCGGCTCAGCCCAGACGCTCAGGATATACCCGGTTCAGAAACAGCAGACGGTGGCCGTCGGCAAGTCCGTGGTGCTGACCTGTCAAGTGGACGCTGAGGACCCGAAGCTCATCAACCAATTGCAGTGGAAGGACCCTAAAGGAAATGTCATTAATGAAGCTGTGTAAGTACTTGATGGGCTTTTGATTTTTGTTTCGTTTTGTCGTCTGTAGTTGGGACAATCCAATTTTGGAATAGCAACTCCTTTTAGAGAAACTCTAAGTTTAAATAAATACTGTATTTAATAAAAAAATTTGAGAAATTTGTTAGTGGTTATTGTTAGAATAATGTACTTCTAATGCAAACATGACTAAACTATTGTTGATTAAAAATCTATGACTTTGAATGATCTAATTTTATTTATTTAGAACCGAAATAACGATAAGAAGTAACAAGGTTATTTCGGCGCACAGGTTGCACGCTTGATTCCCTTCAGAACAAAATTATTGTCCATATTTGTGTAACTAAATTCATGTCATTAAATTCTTATACTTACTCTTCCAAACTATGTGTTTACCCATACACATTTCTTAATTTTAGTCATAACACCTTTAAAGTATCACATGAACAAAAAATGAAAACGTTAAATTCTCAAGCCACTTTAAAGTTTATTTACCCCATCCCATAGATGTACTAAATACCTAGATATGTTTTATACAAGGAAACCCGCGCTTACGAGTGGCACTGATTGCGGCAGTTGTACACACGAACATCACTAGAAATATATCCAAACAACACACCAAGAAATATATTTGAAATGTAAGCGAGATAGCAGCGAGATAGCACATTTCATAGCAAGCGCTAAAAAGAGACAAACATATTTTCTCTGCACCGACGTGAAATATGACCTTAAGACGACCGCTTGACACGCACAATACTTCTTCTATTTTATGACACCTTACACCTAATTTATTATAAATTATAATTGAAACGTTGAAAATGTATAATACTTACTTATGATAAGTAATCCCGTCACTTTTAGTAGTTTTTCGACTATAGTTTGTGCAAAATCTCATCACACACGACGGCATTCTCGATTATTTTGAGAAACAAACACGCCAAAACAAGTGAACGATCGCGACGGCAGCTAGTGTGCGACTAAAGTCAAGTGAGCCATTTAGCCCCCTTTATAAGTGCCACTTTTGAGCGCGCGTGACTTATCTAAGGTTTTTTATTAGATATCTGTGCCCCATCCTCTTTTACAGATCCGGCACCCGCCCCGAGATCTACACAGAACCGATGTCGGCCAAACAGTCGCTGCTGCTGTACATCTCGTCCATCACCCCGGCCATGGCGGGCAACTACACCTGCTACGCCTCCTACACCAACGTGCCGCTGAGCTCCAGCGTGCTGCTTGACACCTTTGGTAAGTGTACCATTTTAATGATTTGGCAGTCATAGGCTCGACAGCGACACAGTCTATGCGAGCATTACGTGTTCTCTCATCAACGGCTTTCGTATGACTACCGGCTGCCCCACTTGAACGCAGGACACGAGACCATGTATCTATAACATATTGATGCATACAAAAACTACAGTAAGAATGCTTTAAGTTTGTTTTTACTAGGTAATGATATATACTTCTCTTTTAGAGCGAAGAGTTTATGCCTTTGTAAGATAATGTCCAAGAACACATGAGGCACAATCGATTTAAGCGCCATCTAGCGAAGATGTAAACTCGTTCACGTATTAAACTCCCGATCGATAAACGTTCCTAAATTATGTAATTTTGAGATTCTCATTAAATTTGGAAGGTTAATATCAACATTTTGTTATAGTGGCAATAACATGGACAAACGCCAACGAGAACCAATACGCAACAAAGGGCAGAGATTTCAAAGTGATGTGCGAAGTTATGGCAGAGCCAGCGCCATCTATCGACTGGTTCAAAGAGGGAACTCCTGTGAGTATTGTTATTCCTACTATTATATTATTTTGTAAGAGAACTAGTATTTTAACCACAGCAATAATGCTTAATCTTACTTGGACATTATGATAGAGTATAACCACAACTTAACTGTTATATGGTGATATACCCCGTGACAAAGAGCGTATTTGGATCATATGTTTCATGCTGTTAAAGAGAAAAATAATAATGGATTTCAATATATTATTAAGAGAATTCTGCACTCAACATTTTGCAATGAAATAAATAACAATACATTTTTTCTATGAGATGACTCCAAGTATTCAGTAAGATCTATGATTTCTCTACTGTGTAAATAACTCTTAATATTTTCTTGAATTTCGTAATGTTTCTTACATGTCATACGTGGGTGCAGGCACAGGTAATAATAGAATATAACTTGTAGAGATCTTGTTTTCTATTTAGTTGTATTGTCTACCATGGCGATCATATAACATTTATTTATTTTTATTTATTTTTATCTTTTCATATATTATGTTCTTTTATTCTTCATGCTTCGGACGCCTTGTTTTTTGAGCACACTCACAAAATGTAGATTAGGTCTTTTTAAATTATATTCCCTAGCAGTAACAATAAAAACAAATCCATAGATCGTAACGGGTGACCGCTACGTGATCCACGCAAACGGGCTCCTGATCAAGAACATTCAGGAGAGTGATGACGGAACGTACACGTGTCGGGCGGTCGTCATACAGACTGGGGAGTTGGCGGAGAGGAATATTAAACTTGAGGTGGGTATTACTTCAAAATAAATAAATTAGCAAAATTTGAGATTTGATTTTGAAGTTGCTTAGAAAAGTTGTTAAAAATAAGGAGCCAAAACTTAAAGTCAGAACCTTGTCGTAGTGAGATCTCTTTCGCTTTGTCCTACGTCGTTTGTTCCAGTATTTAGTCCCATGACGTACACATCCACAGTTTTGTTTGTCATATCCTCCGTGCCATGCAGAATATCTATATTTTTATTTTCATGTTTTTGTAGGTATATCAAACTTAACTGTCAATTAAAACTGCCTCAACTAGCCAAACTAGAGCGTCAGTATCAACTATTTTCTATATTGTTTTAATGTTCCGCAGAAAATATGGGAAAATTAAGGTTCCAAACTTATATTGACTAAAAAAGAACATTATCGCTTTGTTATACATTCATGGTCTTGACGCATGACTTAGTTTTTTTTTTGTAACATCCCATGATCCCGCCCATACACTACCAACAAAGGTAATCTAACCTATATTCTATTATTTATTTATTTAGGTCTACACAGCGCCAGAGATGGCAGAAAGAGAACCTCGCGTGTTGATCAAAGAAGGGGAGTCCGCAGCCATCACTTGCCAAGCTCGGGGACAACCGCCACCCACTTATACTTGGATTAAGGCTTCGACGCGAGAGGTACTTGTTTTTGACACTACACAGCAAATCAATTTTAGACCTTATAAAACCTTCAACTTCCTACAAACACTGTTAAACAAACCAACCTCACACACAAAAATATTAATCCACAAAACCTTTTCCAGAATCTAGCAACTTCATCCCGCTTTAGCGTAAACGAGTTAACAGGCCTCTTGATATTCGACCGAGTCGAAGCCGGCGATTACGGCAAATACATCTGCAGTGCCGTCAACAAAGCTGGCCAGAACGAAACAGAAGTAGAAGTAGAAGTTCTGGTTCCTCCTAAAATATTCGAGCTTTATAATATCACTGTACCTGAAAAGACTGAAGGAAGATTAGAATGTAAGGCCACTGGAAGACCAGCCCCCAAAATTACATTCAGGAAATTGAGCAGTCAAGTCCCGTTTGTTAATGGACCTAATGATGATGGGAGGTAAGTTTGTCACAAAGATAATGGATTTTTGGCATCATTTAATTATAGATTTAGATAGATAGGTAAACATTTATTTCTCCTGCTCAGACACACTAAGCATGATCACATACATCACAAAGACAACAGAAATACACATACATACATACATACGTATACTCACGGCTATAAATCCCAAGAAAGGGGTAGCCAGAGCTAAGGAATTAGAAATTCCTCAGCCACTTTTGGAAGTTGCGTGGAAATACACATTACAACAAAATCAGAAATACACATTTATAGAAGCTATGAATATAACATCAATTTTGTGTGTCACTAAATTTTCAATAATAAACCGTAGTATCAGTAAGTGTAGTTAAAGCTTTAATCTAATTAACGTTTAGTATGAGCAGGATTTGTGTGTTAGAGTGAGAAGAAACCATATTTCTTATATTTACTCCTCAGGTATATTCTCTTTAACAGCAAGTTTAATACTAAAAGGTAAAAGTGATTTCAATATGACTTACGCCCGAATTCTGAATTGAGTGTTCCAGCTGAGAACAACTTAAGTATCGTTCTGTCGAATTGAAATCTTAACATCTGAGTAAACAGCTAGAATACTCAATTCAGAATTCGGGCGTTATAGTCTAAAGATTTAATTTCAATGCACCACTGTTGTGAAAAATACTGAAACATTTTAGATTCAAAATAGTTAGTAGTAGAAACAGTATAATGCATGATTTTTCTCTTCAAACTAGCTTCTAATAGAAACAGTAAAGAAATAACAAGCCTTATTTCAGAATCACAATCGAGACCTCATCAAGACAAACGGGAGACCAAATGCAATCGACAGCTGTTATCACAGTCGCTAAATTAAATAGGACTGACGATGGATTATACGAATGTCTTGCTCAAAACGAAGGTAAGCCCATTGTAAGGAAAAGCCTACTTATGTTTAAGAGTAGGTTGGTTTTCTTTTGCCCTTTGATGTTTGTTAAATTATTCAAGAATATCAGTTTATTCAATCATATTTTTATGTGATATTTAGAGATCATGAACATATTGTTTTTATTAAATTTTCAAAGATGAGATGAGTGTAGATCTATGACCAACTTCTTATTTATAAAATGCAAATAATTTCGAATTTGATAAATTTGCAAATAAAATTGGAATTAGTAGTTTTTGTAATGCACAATAATGCACAGTACTTATGTTTCTGAATACCTAATATATGATTATTAACAATTCAATAATTTCACCAGGAGGCGAATCCCGAAAGAACGGTCACCTCACAGTACAATTCAAACCATCATTCGACCACATGACCAACGTCCCCATATGGAGTTGGAACGGCCAACCTGTCAACATAAGTTGTGTGGCCGAAAGTATACCGAATGCCACCATTAAATGGAAATTCCATGAATATGATCTTGTAGAATCTCCTCATGTTAGGATTTATGGATCTGGGCCTATCAGTTATGTGACAGTCATACCTACAGACCCGTCTTTGTATGGATATTATAAATGTATAGCGACAAATACACTTGGAGAGGCTGTTCATACTATTCAGCTGAGAGAAGCATTCCCGCCTGGGCCTGTTGTTCAGGTAAGTTTATCACAAACATTCACATATGTTCAAAGCTACAAATTTCTAAAATAGGTAGATTGAGCTTCAGAATTAGAAATGATGGTGCTACATCACAGAAGGAAAACCACTTTCGAAAGTTGAGTGATTATTTACATACATATACTCACGGCTATATTTCCCTAGAAGGGGTAACCAGAGCTAAGGAATTATAAATTCCTCAGCCACTTTTGGAAGTTGAGTGGGGAAAAGATGGTAAGAATAAAGGTTTTTGGTGATGGGTCTCCAACCGCATCGCCCAAAAATCCAATAAAAAGCCCCAATACCCTTAGTCGCCTCTTACGACACCCGTGGGTAGAAACGGGTAGCGACATTCTAAGCCGGCACTACACGGCAAATTATTATTTCTAGTACTAAAATTGAGAATTTGCTGTGTAGGGCTTAGAATAGAAATAACCAATTTTTTCCGTGCGTATCGTAATGGGCTAATTAGGGTTTTTGTGCTTTTTAAGTGTTTACTAGGCAACATGGCTGGAGTCCTATCACCTACTACCCTTTCAAAAGTGACTGTCGAATTTCCAATTCCGAAGCTCCGGCTACGCCTTTTTTTAGTATTAATCATAGACCTCCCGATTATATGTCAAAAGTACTAAACTGTACACCGAAATTTTATTACAACTAATTAAAACCTACAAACACTATAGAATTATTAAGTATAATACTTCTATTTCCTTAGGTTCGCCAAGAAACCCTAACAGCGACAACAGTTTCATTCAACATAGTAGGCCCAGGAGAAGACATGGGTCCCCCGATTTTAGCTTTCACAGCTCAGTACAAAGAGAACGGCAACTACGATTGGAACTTCGCCAGGAATCGAACTTGGTCCGTCAATTCGCCGTACATAGTTGAGGACTTGAAGCCTATGTATAGTTATGACTTTAGATTTGCTGCTGTTAATCAAGTTGGGGCGGGCACTTGGGGAGCGCCTATTACTATTGATATGCCGAGGAGGTAAAGTTTTATTTATTAATTTGATAAAATTTTGCACAAAGAAATAATTGTTTAGCAGCAATCTTGATATGAAAACTAATCAAACGTGACCAAAAGCCAAGATACCATCAAAATTACTAACTTGGTCATCTTTCTTTTCTAATGGAGTTTATATATGTACATTTTAGTCGAAAGAAAAAATGGAACCTTTCAAATAATCTCAACACGTGTCGTCATTATAATTTTTACACTATTAATGAATGTTATATTAAATTATCATCTATTTTAATTCAGCATTGGATCTCATTCACCAAACCAGTTAAATATTTCAAAAATGTATCAACTTCTGACTTATAACTAGGGTTTTGTGAAACCTCGATTAGATCATAATATATTTTTTATTTGTAGATCGCCCCCGGAATCGCCCAAATGGAGAGAAAACATAACGTCAGAATCCATAGTGCACACCAAATTCGCTGACCGATATGAGTTAAGATGGAAAATTCCCGCTCACAATGGAGAACCTGTCGATATGTACGAAATCAGCTATTGCCCAGTAAGTTCGTTGGAATAATTCAGATATTTTTTAAAACTGCTAAAAAACTCGAGTCTCTTATTTATATAAATTTAAAAATAAAAAATGAATATTCATATTAGAAGTTTTATAAGATATCAGGACGATACATTTAAAGTTATTCAATTCTTGAAATCGGAAAAAAAAAAATATTTATTTGTATCCCTAAAAAGCCAACTATTGAGTCTTGCTAGCAAGACATGAGCTAACAAAATAATTTCATTGCAGGTGTTAAAAATCAGTGGCGAATGGCGAATATCGTCAACCTCCGAATGCACAACGGAAGAGCTCAAATCCTACGAAGCTATAAGTTACGAAGTCCGAGGTCTTAGACCCGATACTCGATACAGAATGCAATTACGAGCTCACAATGTTCTTGGATTCTCTCTTCCCTCACATCTGTACATTCAAACTGCCCTTGGTGAGTACAACGAAGAAAGTAACGAACTTCCCATCAGAGCTGGCTTCTACGATGTTTACATCACCACCAACCCACTTCATTCCTTTGGAGTGAAGCAATATTCTTGTTTTAGCGTCATTATGTTGTTTACCATCATCAGCTTGTACGTTTGAAACATTTTCTGCTTCAGTTTTGTTAGTTTTGAGCGCTTCTGTTTTCAGTTTTTGTGTTTTGTTTTGTAAAGTACAATTTGAATGCAATAGTACAATGTCTATTATTATTTCTTAATTTAATTGCAGACTAATTTTGTTAATGAGTTTTTTAACGTTTTGTCATTTGGTCTGTTACCAGCTTCTTCTTGCCACAGCCTTCTGACAGGTGTTATAACATTATTCATAACGGTATTAGGTACATTATTACAATCTTTGTTTTTATTTAAAAGGAATGTCTTTGTCATTTTGCATGGTTTTACTCATCTAGTTTGTGTTCATAATCGAAAGCAGTGCAAATATTTGTAGTGACCTTTAGAATATTTTATGTTCTCAAAAATGAATTTATATTTTGTAGTGTTAATTTATGATTTGGTAAGTTTAATTTTCTTTAAAAATATTGGTGTTTGATATTCTGTTATGTAATATATTTAAAATTACATTTTATCTCAAATAATATTTTCTAGGTAACCCAAACGGAAGTGCAAGCAAATACAAAAGTGGCCTACTGGCAAGGGATTTCATGATTTTGCTGCTCATAACAATTTCTATATAAATAACCGTGGACTTTATCTCTGATAAGCGTTCTGTAAATATCCAGAGATGAACTAATTTACTTGTGATATTGTTGAAATTATTCTACTTGATAATGTTTATAATGAAATGATTTTTAGAAGACTTTCTACTCAAGCACTTTACTCCTCTGTTGACGAAATGTATACAATAAGACAAACCATAAATTAACACTGCCAGACTATAAATTCTTAGGAATATGATGAATTTCAGTGTAATAAAATTTAAGAATAGGTTATTAAGTAATTATATAAGACTTAAACACGACTGCTTACTTTATAATATATGTTGAAACAGAAAGAAAATCGAAATTAAATCTTATGTAAATTAGGGTAGTTAGTTCAACAAATGCGAAAAATGTCGTCAGTTCAAGTAGAGAAAATATTGACCAATGTGGAAAAATAAATGTTTTTAAAACATAGCCCATTTAACTTTGATTTCGCTCTCCTCAAAAAAAAAGGTTTCACAAATTCTTGTCAGATTATTTCGAACAAGATGCACAATATTAAACTTTAAATCTGATAAAGGAGTAGTATTTTAAAAGCTGTCAAGATGTTAAGTATCAAGTTGATTTGTTTGGACAACTCCTAACAAGTGAATCTTGAGTGACCCTGACTGAAAAATGGGTAAATATATTTTGTATTAATAGCATTATCACGTATAGATCTAACCGTTCATTACTTATATGAAATCTTTTTGTTATGCTGTACTAATTGTCTGCATGTTATCCAAACTTAATAATTATTCTTGCATAGTTTTTCTTTAATCTTCTTTAATGGCATGCTAAATAGCAACTTGCAAATTTTCTTTCAGATTTCAAGCTCGACGATCATGTATTTCTAGGTTATATTTTTATTAGAAATCCCTTGTAGCATGATTGTCTGAGTTGCAGGATCAAAAATTCTTAGTGTAGCTTGGAAATTATTTTCAAATTATTTTCGGGTATTAATATATGTGTCTTATGATAGGTGATGGTTGTTTCTTCGTTTAAAAGATTTCTATTTATTTGTTGCATCGACATTTATTCTTTATATTATATTATTGTTGTATTGTTATGGGGTTTGAAATTTACCTGCAATCATTTGGGACTTAGCATCTTGACGAGTTTATGTTCTTAGCATTATGTTGGGTAGTGAGAAATTGTGCATCATTTTGGTTTTTATTTACAAAACATTCAAACCCCATTTCATGATATTGGAGAGCTTTCGAAGATATTCAAAATTATTAAGCGTTTATGATACATGTATTTTTATGTAAAATTATCTGGTGATTGGGTGCACGTGATCTTGAACTGAAAGCACTCCTCTTGTCACCGTATATGATTGTGATGAATGCTGCACACAGAAAAACGCTCGTTTATCCTTCTGTGTACTGCACTATGCATACTGAAACTACACATATTTATTGCAATCATTTTAACATCGTCTTGAGCTTTTATCATCTTTATATACTTTTAACACCTATATTACGAAGAGCTGTAGATTTCCTGAATTTTTTTCCAGTCGTGTTTGGACTTATTGAAATATCAAAAATTCTTATTGAGTTTTAATAAAAAAATATACAATTACTAAACCTCAAAGAAAATAAAATTTATAAAAAGAGATCTACTGCTCTTCTTAAAACCAAATGTGCACAATTCTAATATAATTATATTATTTAGGTGTTGAACGTTCCGGGTTTGCTCCTCCTCAACTATTATCTAGTGGAGCAATAATTGGACTAGCTCTGGCTGGAGTCTTCTTGTGTCTTCTCTTCGTGGACCTTCTACTCCTGTGCTTTAGACGTCAAGGAGTCATCGCCACAATGTGCGGAAAACGTGTCAAAAACCACAACGACGACGAAGCCAAATTGGGAAGGTAATTTTCACACATTGTTCATCTTAATTTTGTTTCTTCAATCACCTCACTGTGTTCAGTAACTCAGCAAATTATAATATCTCACTTATTTGAATAGAAATACGAATCAATCAATAAAAAATATCAATCTTCTTATCAACTTACATTAAATATGCAAAGTTAGAAGATGAGCAAAACTGGTAGATTTTAGAGAATCATAGTTTAATGTGATTTAACATTTATGATATATTTGTTCCCACTAGTTTGCACGGCTGGCTCTGCTCAATCCCTTAATGCAGCATAAAATCTTCAAAAACTTGAAAACGATTAAACTGGTAGATTTTAGAATCCCTTAAACTTCTATGTGAATTAGTGTATCAAGCAGATAGTTATTCCCACTAGTTTGTTCGGCTGGCGATACCCAACCTCTTATTACAAGAACTTGGAAGAGAATTGAAACCGGTAGATTTTACGTGAGTTTCTATCAATGAGGAGTGTTTTCACTTTTTTATACGGCTGGAGCTTTCCAATCCCTTATTACATCATTTAATCTGCAAAAACTAAAGATGACCAAAACTGGTAGATTTCAGTTTCTGAAACGTTTAGATGATTAAGTCTATTTTAGTCCCTTTATTATATAAGTAAGTATCTATAAGATATTTCTTCCACTAGTTTGTACGGCTGGCGCTTCCCAATCCCTTATTGCAGTGCGAAGGCGCCCCCCTCCCCCGCGCCCCTGCCGCCGCCCGTCAAGCTCCTACCGACCCCGACGTAAGATCATCTAAGTAAAAGTCGCATGCTTTGAGTGAGCACTTGATGACTTGAGGCCAAGTATCCGTTGAATTCTTTGGCTGGGCCACTGATCTTGTAAATATCGCTTTCAGAGTCTTTGCTGCTTCGTACGGTTTAGTTGATGCAGTTCGATTTGTAGATGTGTCGGATCTTAACGGTTTTGGGTTAAATCTCCTGTTAAACTTGCAAAAGAAGTTGTAAGTTTGTAATAAGTTTAGTTTGGGATCGGTTGAACTGAAATTTTATAGTGTAAATAAATATACCTAAGTTTTCGCAAAATCTCATCCAGTACTTTAAGATAAGACACGATAGTACCTATTTTTGGTTTTCCATTCTAAAATAGTTCAGCAATCGGTTCGTGGATCAGTCAAAATTACGTCAACGGTACAAAATTTGAGTGTAAAAGACAAGAAATATAATAGTAAAATAAACCAAAAATGCACCTCACTTTTTGCTTCCACACAATCTAAACGCTTTTCTCAATTTGAAGTTGAACTGTATAAAATACCCTGTAACATGTTACAACCTCCGAACATATTTTAACCGAAATTGCGAGTAGTATGGAGAGCACTCAACTAATATATTGTTTTCCTTCACGCTGCATTACCCGCTCCTTCGATAGTTATGTCCCGACAACACCTGTGTAAGATAAAAATTGGATTATTTTTAAATCCTTCTAGCATACTGTCCTTGGTCTTTTCCATTTTATTTTACTTTTTAAATTGAAGGAAGATATCTAACATTTTTGCTTTTGCTGCTTATTTTGAAAACATGATTTATTTTTATTTTTGATTACCGCTCAATTATTTGGCTATAATCCAAAAATGATTATTATCTTCCTTCAAAAATAACCTATTTGATGTTGTTTTTTTTTCATTTAGCTTTGTAAAAATATCGATTTATTTTATTACAGACTATTTTTTATGCATTTGCTTGAATTGCATCGGCATGGTGTTACATTCGAGTTTTTTTTTGTAAATTTTATGAAACGCTTTAAATATGCTAGCACTCGTGTACAGTAACACTTGCTCTTTTGTAAATAAAATAAATTTAAAAATTAGGAAAGGCAACATATGTATGTAGACAACGTAAACTTATATTTTCGAAACAAAGACTTACTTGTACTACCTGTAACCATATAAACTAATTTAATACTTGAAATTAAATCTTTGCTTGCATGAGATATTCTCAGTTTGGCATTTTTTTCTCACAATCCATCTCAAGGCAAAATCATATCACAAACGCCTTCTTCTTTGTCTTTGATTTTCTCGATTTCAGAGATTTTGTATTTTCAAAAATTAAATAATAATTTCCTAAAAAAAACTTAAATATGTCGCCTTTCCCAAATCATTAAAACAGTGTCCTAAAAGTAAAATGTGACTTTGCAGAGATGAAAAGGAACCATTGAAGGACGGCCAAGACGCAATGAAACGAAACTCATCCGTAGAATTTGATGGACATCGAGTGTATGCCACTAGTGGTACCATCATTGGAAAGAATTCCGCAGTTTAAAGTGACGAGCTTAGTTTTTGATAATTATTTAAAGGATTTAGCCCAGTTGTTTAAACTTGTGTTTTATAAGATTGAACATTATCATCTGCTATACGGATTTTAATTTGCAGTGGTAGTTCTTGAAAGTTATATTGTTTTACTGAGCACAATCGTGGTTTGACTAAAATCAGTTCACTGCCATTGACTTTTATCGTCTACTAAATGATTCCTAAGTTTTCTTCAAATTGTTATTTAACATTGTACTTATTTTTGTGACAACATTTGAAAAAGTAATCTATGTGATCAAGATGTCAAACAGTATTGAGAACTGCCAAAAGACGAATTTTTAGTCTAAAATACTGTTATAAACGTCCTGGTTTATATTGGAAGGAGTTTAGTTTTAATTCAAAATGTTCTTTTTAAAAATGATCTGTCTAAGATAGGTAGTACGTAAGTGATTATTATTGATGTTATTATTATAAATGCTTCTGCTTAGGTACAAAGTGTGCCTTCTATGTAAGTGGATCTTCTTCTATTGAAGTTTTTAACCTTTTTAATGTCTGTACAGTAAATTTTATATTAAATCAGTCACAACAATTGCGTCGTATATTAAACTTTATTTTGTAACTACGTTTTTTTAAAGGCAATTTATTTTAAATTTTAATTAATATGTTTTTTTATGAATTTAAAATCAAATATAATTTATTATTAATAGTGACTTTCGCTATCGCTTTTAAAACAAATGCAAGTCTGAAATATTAAATAAATATTTTTTATTACATCTAACATAGATTATTGACCACTCTAGCACTATTATGAAAGATTAACCCAACGCTTATAAATCATCACAAACAGAGATCAAATAAACAAGTGAATCGCAAACCAATATTTTCTTATCCATAAATATATGTTAGGATATTTTAACCGTAGTTATTGTATATAAAATGTACATAAGCTATGAATACCTATTTCATTTATCTTTGTTGAGGTAATTTTCTGATATCATTTTGAACTATCGATGCCTAGAACACTGAAACAAGGATAATGAAAATAGCTTTACCAAGTTGAATTATTTAGGTATTCATTTAGAATAAGAAAATTTCCTATTAATATCAGCCGTACGCCTGTTTAATTTATCCTAAAAAAGTAATTTTATAATACTTGTCGAAAAAATCGAATTTCTTTTCGATATTTTCGACATCTTTTCATTATCATCATTTTCGAATCTAATCTAATGTACGGTCGTTAATTTATTTTTCCTTTGACAAGTCTTCAAAAGCCAATTAGAGTTAAGAATTATGGAAATTAAATACCCACCAATAAAATCCAATATTCATATTTGCCTTTAATTGTCTTTTAAGTATTTGACTTTTATAATTTTTGACTTACGAAAAATGGTAAATTGACTTAGAATTTAAATAATATATTTTTATGTCACATGTAAGCTACCTCAGTGATACATAGTATTTCTCTTTTAATTTAAACCGAAGGTTTTCCTAAGTTATATTGCCATTTGGTACAAGTAGGGATGTTATATTTTTAGTACTTTTCTAGAAGTAAGGATTTTATATGTCATCGGAGGCTTCTAAAATCAACACCTAAACATCACTCCCATAAGGTGATCAATGGCTTTTAATGAGCATGAAAACAAAAGATTATATTGAATAAATGTGAAATAAAAATTATTCTCATGAATATTAAGAGAAATGTCATAAAAATTTCGTAAAACAAAGACTTGATATCCAGTTTTTTTTAGTTGATGCAGTTTTAACGCTAACTTAAGATTAGTTGATCACCTGTGTTTTTGTATCAATATTATTCGATGAAGAATGTAGCAAAATGATGCGATGTTAATCAATGTTTAAAACTATATTATTGTATCACCAATTTATATCTTCACCACAAGACTTAAATTATTCAGAAGTGACAATTTAAATTTAATGCTTTAGATCATATACAAAGATATCAAATTAGAATTTTAAAAGTTAACTTTTTTAATGTGTTTTCATACATACATACATACATACATATACTCACGGCTATAAATCCCTAGAAGGGGTAGCCAGAGCTAAGGAATTAGAGAGCACACATATCTCATAGTATAATTAAATTAAATCTGAAATGTCACTTCTAAATATTTTTAGGTTACTAGCAAACAAACTGTATAATAGCTAACGGAAGAACTTCGGGCCTAGTGTGTTTTATAGAGTCGTATTCTTCACGTCGAAGTAAAGTAATGCTATGTAGTGAAAGAGATAAGAGTATATTCTGCTTTCATTCTAATGTTTTGAGTACTATTCTTTCTAACTTGGTGTCCGTAAACGTACTTTATAGGTATCATGAAACGTGTGAGAGCGAGTATGTCACGCAATAGGTGACAAATTGACAGATTATTCGTACAAAATCTGTCAGTATCCCACACGCCTTTAGTATAGGGTCTTTCAAATTCTATAGAAATAAACCTAACGTTCGGAAAGATATAGCTCAAAACATCAGAGAAACAATAGAAATGTACCCATTTTTCTTCTTAGTATTACGTTTACTAACGTCAATTAAACGACTGTATAAAAATCCGACTGCACCGGTAGAGCTAGCACGATAGTTAATTAGCACAATACAATCTCAATTCCGCCAAAAGCCATTTACTTATCTCAATTTTATCGTCTTATATGAACTCCGTGCTAGTTCAACATACAAGTTAGTTATTCGGTTTCGTTTGCAAGTTTACTTGTGTCGCTTGCTTTGTTACTCGCAACGTGCATGTCTGTTTGTCTGTCGATGGATGACTGAGCGCCAATTAGTTTACGACAAATGCGTTTTTTACAAAATACATTAAATAAATGTCATATGAAATTTATTAGCTTGTTTTATTTGATAAACTTCTTGTTATACTGCTACCTCAAAATGTGTTAATAATAATAATAAAATAATAATAAAAAACTTTATTTCGGATATACAAGATCCATATGCAGTTAGTAAGTTAGTAACATCGAAATACTTATTTAATATGTTAGTTTTTGTTAGTATGTCATTATTTTTAACTTAAAGATTAACTATTACTAATAAAAAGAAATAAAACGAAATAACACTATTTACAATATATGCCGAACCTAGCATGAATCGGTTCCCTAGTATCCTAGTTAATAATCGTGGGAAGTCGTGGGTACTCTGAACACCAAGTGACAATGTCATGTGATTTTCAAAAGTAATAGTAACTACCTCTGCCAACCCTTTCGGGGATATTCGGCGTGAAGGTATGAGTTGAGTTGAGTGAATTTGAATTTGTTAATGAAATTGGGGGAGAGAAGGGGAGTTTTGGGATAAAGTTAAAAAAGTGTCTCCTTGGTACGATGAAGAAATCAGAAAAGTTTTTATGTAGTTATGGACTTAATAAGAAAACCAGTATAACTAGATATCGCTTGGTATAAAACGGTCATCTCATACGCACTTTGTATTGTATACTGTCATCTCATTCTAAGCGATATGGTGACGATAAAATAGCGCTCGTGCTACGGCTTCATGAGCCATCATATTCATATACTCGTAGATGAACTAGTCTACCGAGTAGTGTTATTTTTCAAATTTCTAAGGCTCTAATAAATAAATAAAGAAAAATTTCGACACAAGCGGGATTCGATCCCGCGACCTCGGGTATACGCTCCGACGCTCTGCCAATTGAGCTACCGTGTCAATGGCTGCCATTGGTTTATTAGTAATAATCCCCACATGAGGTTTTCATGAACAAAAAGATTTAAATTTTCTAAGGCTCTATCAGTCACTTTTCATTCCTTATAAGTGAATCATATGAAATTTTGTGTCCTGAATATAGCCTATATTTTTATAGATGAAAGATTTTCTTCATTCAATAGGCTGAGCTTTTAAGGGCCAAAAAAATTACATACATATACTCACGGCTATATTTCCCTAGAAGGGGTGACCAGAGCTAAGGAATTATAAATTCCTCAGCCACTTTTGGAAGTTGAGTGGGGAAAAGATGGTAAAAATAAAGGTTTTTGGTTATGGGTCTCCAACCGCATCGCCCAAAAATCCAATGAAAATCCCCAATACCCTTAGTCGCCTCTTACGACACCCGTGGGTAGAAAGGGGTAGCGACATTCTTAGCCGGCACTACACGGCAATTACATTACATTATAAAAAATTACATTAGTAAAATATTTACTCTTCATAATTAGTATACATGGACTATGACATGTAAATGACAATCAATAATAATTAATATGCTACCGTTTCGAAAGGGAACCCATCCCATAAAAACCTGGAATAACGAAAGATTACATGAAATGCATCATTAGTATAAATTTAATGCCATTGATATCAAAATAAATGCATTAGTCACGCCCTAAACATTGGCTTACAAAAAGAGCTTGTTAATAAAAAAATATATTGTTATACTTTTATTGGACTCCCTATCATTTAGTTATCTATTGTTATCTGAGAACCCTAATTTGCCCTATATCGCGTTTAACAGGTCAAAAGTTATGAAAATCAACTCACTTATATAATACTGCTGTGTAGTGTCGGCTTAGAATAGCACTACCCCATTTCTTCCGGTGGGTGTACGTAAGAGGCGACTAACGGTATTGGGGCTTTTAAGGGATTTTTGGGCGATGCGGTTGGAGACCCATCACCAGCAACCTTTATTTTACCATCTTTTCCCCACGCAACTTCCAAAAGTGGCTGAGGAATTTCTAATTCCTTAGCTCTGGCTACCCCTTCTAGGGATTTATAGCCGTGAGTATAAGTATGTATGTATGTCATATAATAAAGCTCAAAAGCATATTTTTTTACCCAACGATGGACACACGGAGGGTTATGTTTCTCGTGTGTATGTTTATCAGCAGACTTTGTAGCCTTGATGACTTGGCATTTTTTTATTATATCTTTACTATCAAAATAAGATAAGAGAGGTAACAGAAATTTTAAGGTGAGTACACAAATTATTAATTGATTAGAAAATTCTTCAAAAAATATAATAAAACAGTTTTACAAAGAAGTACACTACCAACTTTCTCTTCCAGAAAACCTTGATGTTAAGGTCAATAGATTTAAGGTCATTCGGGGAGATGTACTATGTAGGTATGTGATCCAAACCACATTGGAATACCGTCAGACAATATCATAGAGAACTTAAAACTTAATAGAGCGGAAACCACAAACGTAGTTTAGTACAAACATTTATGAAAACATTCCGAACAAACGAATTGTTAAATTAAGTTATCCTTGCACCCTGATTGGTTGATTACATACATATACTCACGGCTTTAATCCCAAGAAAGGGGTAGCCAGAGCTAAGGAATTATAAATTCCTCAGCCACTTTTGGAAGGTGCATGGGGAATAGATGGTGAAATAAAGGTTCTTGGTGATGGGTCTCCAACCGCATCGCCCAAAAATCCCTTAAAAGCCCCAATACCGTTAGTCGCCTTCTACGTACACCCACCGGAAGAAATGGGGTAGTGCTATTCTAAGCCGACACTACACTTGGTTGATTCTATTTTCTAACTTCTGTTGGTCATACGTTTGCTTCGCTAATTCAGTGCCAATAAACTAAAACCCTTACGGAAAATGACATACTTTGTTTCTTCTCTATTAAAATAATATATATATATATATATTATATAATATAGTAGGATGCGGTTGGAGACCCATCACCAAAAACCTTTATTTTACCGCCTTTTCCCCACTCAACTTACAAAAGTGGCTGAGGAATTTATAATTCCTTGGCTCTGGCTACCCCTTCTAGGGAATTATAGCCGTGAGTATATGTTAGATAATCTCTATAAAGAATATTTAATCTGAAGCTGCCCTTATCTTCATTATAATGCATACCAGTATAACAACTCGCCAATTTCCCAGAGTTCAATAAAAGTGTAAAAGTTCACCCCAAACTTTATTCAGCTCAGTTTAACTTTCAATATAAACAGAGCACACTCGTTTACACCCTCTGCCGACCCCGTCAATAAGCGTGTGGTTTCAATAATTCTATGGCTGCGACATTGCGCGGGTAAATGAGTTTTACTTTTCAAATGGCAAGGGAGATATTGATATTAATGGCTATCGGGCGCTTTCGATAATTTTGTATGGTAGGCGTGTAATTGCATTGTTGTATGTTATGTTTGACTGCCCCTGTGGTATAGTGGCAAAGCGCTTCGATTCCGGATGTATCGGATTCGATAACAGAGGAGTTAACACACAAATTTAATTCGTTAGCTTTAACCTAGTTTATTTTATAATTACATAAAATACCATAAACGTTCACGCCGAATATCCCCGAAGGGGTTGGCAGAGGTACTAATACTTCTGAACATCACGTGACTTTGTCACCTGGTGTTCAGAGTACCCACGTTTTGCATGGACAGTGTACTCACGTGATAGGGGGCAAGCCTATCACCGTTTTGTACGAATTCACTGTCACATGACTAAGTACAACTCAGCCATGTGGGTTTCCTCACGATGTTTTCCCTCACCGTATAAAGGCATGAATCACTTGATTATCCGAAAATTATGAAATGCCGTGCTTCGGAAGGCACCTAATAGTCGTAAGTCTTCCAACCCGCACTTAGTCAGTGTGGTAGACTATGGCCTAATCAGTAATCAGCTTATACAGGGTAGGCTTGAGCCCCTCGGTGGTGATATATATGGGCTGTGACGAGTTGGGATGTTGACTCATGCACATAAAGAAAGAAAGAAAACATGTATTCGTATCTATAATACCTAGGTAAAGTATAGGTATAGGTAAGTTTGCTTAGGAAAAACTTTTCAAGTAATATATATTTTAGTTTTCCTTGGGAACAACAACCGTGATAGACCAGTGGGTAGAACACTCGGTTATCGTGCAAACGACTAGTGTTCAAACCTGGGTCGGGCCTACACCAATTTGTCTTTTCTAAAGACATAAGTGTGGTTAATTTATCATGGTTGTTAACGGTGAGGGAAAACATCGTGAGGAAACCCACATGGCTGAGTTGTACTTAGTCATGTGACAGTGTATTCGTACAAAACGGCGATAGGCCTGCCCCCTATCACGTGAGTACACTGTCCATGCAAAACGTGGGTACTCTGAACGCCAGGTGACAAAGTCACGTGATGTTCAGAAGTATTAGTACCTCTGCCAACCCCTTCGGGGATATTCGGCGTGAACGTTTATGTTTATGTATGTTTATGTTATGTTTTCCTTGGTAGTTCAATGGGAGAGAAATAGTTCTCCAACCGAAGAGCCATAGATTTCATTCCATTCAAATAATCTCTTCTCATTAGGGTGTTATAAAATCTGCTCAGGTATGTGACTGTAGTTTCTTATAAGGCTTGTCCATCCACATAGTTTCCTTCTGTTGCAAAAATGAGTAAACTTAACATAAGATAACTTAATTTATAAATATGTTGGCAATTTCAGACTTCATTTCTAAAGCAAGATATCGATTTACTTGAATTGTTAAAAAATTAAATGGAAAAAACAGCTTTGTATCGTTAGTAGCTAGCAGGGCCTAATCCATCCAATCCTATCAACACAATACTGATTTGATATCATTAAGATCTAGTTTCAAGTACTGAATTCATACTGTTCGTTATTCTACAGAAGCAATGTCAACTAAAATACAATAATCTTTCACCTCATTGTTTTACTGAGAAAAAAGAAAATAATCTTTATAAGATAGAACTAGCGCCACTGAAAACCATCCTAGGTAGATCTTGTTCAAGCCTCTACATAACTTCTTTGAATTAAATTAATTTCATTTTGTTTGCGACCTAACCAGAAAGTTTGGTCACCTCTTACGATTCCCTCGGCAAAAAACAGGAAAGCTACTCTTAACACACGGTTTATGAAATGGTAAAATATTTTTCAATAGCATATCAAAAAATAATGCTCTAAATTAAATGATAAAATAACAAAGAACCCCAACACCAACCCTCACATTAATTCAAAATTCGCCAAAATATGAACACCATTCAATTCACCATACCCATTTGACCGATGTACAACCGCATACACGGTTTGCCTATTAACAATACGTCCCCAAGGATTTCATAAGACTGTTCCAGTTTTGTCACAATATATGGGCCCAGTAAATCCCCTCGGAAAGTATGGTCACACTACATTATTGGGTGCAACAATTAGGGGTGGCACGCGCTCCGGCTTAGCGTAGGGTTGTGCTCCCTTTTAAATAATTAGAAAGGTAGCAGATGATACGGATTAATTTGTACAAAACACAAAAGGTCTGTGTTTTTGTTATAAAATTTGGTACCGTGACTGTGATGGGCCGACTAGATGTTATCGTTGCTAAATTGTTAACTACAAATCATGATACGATTGTTTTGACTGTCTCGACGCTGCGTTTGAAATGTATTGTCCAAAATATTTTTTTCTGTTGTGATTATTTTGAATTACAGACACATTATTTGAATTTGAGTCTCTTATAGCGCACATAGAGGGTTGTACATCATATAAGGGTTGTTAGAGGTACAAGTGCACATGAACAAGAAATAAAATTTACACCTATGCAGAACCTCATTCTCACCTGAACCGAGCACATATTAAATTGAGTAATTAGTAAATAACGTAATTAAGACAGTTCTTGTGAAGTCCATTTACATAATATTCAATATTAGTCTTTGTTGAAAATAGATCTTTTATTTAATATCCGTTAATTTTATATTCGATACAGATTTTAGATGAATTGATCAATAGCAGTTACAGTAAAGTAAATTGGAAATAACATATATATGGCTTATAGTGTCGCTGTCAAATAAAAACAAGATAAATAAAATATTTATCCAATCTACTCAAAAATCTAATGTTTTTTTCAAAGAACGGAAAACAATTACATTTTGGTATTCTTGTTTCATGTAATCATCTCATATCGTGAACCCTTCTTTTGTTGGAATCAATAAAAATACAAAGATCGATGGCTCCACTTGCTCCGGCAAGTATGCACCGTGCTCTATCAATCCGACTGTATCGACTTGTTCACATCCCTAGCGATCTACTATCCATCAAACTGACAGAACACCCCTCACTATCTATTAGGGTTTGTTTTATTTCGGCTTGCCTTCGTTTAGCACTTTTGCGGTTAGAATAACAGGACCTAAACTACTGACTAACTCAAAAGAACTAGTTTTTTAAACAAAGATAGAGTAAAAGAAATGGGAGGTTTTATAGAGAAAGCAACTTAAAATCAAAGTCTACGTTCACGGCATACATACGTGGCAGAGTAGAGTTAATAATACTTTTACACATGACGTGCCGTTTTTATCACTAAATGTTTAGAGTTCCCCCGTTTTGGGTTGGGCAGTACTCTCACATGGTAGAGGGCTGGGTGACTAGATTAAGTACAAATCCACTATGTGGGTTTCTCAGTGAACAGTACATAATTAGACATTTATGTACTCTAACATGTTATGTTTATGTTATGTTATGTTCAGATCCCAGTTTCATCAATGCTTATACTTCTTAAAATTTGGTGCCTTTTAACTTAGTGCATACTTAAACTATCGATTTATATAATTACAAAAGCCACGATATAAAGAAAAAAACAATTACAATATATAGCTAGTATTGGCTAATCTTAATAAAACAATGGGAAAAATCAATTTTCGTATATGTATGTTTCTTATAAGATAATCCCATGGCTATTAAAAAATATGTAAGTTCTAATTATATGCAATTAAAAAAATGCACTGCACCAAACCTTAAAGAAATGCCGAAACAAACCGAAGCCACCCCAACTTGCCTGCAGTGGTGGCTCGTGATAAAACAACTTTTCTTAACTTTGTACAAAGTGAAAAGAACACAGACTCCCCTAGCGGATAAACTTTACCAGCACCAATACATCTACATACAATACATCATCTTAATCCCTCACTTGTACGCTCAGTCAGTTATCCCTGAGGATTTTTAAATGTTTGGGAGTAACCTAGTTTAGACATCAGGAGACTAGACTTAGTTACATACATACATATACTCACGGCTATAATTCCCTAGAAGGGGTAGCCAGAGCCAAGGAATTATAAATTCCTCAGCCACTTTTGGAAGTTGAGTGGGGAAAAGGCGGTAAAACAAAGGTTTTTGGTGATGGGTCTCCAACCGCATCGTCCAAACATCCAATAAAAAGCCCCAATACCCTTAGACTTCGACTTAGTTACTTATTTATTTATGATTTCGTCATGCGCGGGTTTGGCCCCTGAATCGAGCCTGCGTTCTTGAAAATCTTATAAGTTATATTTCGTTTTTCATTTATTAGTCTGGTTAATAACCAGGAAAATCTAGGAAACCCACACGACTGATTAGATTAACGGAACGAAAACAAACCGCTCTACACACAAACAAACTGATACATACAATTGTATAAACTGAGACCAAAGGGTTTTCCTTATAATAAGTATTAGTCTCATTTAACAAGCTTGACAAATAATTAAAAGACTTTTATCTATATTATTGCTGAACTCGTTGAACCGGCTGTTTATATAGACTTATTTGGTTAAAAAATTAGTGCTCTCACGGAGATATGGTCATACATAACTGACATATAACATAAAGTAACATATAGTTAAACTGCACATTAGATGAACGGTTACAGCAAAAGAGTTTTTAAAATGAATAAACAGATCGTTACAAATTCTGTGTCTACAATTTTTTTATTTGTTATCATTTTATTTTTAAAGGAGATACCATTTTGAAACAAATATACTTTATGTGCAGTATTCTCCATTTTTAATAGTAATAGTAGTAATAGTTATTTATACATAAAAAGAGTTTACATTATTTGGTGTCGACTGCACCCGAACTAGGCTCATCGCCCGTATCTCAGGTTACAGTACTTACAGCCCATTCACCTTCCAAAAGCGGCTAAGGAATTTATGATTCTGAAACTCTTGACTTTTTAGAACTTAAAGCCGTGAGTTTAAATTTATAAAACGGTTGTGCTTTTAATTATTATTATTTTATGCTATGTGAAACCAAACCCTAACAGTCAACAGAAACTAGTTAGTCATATGACAGACACCACTTTTGGTGATAAAGAAATAGGTTACAACTACAATGGCCAGTTTTCACAACAGGCTGTCTCCATCATTATTAACCAACCCCCAAATGAGCGTTGCCCTCTTACTAAACAAATAGAGGGAACCAGAGATTAAAACATTACGATAATTGAATATTATGTTTTAGCCGAAATTGAGTGATCTGTACGGCGCGTGACTGTGCATTATGTTAACAACATTATTGTCAATTAATTAAACATCCATTCAACTTAGATTATATAAGGATGTAGGATTAACTTAAGATAAGTCATGAGGATCACTTCCATAAATGAGGGTAAGGATTTCAAATGCAGAAATGAGTTGTGATAATCGAATACCATAATACGTTTGCGATAGCAAAGCGTATTATAAATCGCAATGGTCTATTTCATCTACACTTATTAAACAGGATTGACGAAATCCTTTCATGAGTGGAACGCTAGAACCATCGAAAATTACATAGGTATACAATAATAAGCAAAATTTCATAAGGAGTGAACAGTAACTGAAGAAACAAAAGAAATAAAAACATTATATTATTTTTCATAATATGCTATAGAATATTGATAGTTTAACGTAATAGATTTATAAGTTTTAGAATTGGTGAATAATTATTATATTATATCATTTTGTAAATAAAGCATAAAATAAATTACGTTGAACTTTTATTGTCTTCCAATGGGTTGTTTTTTTAAGCAGGGTTGCTTTTTTAAGTAGCAAACACTTTAGAAACACCAAATTTCCTTCAGAATCAGATCTTATATATCTTTTAAGGGTATGGAGCTATTTAAAGGGTTTTTAGGTGATGCGGTTGGAGACCCATCACCAACGATACTTAATTTCTACCATCTTCTCCCCTATAAACTTACAAATGTGGCTCAAGAGTCTCAGTCTCTGAAGCTCTGGGTACCCCTTTTTGGTATTTTGTCCGTGAGCATATGGATACATATAGGTAAGTAAAATGGTCTACAAATATTGGTTTGACGACGTGTTAGCTCAATGGGTAGAACACCTGTTAACGAGCAAGTGTCGAGCCCACACCAATTTGCCTGCCCCCCTATCACGTGAGTACTCTGTCTATGCAAAACGTGGGTACTCTGAACACCAGGTGACAAAGTCACATGATGTCCAGAAGTATTAGTACCTCTGCCAACCCCTTCGGGGATATTCGGCGTAAACGTTTATGTAAATATTGTTTTGCTTTCACCACAATGTTTTTTGAAATGTTTCAGTATTCATGTCCACAATAAATATTATCTGTATTCAAATTCCACCCTTTCAGTAGGTTCAGTAATTTGCATAAAATTTATATGTATGATAATTTAAATCATACCCCGATACCAAATCTGTATTTAACAACTGCACATATAGAACAGAGCAAACGACTCCTCTGGGTGATATAATTAAATTATAAACTTTTCTAACAGTCAGTGCCCCCAAACGAAGGGGTCAACTTAATGCCACCTCGTAAAAGTTTATTAGGTGTAGAGGAGGACTCTGCACCTCAATGAGGACATGAATTCAAACGTGAAAATTCTTTGAAGTTGTGCCACAAATTCAAACAATAGACTTATTAGGGGTAAACACAGTTTGCAGTTTTCAGCTTAGCATGAGATTCAATCGTAATTAGCTGTATTTGTTATACATACATATACTCACGGCTATAAATCCCTTAACGGGGTAGCCAGAGCTTTGGAATGATAAATTCCTCAGCCACTTTTAAAAGTTGATTAGGAAAAGATGTTTATAATAAATGTTTTTGGTGACGGGTCTCATACCACATCGCCCAAAAATCACTTAAAAAGCCCCCTATACCCTTAGTCGCCTCTTACGATCACCCACGTATTCTTATTCATATTAGTATTTTACAGATTAGTAAACCTTTTGGTTGTTAATAAATAAAGAATAAATAAAGGAAAGAAAAATTTCGACACAGGCGGGCATCGAACCCGCGACCTCAGGTATAAGTACGCCCCGACGCTCTACCAATTGATAGCCTGTGTCGAAATTTTTCTTTCCTTTATTTATTCTTTATTTATTAGTAATAATCCCCACATGAGGTTTTCATGAACAAAAATACTTAACTTTTGGTTGTTGTTTAACTATAAAAGTCATGCGATTTTTACAAAAAAATGCAACTATAATGATACTTTGTTGCATTAGCTGTGGAGTGTAGTATCGGTTTGAAATAGCAGTGTTAAACAACTAAGGGTAATGGACCCAACACGAACCATCCCTTATTTTACAATATTTTCCCCATACAACTCAAAAAGGTAGGTGTCCGAAGTACGAAGAATAAAAGAGCATGTATGAAAAGATTGATGGATGTGAATGAAGCTAGAGAGGTTTGCCAGGATCGTACAAAGTGGCGATCGATAGTCTCTGCCTACCCCAATAGGAACTAACGGCGTGAGAATATGTATGTATGTATGTAATTTCCAAAAGTGACACTAGAATTTTGGGATTCATACCAGTAAGCACTAACTATGTGTTAAAGTATTATATTATCTGTGTTAAAGTAAATGGACAAATCATAAAGCCAAAAACCCCATAAGAAAACAGAAAAACAATGACCCACCTTCCAATAAATAAAGTTATCTAAACGCCCCGAAATCACCAGATAAGGAACCCTAAGTAAGATAAAGGAAGAAGAGTTTGTCTTGATGTTATTACAGTTTTTAAGCTGAGGGTACGATGATAAAAATATTCTTTCTTTTAGGCATCGCTTTATTTTATGGTGTGGAAAATGCGGAAGGGTCGGGGACAATGCGATGATTTGTTACCCCGATCTGAGAAAATTGCTTCCAGAAAAGTGTTTAAAGGAGAATAAAAATTTCGAGAGTTTTATTGCTTTTGTTTTCTTTGTTTGTTTGAGGTAAGCAACTACACAATAAAAGTACTGCGTAAGCTTGCTTGTTTATTCTTTTTCAGGATTTTATTTCAATTTATTTACTGCTGAGAACGAACTGTTTCCACAGAATTATGTTACACTGTCAATGTCTTTTTCTCCAATTAGGAATTGTTGACCTAGAATTCGGTCGTTTCAGAATATATCTTTTTGTTTTATTTAATACAAAATGTTCTTTATTTAAACCTCTGGCAAAGTATTCCAAAACGTTTCTTTTAATGTTCTATTTGTGACAATGTCACCTGTGTTCAAATTACAAGCAAATACTTTTAGGTGAACTTTGCATTTTAGTTAATTAAATATATGAATAATATAATTAATTTTTTGCTGTGTAGTGTCGGCTTAGAATACTACACTAGAGCACTACCCCATTTCTTCCGGTGGGTGTACGTAAGAGGCGACTAACGGTATTGGGGCTTTTAAGGGATTTTTGGGCGATGCGGTTGGATACCGATCACCAACAACCTTTACTTTACCATCTTTTCCCCACTCAAGTTTCCAAAAGTCGCTGAAGAATTTTTAATTCCTTAGCTCTGGCTACCCCTTCTCGGGATTTATAGCCGTGAGTATATGTATGTATGTATAATTTATTTATTACCAAAATTAAAAATTGTTACAATGTATTTGTACAAAACAGTCATAGGCCTGTCCCTGATCACGCAAACACACTGTCGAAGCAAATCGTGGAAACTTAGAACAGCAGGTGACCAAATTGTCACATTTTGTTCAGAAATATACTACCTCTGTGACCATTTCTGGGAAATACAGCGTAACGTAGAGCTGAGTTGAGAGATAATAGTTTCTTGGCAACTACAACTTGTTCTCAAGATATCTTGTTGCGTGTAGCATATTCTGCTGACGAGCTTTTGATAGTGAGAAACAAAACAAGCAGTCTGCGAAATATAAGCTATCTACCATGAAACAAAACAAGATAGTGTACTTAACTTAAATGACTGAACTTAAATAGTGAAAATGATTGATTTAATATCTGTGTCTGTTTTTTTATTAAATTAGGGTAAGATAATATCGACGAACCTTTACGAAGGGCAATAATACTAGAAATCAATACCAAGAGATTTGTATTCGACAAAACCTACTAAGGCAGTATAACTTGTGTAAGATAATTTTAGATACCATAACATAAACATAACATAAACGTTCACGCCGTTTATCCCCGAAGGGGTTGGCAGAGGTACCAATACTCCTGAACTCACATGGCAAGCGCCATCTAGTTTCCAGAGAAGGTACCCACGTTTTGCATGGACAGTGTACTCACGTGATAGGGGGCAGGCCTATCGCCGTTTTGTACGAATACACTGTCACATGACTAAGTACAACTCAGCCATGTGGGTTTCCTCACGATGTTTTCCCTCACCGTTAGCAACCATGATAAATTAACCACACATATGACTTTAGAAAAGACAAATTGGTGTAGGCCCGTCCCAGGATTGGAACTCACGCCCTTCTGTTTTCCGGGCGGGTGTTCTATCCACGGCTTAGAATAACACTACCCCATTTCTTCCGGTGGGTGCACGTAAGAGGCGACTAACGGTATTGGGGCTTTTGGGGCGATTTTGGCGATGCGGTTGGAGACCCATAACCAACAACCTTTATTTTACCATCTTTTCCCCACTCAAATATCCAAAAGTGGCTGAGGAATTCCTTATCCCTTAGCTCTGGCTACCCCTTCTAGAGATTTATAGCCGTGAGTATATGTATGTATGTATGTATCTTACATTAAAAAATATAGGTTCCAAAATTTAAATTTCCAAAATTATTCCAGTCCAAAAACACTCTAATACCCAATAGTTTCACCCCACGACGCGACAGCAGCCAAATATAATAATGTATAATGTCTCGAAAGTTCGTTTCGCGTTAAGAGGCTATATAGCAGTAGGCTGCATTATCGAGCCGGCCGCCAGCTGTGACCGGCAGAGTGCTGTGAGAACCCCGCGGATATCTTGCAAGATATACGCGATGTTTATTTATACTGGTTTTGGAAAGGGTGGAATGAAGTTAGTTGTGGTAACTGCATTAATTTGTAATCAGGTTAAAAGAGGTGCCAGTTTGCCGTGTAGTGCCGGCTTAGAATGTCGCTACCCCTTTCTACCCACGGGTGTCGTAAGAGGCGACTAAGAGTATTGGGGCTTTTTATTGGATTTTTGGGCGATGCGGTTGGAGACCCATCACCAAAAACCTTTATTTTTACCATCTTTTCTCCACTCAACTTCCAAAAGTGGCTGAGGAATTTATAATTCCTTAGCTCTGGCTACCCCTTCTAGGGAAATATAGCCGTGAGTATATTTATGTATGTTAAAAGAGGCTATTTTGAAGATCTTAACAAGCCTCTCATCTTCTAATATATAAAATTCTCGTGTCACCATGTTTGTCTCCGTACTCCTCCGAAACGGCTTTATCGATTTTAACCAAATTTTGAATGCATGGTAAGTAGGTCTGAGAATCGGCTAACATCTATTTTTCATACCCCTAAGTGATAGGATTGTCCACCCTTAACATTTATTTTATAACAACGCCTAAAGTTCGGCATAAGCAAATTTACAGTACGAAATCTGTCGGGTCAGCTAGTATATACTATTATAGTAGTAAGTATAAACTGTTTTTACAGTTTGTCTGCATGTCTGTATGTGGAGTCTCTTTAAACAAATTTTATCTAGTAACTATCTACGATGTACTATGTTTTCTATTTGGTCTTTAAACGCCTTAAAATTAAAATTAAAATTATCATCTACATTGGTTCTACATATTTTAAGTGAAATGCAATATAGTTTCCACTGCTGAAATAATAAATACTGGGCTAGTGACACGTACAACATCATTTCAAAGTGGTCATTTCACGACTATGAACGATCCTATGTGTTTATATATACGATGAACATAATTTGCCTCCATACCATTTATTAATTATCTCGTATATGTATATTTCTGTTTAACTTATTTCGGATTACCATTTATTTAAAAAAAAATATCATGCCCTGAAATATCCTACGTCACTGTCCTCTACAAATAATAACAACCAAAAATACTGTCCAAAAATTAGGTGAGATATACATAACTACGACTGTAATTTCCATTAGAGCAAGCAGAGACTTTAGTATATATTTTTTTTGACAGATATTCCTGTTCCATCTACTTCCGAAATGTTGATTTCAAAAGACACTGTAGAATCACTTCATAAAAAACTGTATGGTGCAAAAGAACCTCTAGGGAACCCGTAGCATGAATCAAATCTATTTGTAAGTAACACATGTTTCTGTCTGAGAAACACATACTGAGTTGAAATCAAATAAATAAAACGTCAGTTGCAGTTGCATGCTGTGAGAATGGTTGTTGCAATTTGTGCATTCAACAGCATATGTTTAAAGATTCATTATAGTTCATAAATATAAATTTAGAAATATATTATGGTTACTTTTAAATATGCTTTACTGTGTACTGTCGGCTTAAAAAAGCATTACCCCATATCGACCCGTAGGTGTACGTAAGAGGCGACTAAGGGTATTGGGGCTTTTTAAGAGATTTTGGGCGATGCGGTGGGAGACGCATCACCAACAACCTTTATTATACCATCTTTCCCCCACTCAACTTCCAAAAGTGGCTGAGGTATTTCTAATTTCTCAGTTCTGGCTTCCCACTTAAGGAATTTGAAGCCGTGAGTATATGTATGTATGCAAAATATGCTAGACTTTTTGTTACCTGCACAACATCTCGAATTTAAATTGAATATAAATAATAATGTATGAATCTAAGTCCGGTTTGTTCGTTCTCTGAGCTTGTCCAACCACACATTTTTCACATGAGTATAGAATACAATAGAGTAGAAGGAACTTATTGAACTCTCTATAAAGTGGCGATCCTCTTAGCCTACCCAATGGTAACTAATGGCGTGATAATATGTACGTTATTGAAAAAATTTACCAGTTTTACAAAGAAGAACTATTTGGTGGTGCATACATAGACATATACTCACGGCTATATTTCCCTAGAAGGGGTAACCAGAGCTAAAGAATTATAAATTCCTCAGCAATTTTTGGAAGTTGAGTGGGGAAAAGATGGTATTAATAAAGGTTTTTGGTGATGGATTTTCTTCAAACGCATCGCCCAAAAATCCAATAAAAAGCCCCAATACCCTTAGTCGCCTCTTACGACACCCGTGGGTAGAAAGGGGTAGCGACATTCTAAGCCGGCACTACACTGCTATTTGGGGGTCTTATAATAAAATTGATCTCTCCCATACAACGTGGTAAAGTCAATCAAATTAAGGTCTTATGGGTGCGTAGGTAGGTACATACATACAAATTACCAGGCGACTTTTGGCTGAGTGGGGAACAGATGGTAAAATAAAGGTTGTCGGTGATGGGTCTCCAACCATTTCGCCTAGAAACCACTTAAAAAGCCCCATACCTTTAGTCGCCTCTTGCGACACCCGTGGGTAGAAATGGGTAGTGACATTCTTAGCCACACGGCAAAAGTGTATAAACACTTTGTTTTTAAATCATATGAAAACCAACTTATTCAAAATTAAAAAAATGAGAGTTAAAATAAAATAAAACCACTAGTTATGTTTATCAGTCTATTTCCAAACAAAGAAAATTTATCAGCAAAAAAAATACATTTGAGAAATATACATAAACTTCTAATAAAACTTAAAATAATAAGCTTTTGCAGTCAAAAAATAATAACGCAGAGCTTTCCGAAACAGATTCGCAATTTCGGCGATCAAACAGAGCAGAAGCTTACAGGAATAAAAAACAAAGCCTTTTCTTTGTGTATAATACAAACGGAGGCTTTGGGGTTTAGCGAGAGACATGAAGGTCTGTCTGTATAGGTGTGTGCTCAGTAGTGGGTACAATATCGTGAAAACATAATATCTATTAGGGGAGTGGTCACTGCATTGGGGTTCTTCTTGTTATCGTTTTAAATCATTTTTTTATATACTCAAGGCGATAATTTACAAATGGTAGTCAGAGCTTCAGACCAAAAGATTTATTCATTACTCAAAAATAATTAAAATTCCCCTATACCCTTACTCGCCTCTTACGATCACCCACGGGTAGAATTAGATATGGATTGGTTTGGGCACAATGAGAGAATAAATAAAAGTAAATTAGTAAAAGAGATCTAGAGAGCCCATGTGGACATATTTGGTCCAAATAGATAATGTGTTCAAAAAGGCAGGAGTCCGAAGTATGAAGAATTAAAGAAATGTACTGTATGACTACCCCAATGGGAAATAAGGGCGTGAGTATATGTATGTGTGTATGTTGTTGTTAGTTTTTCAAATAAACAATTAATCTTCTACAAACTGCTCAACAATTACCGACACACAAACTTTAAATCAATTGAACAAAAACCATTGAATCAAATGGCTTTTGTACTATGAAAAGTCCTTACTGGGAGTACAGTTAATGTCCCCTCATCGGACGGTCAGTCCTGAGGGAACCCATCTTTGTTCTTTGTTTTGGAAACCGAAATTACGTTGTTTATATTTCTAATAGACCTATTTAACCACATGTCTGTATCTTCTCTGTTTACCCTGTCTGGGCGTAGATAGGTTCATTTGTGAAGTGAAACGGAGGCAATAGAATTTAAACATGTTAGTTTTAAAAATAACAAAAAGTATTAGATCAGAGGTGCAGGTTTATACAAGAGATGTGTATAGTTTATACAGCCAATGTGGATGGGAAATATAGTAAAGGACGACCACAGAGGACATACTTAAATAAAATAGTCAATTTGCTCTAAAAGGCAGGCGTTTTAAAGAACAAACGGGGATGAATGAAAATATTGATAAAAGTAGTAAAAGCTAGAGAGGGCTGGCAGGATTACATAAAGTGGCGATCGATAGTTTATGCCTACGCAATCGGAAACTAATGGCTTGGGTCTGTGCAGTTATGTAATTATTGGCAGCTAGGTCCCTGAAGATACAAAGTAAATACATACATACATACATACATATACTCACGGCTATATTTCCCTAGAAGGGGTAACCAGAGCTAAGGAATTATTAATTCCTCAGCCACTTTTGGAAGTTGAGTGGGGAAAAGATGGTAAAAATAAAGGTTTTTGGTGATGGGTCTCCAACCGCATCGCCCAAAAATCCAATAAAAGCCCCAATACCCTTAGTCGCCTCTTACGACACCCATGGGTAGAAAGGGACGCTGGAAACACAAAGGGGAAATGGACACCAATGCACGAAGTATATATGCAAAATAAATTTTAAAAGTTTACACAAACATTTCTTTTGTGCATGTTGCAATTGAAACCTTAAGCGTAATACCATATATATTTTGTTAAAATAAATATACTATTTGATCCAAAGGCTTTACCGCGAATGGTTCTCGAGGGAATCACTTCGTAGTTTCTACCGGAAGATGCTTTACTTCCTGCAACGTATTACCAAGTCATGACAAATAGAATATTAAAGTAGTGAGCTTTGACGGAGTTTCAAATTGTAAGTTTTGGTTGGTTGTAAAAAAAACTGTAGTAAAGAAAGACCGGATTTAGATGCAAACACCAAGTACACTTATAAAATAATGGTGTGGTTCTGCTATTAAGTAAGTTTTATAAAAAAAACTAGAATCTTTGATTACCTAAGCCACTATCAACGTCGTGAATATAATCAGGTTATTCAGAAAGTATGAATTACATACATACATATATTCACGGCTTTCAATCCCTAGAAGGGGTAGCCAGAGCTAAGGAATTAGAAATTCTTGAGCGACTTTTGGTAAATTGAGTGAGGAAAAGATGGTAAAGTAAAGGTCGTTGGTGATGGGTCTCCAACCGCATCGCCCAAAAATCCCTTGAAAGCCCCAACACCGTTAGTCCATCGGTAGAAACGGGATAGTGCTATTCTCAGCCGACACTACACGGCAATTATCCAGACACTTAAGTAAATAGACTTAGATAGCTCAATTGAAAGAGTTATTGTCCAACAAAAGTCGCTCATTTTTTTTTCAGCTATAGGTTTTTTTTTCATATAACTAACGTTCTGTAAACGGGCCGTAGTGAATTAAAATTATATTTATATTACTAGATTAAAAATATTTTTAAACATGGCTTACATAGTTACTCACGCCATAAGTTCCCATTGAGGTAGACAGAGACAATCAAATGCCACTTTATACAATTCTGAAAACATCTCGAGCTCCGCTTACATTCTTTTTCATTACATTCTTTATTTTTTTTCTTAAATAATATTTATGGTTTTTATTTTGGTAAATGTTGATTAATCATCATATGCACGTAACACATATACGTAAACACGAATTTGTAAGATAGTAAATTCTAAGCCAAAAACCAATAGATTATTGTAAATTAAACCTGTGATACAACCATGTTGACAAGTGTAGGGTCAACGTACCCTCATTCAGGCCCTATGGGAAATTCCCTGCGTTCTCTCTACAGCCTACCCTTTATTAGATTGAGGGCGTCATGGTTACCACGTGGAAGTAATAGATGCGTTACAGTTCCTCTCCCAAGGGTTAGGTTGTAACACATTATTATTGGATAATAAATAAATTAAAACCTAAGTATATCGGCTTACATGATTATGTAAACTATATACATACATACATATACTCACGCCGTTAATTCCCATTGGGGTAGGCAGAGACTATCGATCGCCACTTCGTACGATCCTGGCAAACCTCTCTTGCTTCGTCTACATCCATCAATCATTTCATACATGCTCTTTTATTCTTCATACTTCGGACGCCTGCCTTTTTGAGCACACTTTCAATTTGGTCCAAGTGTGTCTTTCGAGGCCGTCCTCTACTAACATTACCTTCCACATTAGCTCTATAGATACCTTTACCAATTTAATATCATCCATCCTCTCGATGTGCCCAAACCACCTCAACATTCCTTTTTCTATCTTACTTACAATATCATCTTTTACACCACACCTTTCACGAATCACGTCATTCCTCACACGATCACATAACGTAACATTACGAACTTTTCTGAGGGACCTTATGAAATGGACCTTATGACTTATGAAATCTATTAGTTTAAAACAGCAAACTCTCTTTTTAATTTATTTTTATATCTATTTAATTACCATCTTTTCCCCAATCAACTTCCAAAAGTGGCTGAGGAATTTCTCATTCCAAAGCTATCCCGTTAAGAGATTTATAGACGTGAGTATATGTATATGTATGTATGGTTAAATATTAGTCGTCAAAGCGACCTCTTCATAATGTGTTTATTAAAAAAAACAACAAACATTATAATTGTAATATTGATTTATTAATTATATAACCACAAATAGGTATTAAACAAAACTTTAGCTCGAGTACTTAGTACAAAGTTCCTCCGCAAGTGCATGGAGGCGGTATGGGCCAAGGCGCTGGAACCGGGGAGTTACATGGAACTGGATTTGGAATGGGCCATTGAGCTGGAGTAGGTACAGGCCAAGGGGCTGGTACTGGTACATTGCATGGGATAGGATTATTGATTGGCCAAGGTGCTGGAACGGGAGAACTACATGGGAGAGAATTCTGAACTGGCCATGGGGCAGAAACCGGTGCTGGCCAAGGAGCTGGAATCGGCAAGTTGCACGGAGCTGGCCTAGGCCAAGGAGCCGATATCGGCGTTGGCAATTGAGCAGGAACGTTTTGGTACGACGAGCAAATACCCGGTACACTTGCAGATATACTGACAAGTCCAGCTGCTCCTACATTACCGTTAAACTCTACAGCACCAAACACTGGAACTTCACCATCGATATAAGTCGGTCCTGCAATTGGAATCTCTCCAAGTACCACTAATTCCCCTGTACCGATTCCCCCGTATCCGGTAGATTGGCCGCTGCAAGGGGTAGAGGGGTATGGGAGTTGTGATGGCAGGGGGTATGGAATGCGTGAAGGACCAGGAAGGGGGAATGGTAAAGATTGGCCGCAAGGGGTTGCTGGTGGTGGTCGGATGCAGTTACCGAAGACATTCTGAAAAGATAGACAGTTAAAATAAAGTCAGAAATTTATATTGGGAAATCGGTTTATAGTCTAAGTATTTTTAAGATATTTTAACTTTGGACCTTTGTCTAAACTTCAGTCAGCAGTCATGACAAAGGATAATTAATATTTATAATTTAAATAAACTTCCTCTTAACAATGTTAAAGAGTTATTTAATCTAACAGATATTCTGATAGTATATTTTAACATTGAGTTTACTGACCAAATATACATTCATTACAGGATAGAAATTCTATAATTATAACTATTTTTCCAAAAAGGGGTAACAAAAGTTTTAAAAGCGAAGATGCCTTAACTACTCTTTTTTCAGTTGCCGTGTGGTGTCGGCTTAGAATAACACTACCCCATTTCTACCCGTGGGTGATCGTAAAAGGCGACTAAGGGTATAGGGGTTTTAAAGTGATTTTTGGGCGATGTGGTTGGAGACCCGTCACCAAAAACATTTATTATTACCATCTTGCCCCCGATCAACTTCCGAAAGTGACTGAGGAATTTCTCATTCCAAAGCTCTGGCTACCCCGTTAAGGGATTTATAGCCGTGAGTATATGTATGTATTTCAATTTTTTTTTCAATTTCAATTTATTTATTTGCATACATGTACACATTTATTACAGGTGGAGAGATGTAATATTTATATAGGGAAGTACATGCATCCTGAAAGGATGTAGCATAAACATTAAAACTTATATCTAAATAAAATAAACTTTTTAACAACAAAAAAAAAACAATAATAAGCCTTTTATCTCAATTTGAACAGTATTAAAATGTATCATTTAAAAATTTGTTTATGGAGTAATAACATTTATTAATAAGAAAGGTCTTTAATTTTGTACAAAAGTGCTTCATATTTCCTTGATTTTTTATATCAACCGGTGTATGTATGTTTTCAATTATATAAGCAACTCAAATATATTTTTTTAAAATATAATTGTATCGAATTTTTGTGTACGATTATTTTCCTACTTTTTTTTTTATTTACCTGTATGACAAGTAGTTGAACACCAAAAACGAATAGATAGTTCATGTTGCTTTGTACTTCAAAACTGTTGTAGTAATGGACTAAAATCGCATTCCATTTATACTAATAGTTTCAAAACGTTGCGACTAGTTAGGACATCCGTAGTTCCGTGTAACGAGTGATAAGGTTTCATTACCAAATTTGTTACCTAGCATTAGTGGAAATACAAACTTACACACATACGAAAATACATATACTCACGCCATAAGTTACCATTAAAGTAAGCAGTGATAGGATCCTGAAAAACCTTTTGATTTTCAATTACATTCATATCATCTAAGCAATCTTTTTTCAATATTTTTACAACATCACCTCTCATTGATGATCATGTATGTGTTTCTTCTGCAATGTGTTTTGAACGTATTTTACCCTTAACTTTTAGAAAAATTTAGAAGGGTGGGCCAACAATAATTTCCTTACTTTTTGTTTAAACTTATTAATGGTATTGTGTCAATGATGCCTGATAAAAGGTACGAACACATTCTTGACTGGAAAACAATGCTGGTTTTAGAAAATAATTATTGTTCTAAAATACAATATTACCAATTAGACTTTGTTCTGCATGAAACTGATTCTGGAGGTAAGGTGTTAAGAAGCAAGGAGAGACCAATTTCAATAGATAAATAAGTAATTGTATTATTTTGCAAGTGTTTACTTCACCATCTTTTCCCTACTTAACTTTCCAAAAGTGGTTGAGTAATTTTAAATTCTTTAGCTCTGGCTACCCCTTCTAGGGATTTACAGCCGTGAGTATATGTATGTATGTTTACTTGGCACCAGAGCTCAGTTGGCAGAGCGACCGGGGCGTAGACCGGGATGTTGCGGGTTCTAGTCTATTTTTATTTTATTTCACCGACTAGAAATTTTGCCGTGTAGGGTCGGCTTAGAATAGCACTACCCTGTTTCTACCGATGGGTGTACGTAAGAGGCGACTAACGGTATTGGGACTTTAAGGGATTTTTGGGCGATGCGGTTGGAGCCCCATCACCAAAAACCTTTACTTTACCATCTTTTCCCCACTCAATTTTCCAAAAGTGGCTGAGGAATTCCTAATTCCTTAGCTCTGGCTCTAGAAAGAGTATCTAGGGATTTATAGCCGTGAGTATATGTATACATACATACATACATACATATACTCACGCCATTAATTCCCATTGGGGTAGGCAGAGACTATCGATCGCCACTTCGTACGATCCTGACAAACCTCTCTAGCTTCGTTTACATCCATCAATCTTTTCATACATGCTCTTTTATTCTTCATACTTCGGACGCCAGCCTTTTTGAGCACACTCTCAATTTGGTCCAAGTGTGTTCTCCGTGGTCGTCCTCTACTAACATTACCATCCACACTAGCTCTATAGATCCCTTTTACCAATTTTCTATCATCCATCCTCTCTATGTGCCCAAACCATCTCAACATTCCTTTTTCTATCTTTCTTACAATATCATCTTTCACACCACACTTTTATATGTATGTATGTAGAAATTCCCTAGAAATCACCTAGCTGTTTATATAAAATGTAGATTTAGCAACCATCAAGTCTTAGACGATTTTTAATAAAGATTTCTTGATACCCTTCTTCAGCCTACCCATTACAAGAACTATAGCCATTATTCTTTTCAAGCGGCCAGGCAAAATTATATCATTTCTTGTTATTCATTAATCATATCATAACAACAATTTAATCACAAATGACATAGAAATACATTTCGTTATGTCACGTCTATGATGACATCAAAAAATATTGATGCACTAGCAATATAAAAGGTTCACTGACACTAGAATAGTCAATATCGTTTGAGTGTTCATTGCACTATTTTAATTATGTCTGCTAAAGCATTATTTTTATTAGTAGCTTCAGTTCTGTTGATTCAGGTAATTTTGTTTTGTTAGTGTTTTAATGTCAAGTTTCTGGCCTTGAGCTAGTTTTGCCTTATTTAAAGTTGGGGTAATAAATAGAGAATGTGCTTTAAAAGAGGCATAGGAGGCCATTGACACGCTCAATTGGCAGAGCGACGGGGGCGTATAACCGAGGTCGCGGGTTCGATTCCCGCCTGCGTCGAAATTTTTCTTTACTTTATTTATTAGTAATTTCTGATTCCCTAGCTCTGGTTACCCCTTCAAGGGATTCAAAGCCGTGAGTATATGTATGTATGCTATTAGTAATAATCCCCACATGAGGTTTTAATGAACAAAAAGATTTAAATAAGGCATAGAAAGTGTGAAAAATAAAAGGGCATCTATGAAAAGATGATGAATATAGACAAAGCTTGAGAGATTTTCTAGGATCGTGAAAAGTGGTAATCAATAGTATCTGCCTAACCCACTGGGCACTAACGGCGTAAGTATATATATCTAATTGAGTATGTATGCACTCATCATTGCCAATTTTTTATTTCAGACTGTCTACGGATTATCATGCGCTCTGCCATCCAGTCCACAACTATCATCCCAACAGTTCAGCTGCGGTAGTAATTTCGGATCCATCGGCAGAGGCCCCAGTGGGTTTCAAGTGGGAGGAATTGGCGGATGCTCAGGATCCGCGGGATACCTAGGTTCTAGTATAAACCAAGGATTCGGAATATACCCAGGATCCGAAGGATTCCAAGTAGGAGCATTGGAAGTCGTCAGTGGGTCTCCTATCACTCCTGATGGCTTCAGAATCATAGCAGAAAACTTGGAAATGGCTGGACCTGTGACAGTCATTGGAAACCTGCCGTTTGCTGGTGCTGTAGATATTAATGGAGCTCTTCAGTCAGGTGGTGCTGCTATTGTTCAATACAGTACTTTGCCTGGATCTGGTCTTTCTGAGTCAGGTTGTGGCCTGGGATTAGGTAGTAACCTGCCTTATACATCCAATGTGCCTAGTATCCAAAATTACCGCAATGTGCCCAATTTCCCCAATGTGCCCTTCAATAGCTTCGCTCCAGTGCCTTCCGGTGGATGCGGTTGTAACCGGTACTAGGAGAAGTAATTGAGAGTTGTTATGTAAATAAATGTCTTTATCAAGTCATTTGTGATTTTATCATGTAATCCGGAGTTCCCTTCCATATAAGTATCTATCTGTAGTATTTAGTATAAAAAAGAAAAAATATTTGTCTTCAAGATCGAACATGAGTTCAAAGTTTAAACAGAAACAAGAATATTTAAGTGAAAAAAACGTGTATCGCGTTTTTGCTTATTATTGCTCAACTAAGCATAAATTTAAAAAAATCAGCCACGTGGGTTTCTCTTGAAGAAAAAGAAAGAAATAAAAACCTTTATTCTCCTCTTGATGACTCAAACAATACATAAAACATACTTATATCAGACCATAACAACGTATAGTAAATAGAATAAAACACAGAACGTAAACCTTAAGTTTTTTCTTGCATTTTTCAAAACAAGGTTATTTCCCACAAAGGGCAAGGCTACTACAAATAGTCATAACAATGTCACAATAAGTTATTTAATATAGTACAATCAGCAATTTGACTTACTACTGACTAATATTACTGCAGTACGATGACTTTGCTGACAACTTATTATAAGTCTGCATTGCTGACATAAAGAACAATGTTTATCAATATGGCTTACAAACACTGCAATTTAAAGTTGAAATCGAATATCATAAGTTCTATTACTATCATCGCTTTAAGGTTAGCTAAAAAAATTGTTATATTTTGTGAGTAAGGGCCGGCGCTGACTGCCGGCATGGCACAGGATGGCACGGTAAGTTCTGCTGCAGCATTCCGAAGGATAACACGGCCTTCCGCGGCATGCCGTGGCATGACACGGCATGCCGTGGCATGACACGGAAAATAACTCCGCGCATGTTCAAAGTCAGTTGTGTTCATAATAATTGACTGGGATTTAGTATTTAACGTATTATACACTCCTACCCTTGCCCTCCCCCCGCGCAGTAACGGACTGCGCCGCGTACTGGCGGCCCGTGTCATGCGCGTGCGTCTCGCGAGATGCAGCAGTACGCCGCGGCATCCCGTGGCATGCTTTGGCACGTTCTGTCCTACCGCGGCCTCCCTCGGCATCGTTGTGTCAAAATAAAGTAACATGAATTCTATACTAATGGTTATAAGATTAAAAATGTGTATATCAGTACCGAAATCCTTTGCCATGACACGCCGTGCCATGCCGGCAGTCAGCGCCGGCCCTAATACGTATCTATTATGGAATAATTTCAAAGTTTATAGCGGATGTCCTAATGAGGACACGTTAAGCCGTCGGTCCCGGCTACTATTACGGTAGTAGTCGTTAGTCTGCCAACCCGCAATTGGCCAGCGTGGTGGACTAAGGCCAAATCGCTCTATATAGGGTATGCTCGAGCCCCTTGGTGGGGACATATATGGGCTGTGAGATGAGATGAACTCGTATTTGCCATAATAAGGATGTATTAATTCAAATATTTCGTTTTACCTCATAATTAAACTTAAATGAAATAAATAAAACCGCGCAGCCCTCCCATTATAACCTCCTCCAACTCACCTCATGCCACACTAGCGCCTCTAGCGGCGAATTCATGCACTTTAGCCCTCATTGTATGCAATAGTATAGTTTTCAGATCAATCATAGTTTACTTTACCATCTTTCTAGAGAGCTCTCTCTTCAACTGCCAAGTGTCCAGATCCATCCTGACGTCCCTCAGCAGGGACAAAGGGCCTTGAGCAGATTTCTCCATCTGGCTCGATCTTGGGCAGCGGCTGCGAGATCCTCCCACTTCAATCCCACAACTTTTGCCTCATTCTCCACAGAACGTCGCCAGGTTGTTTTTGGGCGGCCCCGTTTACGTTTTCCGGTTGGCTGCTAGCTGAGCACTGGCTTCGACGGGAATTCATCGTGTCTTCTGAGGGTATGACCCAGCCACCTCCATTTTCTTGTGAGGATTTCCTGATCGATGGGTTTCTGCTTAGTCAGCCTCCACAGTTCCGCGTTCGAAATGGTTCGTGGCCAGTAAATCCTCAAAATTCGCCTTAGGCATTTGTTGACAAATACATGTAGCTTGCTGGATAGGTCTTTCCGAACGAACCATGTTTCGCAACCGTATAGCAAGACTGACTTTACGTTAGACTCGAAAATCCTCACTTTTGTACGCCGGGTCATGACGATAGAGCTCCACACCGGCTTTAACTGGGCAAAAGCACCTCTAGCTTTGTTTACGCGGGTTTCGATGTCCATCTCTGTTCCTCCTATTGGGTTCACTACTCCCCCGAGATAGGTGAATTTCTCAACCCGTTCGACATCTTCGCCATTAATTTGGAGCGGCTGGTTATCCAGGGAGTTAAGACGCATCTCCTTGGTCTTGCCTATATTGATGCGAGTGCCAACTGCCAAGTGTGGCTGAGGTTTTTCTGATTTAGAAGCTCTGGCTACCCTTTGTTGGTGGGATTTACCGCCGTGAGTATTTGTATGCATATTCAGTGATATTTAATAGGTTAAAGGTAAATACGTAACTAATAAATTCTTACGTTATAACTAATCAATTAAGCAAACAAAAATTGTCATACTATAAATTAAAAATATTAAGTAAATTTTTCTTTAATTCTGTTATAATTTCCATCGAGGTATGAAACAATTGAACGTCACAAATTGATTGGACTATTTTTTCGAGTAATAGAAGCTTACTTTGTGGTTAAACAAATAGGAATTATAATGTAGGAAGTTATTGAGTAATAGTACAGAAAACTTGCATTGCATTAATGGTAATCAGATCATTTCAAAACATACATGCATATACTCACGGCTATAAATCCCTAGAAGGGATAGCCAGAGCTTAGGAACTAGAAATTCCTTAGCCACTTTTGGAAACTTGATTGGGGAGAAGATGGTGAAATAAAGGTTGTTGGTGATGGGTCTCCAACCGCATCGCCCAAAAAACCCCTTAAAAGCCCCAATACCGTTAGTTGCCTCTTACGTACACCTAACGACAGAAATGGGTTAGTGTTATTCTAAGCCGACACTACACAGCTAATCATTTCAAAACTTAGCAATAATACTGCCAAATATTAAAATAATCTGATAACGCTTTGTGGTTTAGCTGAGGTTTAGGCTCACAATTTAGAGGTGTTGGATTATTCCCGGATTATAAATGTAGTGTATTGCCGTGTAGTGCCGGCTTAGAATGTCGCTACCCCTTTCTACCCACGGGTGTCGTAAGAGGCAAAATCAGTAAAATTTGTATACATTTGACTCACGGCCATAACTCTTAAAATTAATAGCGAGATTTAAAGTTAGCAATTCATTAACCTCTTTCAAAGTTAAAATGGGGAAAAGATCACCCAACAACCACTTAAAAAGCCCCAATCCCTTTAGTCGCCTTGAATAATCCCCACGCCTTGGTAAGAAATAGGGTATGGCTATTCTAAGTCGACACTGCACAGCAATTGGTTAAAGAAAATATGTTATCAATAACAATACAACTAGTAGCTCGTTCATCATCTTCCAAGTCCTCCACGTCATTTGTCCTGATTGTATTAACAAATTAAAAACATAACATAAACATAAACGTTCACGCCGAATATCCCCGAAGGGGTTGGCAGAGGCACTAATACTTCTCAACATCACGTGACTTTGTCACCTGGTGTTCAGAGTACCCACGTTTTGCATGGACAGTGTACTCACGTGATAGGGGGCAGGCCTATCGCCGTTTTGTACGAATACACTGTCACATGACTGAGTACAACTCAGTCATGTGGGTTTCCTCACGATGTTTTCCCTCACCGTTAACAACCATGATAAATTAACCACACATATGTCTTTAAAAAAGACAAATTCGTGAAGGCCCGACCCGGGATTTGAACACTAGTCGTTTGCACGATAACCGAGTGTTCAACCCATTGAGCTATCACGTCGTCACGCTAACAAATTAAAAAGGAGGAGTAAATCATAATTTTCAGAAATGGCAGGAAATAAATAACTGTTTTATGGACTATTTCAACATTTATTAAAATATCAGTCTTCTCCTATCATTTACACGCAGCCGCATCCAGAGCGTGCTCCAATGAGGTTATTTCCAAGTCCAAAGCCATTGTTACCAAGTCCGAACCCGTTGATACCAACACCATATGCGTTGTTAGCGAGTCCAGCCCCAGCGTATCCGGTTCCGGCGAGTCCAGCTCCGCAGCCGCTGCTGGTGAGACCTGCTCCTGGAGCTGTGCTGTACGACACTCCAGCAGCACCACCAGAAGGCACATTACCAGTCACACCAACTGCTCCAGCGAAGGGCAAGGATCCAGTAACTGCAACGGGTCCTCCTAATTCAAGGTTTTCGGCGATAATGTTGATTCCATTAGGAGTGATAGGAGATCCACTGGCAACTTCCAAAGAACCAAATCCATTGTATCCTAAAGAAGCAGCGTTTGCGAAGTTGGCATTTCCTATGTTCGATGAAGCGATGTTGGCACCATTGCAAGATGATCCAAGTCCAAGTGAGAAGGGAGATGATAGAGCAGGGGTAGCAAGATTTAGGCATTGACCGAAAGCGCTCTGAAAAAAACAAATTAGATGGTTCATTTCATCATGTACAGATTTTTTTTCTGAAATTTAGGTTATATTTTGAAAGAATTTTGTGACAAAATATTGAAACTTGTAGCAAATGCCTGGGAACCTCTTTAGGATATAAGAAGGGAAACCTAAGGGAATGGAGTTAAGAAGATTATATCTTTTTGGGTTTATTATTACAAATAACAAATTATTATAATGGCTACTTTTTAAAATTTTTGTTAATAACATCTTCGGATTTCTAACCTTTCAAATACTTTAAGTCAAACCAATAATATTACCTGGATCAGTAGAACTGAAGCAAGAAGAGATGAGAATAAAAAGGCCATTTTGTTTATTGTGTAGTTAATGTGATTATTCGTATTAGAATGATAATTAAGTGAAAAATCTCTTGTTTTATAGCAAAATCACAATTGGTATGAAGAAAAAATTACCTCATTGTTACAATCGTTGATACATTAAAACATATTACATATTATTATTACAAAGCACGAATTATTTCACTGCTCGATTACTATCGCTGCACGTAAAGTAGTACAACATATATTTACCAATTAATCAATGTTGAAACAATATTAAATTATAAGTAGTATTTTTGTTTCAATAAAATCATTCTAACATTATCAGTTAAACACATCGTTTGAAAATGACCAAATTCGCAGTTTTGATTCTTTGCGCACAAGCACTTTTAGTCCAGGTAATTTAATAATTTTGTTTACTTAAGAGCCAACTCCATTTATTACTGTGTAGTTCAAAGTAAAACAACCCGAAGTTAAGTTTAGTATTTTTGGCGTGTCTTGTAGAATTGACTCTCGTATGTACAGTAATAATCCCAAAAATAGCGAGAGTTCAGAATAAACAAATACTCAGCCACTTTTGGAAAGTTGAAAACGAATAAAATAAAAATAATCATTTATTTCAAAGTAAAAAGATAAATCTTTGTTTTTTGAAAGTCAAATTCCAACTTAATGCTAAGTTTACTTCGGATTCGGAAGGTGTTTTGTTGAGAGAAGGACCCTAAGAAACTCGTCATACATCTTTTTTTACGTCCATTACAATTTTGGTGTTAGCCCGAAAACATCCTGCACAAAGCCCTGATGACACCAAGCCACTTCATCATTAATGTAATCATTAACTTGTAATAGGCTTTCGAACTAAGATTTCTTTTAACTACTGCTTTGAATTTTGTTTCTGATAAATTTAAAATGTCCTCAGGTATTTCATTATACATTTTTACGCATAACCCCATGAAAGATGTATTTACTTTTGACAATCTGTATTTAGGACAATGCGTTTACGGTTCTATATTTTACTTATTTATTTTGTAGTTTTGGCTGCTCCATTAGAATTATAGTTCTTAAACTCAAGGTTTTTTTTTCGTTAACCTTATTAGATTACACTCGTTATCTCAGAAATAGGGTTTGTATTTTATGTGCGTGGATGGCTAAATCTTATGTTAAAATATAAATTTGTTCAGATTCTCAAAATTCAATAACTTACCAAAATTTTGCAACCTTAAAAGTCGTGCAATTATATATTATTTTCCATAAAAACATAAATAACTATCTATTTTATGTTCTGTCTCATTTTAAAAATAATATAGTAATATTGCGAATAAAACTTAAAAGACCTTAAAAAAACTTAACTTATAAAAAAACAGACCTGAAAAATATCAATCATTGAAGATAAAAATATGATACTAGGTAAATAAAATTAACTTTAAAATTTAATATACAAAAATACAGTTTGGTAAAATAAATGAGTATATGTTTTTGTGGAATGTACGTGCCGGCATATTGTGAAAAATACTATATTGGGATGAAATAGCCTGTACTTACATTATTACATAAAAATCGTCACTGATTTAAGTACCTGAAGCATGTGTTAATGAATTTAATGATAGATTATTCCAATGGTATTCATAATTGAGGTGTATTTAAGTACCATGCTGAAAAAAGGTCAATTTTTATGCTTCACCTTTCCTAAGATTTGTAAAAGAAATAAAATACTTTTTAGTGAAGAAAATCTTCCACAAAACTTTTATCTTAAATATTTATAAACTGCAGCAAAACATGTTGTTCTAAGTTCCGCAAAGAAAGTCTCTGAATATTAAAACAGCATTACTCAGCCTAAACTTGAAGTAACTTTCCTGAGTACATTCTGTACCCATGGGAGGTAGTTGGGACATGTTCTTTGCAGGATTTGTGGGTGTGAGTGCATGCCACTAAGTAAAGGAAGTCTTTTAATAATTACCGAAAGTTTTTTTCATTACGTCTATGTATATTTTAATTTTAGTATTGCATTCAAGAGATGAATTATATTATGATAACATTGTGACTACTATGACAATAATCTTTTCAAAATGAAATCATTCGTTTTTATTGTTTGCAGAATGTATTCGGTTTATCATGTCTACCTTACAACCAAATACCAACTGGTGGCTGTAGTAGCTGCAGTAGCTGCGGTTCACTAGTGACTGGATATGGTGGATCTAATCTGGAATACACCAATGCTGGTTACGGTAATATTGGCTATGGCAATGTTGGCTGTGGGAATGTTGGCATCGGTAACATTGGCTGCGGCAGCAACATCGGCTACGCCAACACCGGCTACGGCGGCGTCGGTATCGGCGAGTTCGCCGCGGTCGGAGAGCTGCCGGTGGCCGGACCAGCCTACATCGACGGGTCCCTACCAGTCTGCGGCGGCGTGCAGTTCAACGGTAACATCCCAGCTGGAGGATTAGTTAGCATCGCTGGAAACACTCCTTCTATCTGCGGATGCAACAACGGAGGATATGCTCCCTTTTATGGACAAGCGTATGCTCCAAATTATGTTCCTGCTCCTAGTCAAATTTCTTACAGCCCGTGTGGTTGCTATTAGAGTAGTTGATTTAGTTTTAAGAGAATAAATATTTGAAAACTGATTATTTTTAATTAATGCCTACGATTTAACTAGGTAATTTTTTACATTTAAAACAAACTGTATATATACAATGAAAAAAACACACAAAATGTGATGATAAATCATTTTATCGTGTTTTGGTAAGATTATTTAGTGTCTACTACCTATATGATCCAGTGGGATTTATTTTCGTCACAAAATTAATGAAAATCAGCATGATTCTGTTACCAATCGTTAGATAGTGACGAATTTGGTTAGCCTGGAGAATTGCGAAACTTAAATGGGAATGGGCAAGGCATGGAGCATGGAAATTGCACGCAGAAAGCACGACCGTTGGTACTCGAAGGTTCTGGAGTGGCGGCAACGTACCGGCGACACAGTATGGGTTGGCTTCCGACAAAATGGACAATCATAATTTACAGGAGTTCCGACACAAGTCATTCTGGAAAGAAAACTGTCTCAAACTTACAGATTTATTATACAAAATACGTCAGCATCTTACTTCTCACGAGTCTCAACTCGCTCTTACATACCCCATGCTACCAATACAATACACTGTAGATTAGGTTAAGAAGTACTGAAATTTTAACGCATAGTAACAACAAATATGCTAAAAACCTCCGAGAGCGTTGAGAATAACATCACACGTTTCTCGGTAAAGTCACGTATGAGTTCATTGTCCTAAGATTAATGATGAACTATGTAATTGCATTTGAGTATATAAACTTATAAAGCTGTTTAAATGTGGCCCAATTTCTGACCGTCTAGCTAGGCAGTTCTGGTTCTGTAGCACTTTTTTTAGATACATACATATACTCAGGGCCATAAATCCCAAAAAGTGCTTGCCAGAGCTTTAGAGTTGGAAACTCCTCAGCCACATTTGGAAGTTACGTAAGGATTAGATGGTGAAATAAAGGTTCTTGGTGATGGGTCTCCAACCGCGTCGCCCAAAAATCCCTTTAAAGCCCCTATACCGTTAGTCGCCTTTTACGTACAACCATCGGTAGAAACGGGGTAGTGCTATTCTAAGCCGACACTACACAGACACTATCCCAAAAGTAATATATCAATATTATGAGGAGGCTTTGTATGAAACCCTTGTGCCAGTTTCAAATTGTATTTTACAAATGTATAGCTAAAACCTTCAGAAAAAACATAGGCTATGTACCACCACGCTAAATGTTATACAAGAGGCAACAGTAAAAAATAACGCTCCATGAAAGTCATTGGCAGATTACTACTAGAAATATAAGTTTCTGTTTAAACTGATTGGAGAAATACAGTAATCATGTAAAGTATACCTTGAAAAAAAAATGCCGTATATTGTTGGCTTAGAATGTCACTACCCCTTTTTACCCACGGATGCCGTAAGAGGCGACTAAGGGTTTGGGCTTTTTAAGTGGGTTGGCAAAGCAATTGGAAACCCATCATCAACGATACTTTATTTCTACCATCTTGTCTCCTATCAACTGCCAAATGTGGCTGAGGAATTTCTGGCTGTGAAACATCAGCTACCCCTTTTTGGAATTTATGGCCATGAGTTTATGTATGTAAAAATAAACGTAGAAGAACGGGTGGGATGGGTGTTTGAATCCTTGCGAAAATGTAAGGACTTTTAATTGTTTAGTAATCTTGTATTTTTTGTATAATTCTCTTTATCCATTATACCTATATATGTTAGATACAAAATGATCAGTCACTTTCGATAAGCACAGGCATCTGCTAGGCAAAAATTGATAGGAGGTATTGGCTGGTATGAATTCTTGAAAAATGAAGGTAAATATGCTGTGAGAGTGCAAATTAGGAGCAAAAGGTGACTTCAATGTTGTGGTTTCGTCGAGACTTTTTTTTTCAAAATAAACTATTGATCCCTAAAATTATATATAATTCATTTTTCTATGGTTTTTCTATAATTTTAGTAGCATTCGCATCTAGAACCAGATCCGTATATTAACCAGACTATTAGCGTTGTAACCAAGACCATACGCGTTTTTACCAAATTTAGTTGTAAGTATGAAATAAAATAAATCATTTATTAGATTGCCAGAACTTTATTGTTATTTGTTAATAGAATAAAGATTTTTTAGCATCCACAGCTTGAGCGAGCTCCATACAGGTTGTTTCCAAGTCCGTAGCCGTTGTTACCAAAAGCATAGGCGTTGCTAGCGAGTGCAGCCCCAGCGTATCCGGTTCCGGCGAGTCCAGCTCCGCAGCCGCTGCTGGTGAGACCTGCTCCTGGAGCTGTGCTGTACGACACTCCAGCAGAACCGCAGGTTGGTACGGTACCACAGATACCAACTGCTCCAGCGAAAGGCATAGAACCGCTCACTGCTACGGGTCCGGCCAACTCAAGGTTCTCAGCCAACACGCTGATTCCGTTAGGGGTGATAGGAGATCCACTGATTAGTTCCAAAGCATCATAACCGTTGTAACCTAAACTGACAGCATTGAGTCCATTTAACACACCTGCGTTAGCAGCATTGCCGTAGCCGAAACCGTAAGACAAACCGCTGTTGTAGGAAGAGACCCCACAAGGGCAACATTGAGCGGTCTGAAATAAATTAAAATATATTTACTTTAAATAACATTCATTTCGACATTCAGACATTAAATCCAAAATTAAGTGAATCAGGAAATTTTTCGGTGAGGTTTGCCAGGATCGTACGAAGTGGCATTCGATAGTCTCTGCCTACCCCAATGGGAAATAACGGCGTTAGTATTCGTTATGTGATATAATGTAGTCGATGAATTCAACGACCACTACAGAGGAATCGTTCGAATCGTCAAATACTACCATTATCACTATCTGAATCTGCGTTTCGTGTGAGCGAGACAGAAATTAGTTTTGATTAAGGTTCGAAGACATATGAATTATATTGTTTTCAAATTAAAGATAAGACCTCCTCTTGATAAAATTAGTGACTTCCTTCTATTTCTGATGGTACGAGTAAGTTTTTCAGGAAAAATAATACATTAGATTAACGTGTTCTATTATTGTGTACCCCCTTGCTAATTATTTACAATAGTGTGTTGAATTTTTGGTTCAAACAAGCGGATATTTAACTTTCAAAATAGAATGAAGCAACATTTATTAATTAATACTTCCCCTATATTTCCCATAGCTGTGAGGTACCCTGTAGATATAGATATGTCTTCCATCGACGATAAGAGCCCCAACTTCTAAAAAGAGTGTTTTGGGCACAATCTACCATGAAAGCCTAGTGCATTAAAAAGTCTTTGACGACATAGAAAGTTGAGATAGAATCATATCAGTTTTTCATTTACTTTACAACATTATCCGAAAAACGAACTGTATAAAATCTGTTATCATCTACCTGAGCCAGCAGAATTGATGCGACGAATGCAAACGCTACTTTGAAAGCCATTTTTAATGTTGATCTCGATGCGTTACTATTGAGAATGGTTACACAAAAATCAACATGTTATTATATACGAATTCAGAAAGCGTTACAAAATGAGATAAATCTTTGTGAGTTCAAGTTGAGCAATGTTAAAGTTGTTATGTATGAATTGTTTAATTAGCACAGCCTGCGAGATAAACTGTCGTAGAGAAAAATGAGAAAAGCACGTTTTGGTCTATATTTTCTTATCTTTGATAATTAAACCAATTTGCTGTATATATAGTTGCTTCTGCAAAGACCAAGTCATTCTCGATTCACTATTCGAATATAAACATTAAAATGGCAAAATTCGCATTCCTGTTTTTCTGCGCTCTTATCCAGGTAAGTGATTTTATAATATAACTTTTGCGCTCAAATAAAAATTAATATTGGTTGTATCAAATTTAACATAAGCGTTTTCATTTATTTAATTAGTTAAGCATACCATGCTACAAGGATACTCCATTTGATAGAAGTTAACTGCTCATGAGTATTAGAGGAATATAATGATAAAATAAAAACATTTAGTACTATCATACATGTAACATTTTTTGTGAGGAATAACATTGAGTACAGCTAAAATGTGTAACAGTGTACATAAAATATATCAAAGCATCATGATTTGGTTCAATGGCGATTAGCTTCTTTACAAGCCCCTCTTTCCCACTGGGCACTCTGGGCAAGTGCCCAGGGCCCCGTGATCGATAGGGGCCCCCTCGTCTCTGCCAGATCACGAAACGATAACCGACATTTATTGCCAAAGAACTTTTTCGATTCGTACACATCGAACCTAAATTACTGACGACAATACCAATTTGCTTACAGCTTTTACACCTAAATAAATTAAAATAAATAAAAATACAATTTAATGGAACACTAAGTACGTAAAATTCTCTAAAAGTTATGTCTATCATGTGTCGATTTCTTATACGTTGTTCTCGAGATATTTAATCAACAAAATATAAAAATTACTATTTTTTTACAAATGAAAATAAAATATAAACGCTGTTGGTTACAAACAATAGATAGCGGTGAATTTCTAAAAAAACGCTTAAGAGCGAGTCGGCTCGCGGACTAATTAAGGGTTGCGTTCTATCATCTATATAGAAAATCACGTTTGCGCTTAAATCATGGGAGCCCCCCTTTAATATTTACTTTATTGTCGTGCAAAAATTTATTTTGAAAGGTAATATATAAGTGATTTTGTATTGAGCAAAAAATACTAAAAAACACGTTTATAGTATGGAGACCCCCTTAATATTTTAGTATTTGTTGTTGCGGCAAAGAAAATACATCATGTGTGAAAATTTCAGCTTTCTAGCTATCACGGTTTAGTTGGTTTATGAGATACAGCATGGAGACAGACAGTGGAGGCTTAGTAATAGGGTCCCGTTTTACCTTTAGGTACGGAACCCTAAAAACGATTCTACTAGCCTAATAGCTGTGATATACAAAAAATATATATGTTAAAGTATTTTTTTCCAATTATTAATTGTTAACGGGCTGAAGTTCTAGTTCGACAACAGACATCGCTAAGATTTACTCGTAAGATCGTGACCGGATACCGATACGAAAAATGAATCTGGAAACTTGCGTATCTACTTTTTTTGTTTGTTATAACAAAATTATGTTGTGTCAAAGTCATAGGGGCCCCATTATTCTCATATGCCCAGGGCCTCCAATAGGTTAAAGACGGCTTTGCTTCTTTAGGGTTATAATCTGAATGTCCTTTTTTTTAACAGGCTGTATTCTCTTGCGGATGCAATAATGGTTTGAACTACGGCAACATTGGCTACAGCAACATCGGTTTAAACAACATTGGCTACGGCAACATTGGCTTCAACAACATTGGCTACGGCAACGCTGGCTACGGAAATGTTGGCTACGCTAACTCCGGCTACGGCGGCGTCGGTATCGGCGAGTTTGCCGCTGTTGGTGAGTTCCCAGTCGCCGGACCAGCCTACATCGACGGGTCTCTGCCAGTCTGCGGTGGCGTGCAGTTCAACGGTAACATTGCTGCCGGAGGATTGGTCACCATTGCTGGAAACACTCCTTCCATCTGCGGATGCAACACTCCAGTATACGCACCTGTGTACGCACCAACTTGCGGATGCTAATAAATTAATCGATGTGGATATGAAACCTGAATACAGAATGAACCATAATTTATTCTTTCATTTATATTGTACGGCAAAGCTAATCTATACTTATTGGAGCGAAGCTCCATTTACCCCCGACTTTTGCATTTCGTTGTGATCGTACTCCTCCTAAACGGCTCAACTCAGAAACCTGAAATTTTGCACGTTGGTCAAGGACTATATCTAAATGGTTTATGTCAATTTTGATAAAAAACGGATGTGCCACGAAGGAATAACCACCATTAAAAACTCCTTTGCAGTTTTGTGTAGAATCAATCACGCGTTTAGGTAAACCAACAAATATATTCAAAGAACCACAACAAATTGCATAGGAACGCGTGTTGAGATATTTGTAGAATAAATTGTTCAACGATAAGTAAGATCTGAGAATCAGGCAATTGCTCGCTTCGCTCCTTTTATTGGCATCCGACGGTCCCATGCCAATCTAGTTATAAATCTGTAGAAAGGTCAATTTTTTACATGAAATATATTTGCAAAATAACTATTAGGGGGTGACAAGTGATCGATACTGATGCCAAAAATGCAATCAGTAAATTTTGTCTGTCTGTCGGTTTGTATGTTCCTTATGGAAACAAAAACTACTCGACAGATTTTAATGAATAAAAGATGTTATTAAAGGAAAGAAAAATTTCGACACTGGCGGGGTTTGAACCCGCGACCTTCGGGTATACGCCCCCGAAGATACATCTTTTATTTATGAGTAATAATCCCCACATGAGGAATTCATGTCAAAAAACATTAAATTATGTGATAGTTAGGCGTTTCCAACATTTGCATTCTATCTGAAAAGGTAGACAAGTGGCCGTCCGAATTAGTTAAAATTCGGAGGTAGGAAACGCAAACACTACTTGAACGTGTAAAAAAAAAGAAACAAAGGATAGAGAAATTTCGCGCTGGATGCCAACTGACACTGTAGCTCAGTTGGCAAAGCGACGGGGGCGTATACCCGAAGGTCGCGGGTTCAACCCCGCCAGTGTCGAAATTTTTGTTTCCTTTAATAACATCTTTTATTTATGAGTAATAATCCCCACGTGAGGAATTCATGTCAAAAACATTAAATTAGATTTTAATGAAACTTGGCACAATTATTCTTCATACTACTATGCAAGTTATAGTATACTATTCAGCAGAGTAGTGAAGGGAAATTTCGGGAAATTTTGGAAAAACATGAAGTTACTCCCTTTTTAAGCTTCTGTCGCGTGTGCAACCTTAGTGGTGGATAACATTATAACCTATTCAATAAAAAAAAGAATCATAGAAATCGGTACAGAAACACCGACATTATACATGAAATAAGCCATCGCGCCCGTGACCAAAACCAAATCCTTACTAATTTACTTACATATTACATACTAGATGGCGCTAGTAGTTGCATCCTACATCGCGGGATGGTTTCTGTTTGAGATTGTTAAAATTATTTAAAGCGTTTAACTACACTTCAACTCAACCAGAAAATTTGCTTAATAACGTAGATACTGAACCGTTCATTAAAACGCCTTCAAAATCTTAAAGCTACACTGTTCATGGTGTGCTAAATGCTGCTCTCAATTTCACAAACCTTGAGCAGTGATTGAAGAAACCTCGGATGTGCGAAGCTGGGCCGACTCACTAAGTACCCACTAGCACAAATATTATTTCACGCTCAGTCAGTATACACAAACTAAAAATTAAATATGCATTAATAGTTTCAATAAATTTCTTGTAGCCCTCATGGAATCACCCAATTTATTTATTGGTTCGAGATTATATAGCAATGTTGAGTTTCTCAGTCACTCATTCTAGCATCAGTCATTCTCAAAGCTGTTATCCGTAAAATCTTTACTTTGCAATATTTTTGATGTCTTAAAATTTACACAGCTTATGTACCTACCTACATGCAATAACTGGCTCGATACATTCTTAGCTTACCATTGGACCTTATTGTTTGTTAAAATATATCCCACCAAAAACATTTTTATGTAAAATGTTGCCAAGACGAGCCCATATAACTCGCACTGTCAAAAAGTGATCAGATCTCATGTAGAGCCAAGCTTCTAACACTACACGGCCTAACTCACCAAGGCCTAACTTCACAAACTCTACACCTTAGTCAAAATATGTGGCTTGGCCATTTCGCTACATTCACATCGGCGTAAGGTGAAAAATCAATTCACTGTTTATTACTTTTGTGTTATACAATAGTTTTTGTAGTAACGAACGGCCAAGCCACATATTTTGACTAAGGTGTAGAGTTTGTGAAGTTAGGCCTTATAGAGTTAGGGCGTGTAGTGTTAGAAGCTTGGCTCTACATGAGATCTGATAACTTTTTGACAGTGCGAGTCATATAGGCTCGTCTTGGCAACATTTTACATGAAAATGTTTTTGGTGGGATTATTGTTTTCGATGTGAAGAGTTGACCCTCTGTTTCTAAATATACTTAGTAACGTAGGGAACTTGACAGAGGTCAAGAAAGCATATGTGGCAATTTCCGGTCGAAGTATTGATGTCTCGTTAATATAGAATCTCAGAGGCAATATAATTAGTCCGTGTGCTTTAAAGATAAGACAAATCTTTTCCTATTCTATTTGATCTAATTGAGTCTCCATGGTCGTTACCATCTCATTGGCTCATATATCTCATTTACCCATTTTTTTCATGCATTCTCTCTCTGTTCGGCGGGGGTCCGAAGTGAGAATAATAATGAATGTAAGGGAAGCAAGAGAGGTTTTTCAAGATCGTACTAAGTGGCGATCGATAATCTCTGCCTACCCCAGTGGGAATAATGGGTGTGAGTATAAGTAAGTAAGTAAGTTAGTCTCTCTCTGTAACCAAACAATATCATCATTCCTTTTTCTATCTTTATTATTACATATTCATCGCTACTGCATTCTCTCAATTTCACATTCTTTTGCTACACCCAACATTGCTTCCATACATAAAAGTAGGTACTAGAACAGCATATATAGGTCACTCGATTTTTTATTACTATTCACTACTCCAGTAGTGCCGTGTAGTGCCAACTAATATCACCACCCCTTTCTACCCACGGGTGTCGTAAGAGGCGAGTAAGGGCTTATGGGGCTTTTTAAGTGGTTTTTGGGCGATGCGGTTGGAGACCCATCACCAACGACACTTTATTTCTACCATCTTTTTAATCAACTTCCAAATGTGGCTGAGGAGTTTCTGGCTAAAGTTAAAGCTCTGGCTACCCCTTTTTGGGATTTGTGTAGCATATTTATCTGTGTAGTCCATGAAGCTAGAGAGGTTTGCCAGGATTGTGCAAAGTGGCGATCGATAGTCTCTGCCTTCCCCAATGGAAGCTAATGTCGTAAGTATATATGTATGTATGTACTCTATAAATACATTACCCATTGTCACCCTTCTTCGATATTCCCATCACACTTTTCATCCCTATTAAATAAAAATAAATTCCGAGATGTACAAACTTATTCATTTTTTCCATTTACCTACCATTAATCTCAATTACCCATTCTACATTAATCTCCTTTCTCTCCAAAACCATACTTTTAGTTTTATCAATTTTTTTGTTAAATTTATTTGTTGTTTGAAATATTGCTATAGTTTGTGGCTTCAATAAAAATGCATGAAATAGTTTCCAAAATTATATTTCATTTCACAGTATGTTTGATGTAATTTAAACGCATCCGCATCCAGAGCGAGCTCCAACGAGTCCGTAGACGTTGTTGGCGAGTCCAGCTCCAGCGTATCCGGTTCCGGCGAGTCCAGCTCCGCAGCCGCTGCTGGTGAGACCTGCTCCTGGAGCTGTGCTGTACGACACTCCAGCAGAACCGCAGGTTGGTACGGTACCACAGATACCAACTGATCCAGCGAAAGGCATAGAACCGCTCACTGCTACAGGTCCAGCCAACTCAAGGGTCTCAGCCAACACGCTGATTCCGTTGGGGGTGGTAGGAGATCCACTGAGCAGCTCTAAGTTTCCGTATCCGTTGTATCCCAAACTAGCAGCGTTGATTCCGTTGAAGAGAACTGAGCTAGAAGCAGCAATGTTGGCGGCAGCGTTAGCTCCATAACCGTAGTTTAATCCATAACCAGAATTGTATGAAGAGGTTCCACAATTGCACCCTTGTACAGTCTAAATATAAAAAGTAATTGAGACATTAGTATGCATAATATGAGATATGAGTATGATGTATGTATGTTACATGTAATTTTTGAATGTTTTTGTTCATGAAAACCTCATGTGGGGATTATTACTAATAATTACATACATGTATATCCTCACGACTATAAATGCCTGGAATAGGTAGCCAAAGCTTAGTAATTAGAAAGTCCTCAGCCACTTTTGGAAGTTAAGTGAGGTTTTTTGTTAAGGGTTGTTGCTGATGGTTCTCTAACTGCATTGCCCAAAATTAGTCGCCTTTTACTAACACCTACGGTAAGAAACGAAGTAGTGCTATTCTAAGCCGACACTACACATCTAACAACTATGAGAAAACATAAAAAATATATTAAAGTATCAGATATCTGATCACTCTAATATGTCACTTCCACTCTAGTATGTGTAAAGCCCTTCAGTCACCTTTGTGCGATAAATATTTTGCTAAAACTTATTGTAGGGTGTTTTAGATGATTTTTAGGCTATAAGACTATGAAGAATAAAAGAGCATGTATGAAAAGATTGATGGATGTGAACGAAGTCAGAGAGGTTTGCCAGGATCGTACTAAGTACCGATCGATAGTCTCTGCCTATCCCAATGGGAAATAACGGCGTGAGAATATGCATGTATGTTAGACTAAAGATTCAACATCAATCATTTTTTAATTTTACAATATTTGCTCTACTGAACTACCACAATAGGCTAGCTAAGCAACCGGCCAACCTTATTTTAGGATTCGCAGTAGTACAATTAACAATATTTTAATATAATTCGTTTGTTTTATTCAAATAAATTTGAGAGGAATCTTAAAAGAAAGATCGTATACAATAATAGTTTCAGAATTTTGCAAATCGCTAATTATTATTACCCCATATAAAATCTTATAGAAAAGTTGAAGTAAATAAGAGAAAACTACCTGAATCAACAGCACTGAAGCGATGAATGCAAACACTACTTTGGAAGCCATTTTATGAGTAGATCTCGTTGCGTTTGTTTAGCGAATGATATTAGAAGGATGGATTTGTTTTTTTATACTACTTCGAAAAATGTTTCAAAATGTGTTAAATCTCTAAAATTCCTTTGTGAAGAAATAAGTAATTGTTCGTATACGAATTAGAAAGTGTGTTGTCGCATTACGCACTGATAAATAATTTTCTCGTTTCCAAGATGATATTGTAAAAAGAAATAAGCACGTATTTGTCTTTATTCTGTTATCTATTAAAACACCGAGCTTTCTAGTATAAATAGGTTGTGCTATGAAAAGCAAGTCATTCTCGAAACTCCATTCGAAAAAGACATAGAAATGGCAAAATTCGCATTCCTGTTCCTGTGCGCCCAAGCGCTTCTCATCCAGGTACTTACTTAAAACATTCATTATTCTATCTTTAATTTAATTACTATACATACATGTGAGGTGTATTCAGGGATCGTAAGCGCTTTCCATTTTGTTCCATGTTGTTTAGTTAGATGGTTGGCCTTTGAATTGTGTTTGCCATTAGGTTTGTTCTGCTTTTTAGGGTTTTCAAATTTTTGCCGCTCATCCAGCCCCTGTCTATCAGTACATTATTAAAATAAAAAAATATAATATAAACAATAGGGTGGGCCGTTTTTACTTTTTTTTTGTTTTTGATGGAGCACATGCACAAAAAGATGTGAAATGGGCTTGTACTAACGAGTGTAAAATATTATCTTAATGTGATAAGTTCTTCTGCCTCCGGATCAGGGTCAAAGTTTTGAATTTTCGAGTTTTCAGAGGTACGAGTAAGTTCAGTGAGGTTAACAGCTACGTAATATTAAGAAGTTAACAGTTCTTCGTATCAAAATAAATCGGGCGCATAGTAAATGTAAGGAATAATAACAAATAAGATACCTACTTTAACAATTTGTGCTTCCATGAAGTGCGGGGAGAGGGGGAATTCCCGCGCTTAGCTCAATTAGCCAGTCGCGCCATTGTCTTTCAACGTAACGCATGTGCTGTGATTTTTGTGCAGTTTACGATGGATTCTACCAGAAACAAGTGGAAATCTCCCCTTTTTGGTAATCCGTGCGATTTAAAAACTAATATGTTGCCGACATACGAAGATATTATGAGATGTTACGAGTGGAACCGCCACAAACTGAAATCGGACCAAAACACTAAGAAAGAACCTACCTACAAGGAGATTGAAGCTATAGTTGTTCCGAAAATAATTGAAATATGGACTTCAGCTTCTATTCCTACTGTTCAGCAGAAAGTTATTAAGGTGATGTTGAAGGCATATCATCTTAAATGCGAGAATATACTTAAATCCTATCAAAAAATTCCTGAAAAAAAATGGGTAGAGTTCCGTAACGCCAGTAAAGTTTTGTTTGATATTTCCACTTGCAAATGTGTTGAAATTACACTTTGTACTTGCCCAAAATACAAGAAAGTACCTGCTAGAGAGCACAACTTCTTGATTGATCAAAGATAGACTAGAAAAATGATCATAGGTGGAGTCGACACCACTGCTACAGCAAAAATAAACAAAAGATTGCAACGGAAAGCTTGTCAGTCAAGTTTGCTGTCAGAGCCATGTGATGGACCACAAAACCGTTTACTTTTCTCTCCAACAGGGTCAGAAAGCACTGCATCATCAGAACATGATGACAACTTTAATTCACCTACAAAGAAAATTAAAACTGAACCCTCGAAAAAGAAAAAAGTTAACTATGATTTGGTTGCAAAGACATGCAACAGATTCGGAGTCTCAGATAGGGCGGCAGCGGCTATAGTTTCTGCAGTATTACAGCCCACCACTGCTGAAGTTGTTGACAAAAATAAGATTCGCCGCCAGCGTAAACTCTCAAGGAAGTGTGCCATACAGCGCGCCAAAGTTTCATCGGTTCCTGCTCTTTACTTTGACGGAAGAAAAGATAAGACGTTGGTCTTATCAAAGAAGAATGGGAAAATCTATAAAAGCAGTGTTCATGAAGAGCACATTTGCTTAATAAAAGAACCGGGAACAGAGTTCTTAGGTTACATATCACTAGTATCAGGAACTTCTAAATGTGTTGAAAAATCAATTGTCGACTATTTCCTGGAGCAAAATATTTCTACAGATGATTTGGTAGCAGTAGGATGCGATGGAACCAATGTTAATGTTGGTAGGCAAGGAGGAATTATTCGTCTGCTAGAGAAACGCTTTAATAGACCGCTGCAGTGGATCGTCTGTCTTCTTCACATGAACGAATTACCCTTTCCACATTTATTCCAGCACATGGATGGAAAAACTTCTGGACCACAAACATTTGTTGGGCCAGTCGGGAAACTGTTGGAAAACTGTGAAAAGAGACCTGTGGTTCAATATCAACCGATTCTCGGGGAGCTGCCTGATGTAACTGTCGAAGAGTTAAGCGTTGACCAGAAATATCTGTATCAGATTGTGTTGGCAGTGATAACCGGTGAATTCCCTACAGATTTAGGGAACAAATCACCTGGAAAAATGTCCCACGCAAGGTGGCTCACTCGTGCAAACAGAGTGATGCGTTTGTATGTTTCTACGATATCTCCTTCTGAAAAGTTGGTAGTTTTGGCAACTTTTGTAGTAAAAGCGTACGCGCCGACTTGGTTCTCTATAAAAACGCATCCAACATGCAAAGATGGAGCACGACATCTGCACAAACTCATTGCTGCCACTAGGTACTTGCCTGACCAACTCAAGGCTGTAGTAGACCCAGTTATCCAACGAAATGGTTACTGAAGGTTAGCAGGCTGTTGTGCGCCTGCTGCTCGTTCACAAAGTTGACCCACGTTGTAAGGGCCTTGAAGATTGTGGAGTAGAAGAAATAACACGGCAACTTGTTCTACTATGCTTTACTGTTAGATGTACTATTTACAATTATATATAATATATTTTAAGTTATATGGACTCTATACAGTATGAATTATGAATAAAATGACTCTGAACAATCTAATCGTCTTCTTGGGATTCTTCAATTTGTGAAAAGTAAAAAGGAAGGAATAGTGCCTGAGGCGGCGTATTTATAGCCTAAGCTGTTTGTCTCCTTTCTGATGGCGCTTGACGTGACTGACGCGACTCTGGATTGTTTATGTTTTGAGCCCGTTAAAGCACTTGGATCCAAGTGCTTTAACATACTGGGGGGCCATTGAAGACGAGTCTTCAATCTTCTTCTACAAGTAGGCACAAGCGATTTATGGCTCGCCTTACTGTCGATTGCATGGTCTTGATATCGGCCACTCTCGGGACACCATCTGCTCCTGGATATAGTTTAGTGACTCGCCCTCTTCGCCATAACAGAGGTGGAGAGTTATCTTCGCTTATTAGGACAAGATCACCCATGCGCAAGTCTCTACATCTTACTCGCCATTGAGTTCGCTGTTGTAGCTCTGATAAATATTCCCTGTGCCATCTCCTCCAAAATGTTTGCCGTAGCTGCTCCAACAGTTGAAAGCGATCCAATCTCTTCGTCGGTAAGTCTGCCAGATCCGGTGATGGAAGAGCCGTGAGTGACCTGCCGAGGAGAAAGTGTCCCGGTGTGAGAACTGCCAAATCATTTGGGGAGGAGGAAAGGGGAGCGATGGGTCTACTGTTGAGGATAGCCTCAACCTGGGCAAAAAGAGAAGATAATTCCTCGAATGTGAGGTGGGTGTTACCCATGATGCGTTTAATGTGAAACTTAGCAAGCTTAATGCCAGCTTCCGCGCTTCCGTTGAAATTAGGGGCGTAAACCGGGCAAAATTTAAAGTTAATATTTTGAACATTAGCAAACTGCACAAATGAGTCTTTATTGTCGTTAAAAAATGAATTTATTTCCTTAGCTGCGGCAACGAAATTTCGCCCATTGTCACAAAATATTTCCGTGGGTTTTCCCCTGGCGAAAATAAAAGCATAAAGAAATTATGATGATGACCACCGTTGATGATGATGATAATTATGGTGATTGATCATCGCACTGATTCAAATACATCTGATAAATGAATCCAAAAAAAAATATATATATATGCTAAAGTTCAAAGTCGATGAACTTGTAAGGTCAACTACCTCGATGTCAATGACCTTTAGGTAGTCAGCTGTTTACTGTATCTAGAAGGAAAGACATAATAAAATAGCAAATAATGATTGATCCATGTGTAGGATGATGTAAAGTGTATAAGTATTGTATAAAGTAAAATATTTGTATATAAATGTAAATTAAAAGTAAACCATAAACAATTGTTGAATGTTTGTTGTGTATGAATTCATTCAACTTAGGTTATTAATAACCAATTCGTTTTGGTAAGGTGTAAGTATCACCAAGACGGTAATCTGCTGCCTTGAGTGGGCTGAGAGGACAGAAACGTCTAGTTTTTAGTCTATGAGTTCTAGTTAACTTGGTAAAAGAACTGCTACTAACAAAATTACAAGTTTGTGAATTTTGTGGTAATGAATGGGAAATCTTGCCAGCTATAATCCAGCCTAGCTGTGAATGATGCAGCATGGGTAGGCCTGGACCTAAGGTGAGCCTTTCGGAGCCAAGTAGATCCCAGAATAGATCGCCTCCAATCATAATGTCAACCTTTAGTGGTTGATTGAATTGAGGATCAGCTAATGTGATAGCTGAGGGAAGAGTGATATTTGAAACATCAATGGCTTCATTAGAATGCCTTTTTGCTATGGAAGGCAACACCAAAAAGGTGTGAAGATGTGAGTATGTGCCAGTGCGGGCACGAATTAACGCTGAGCACTGATGTGGTCTCAGGTTAAGAAAGGTGTTCCCTACGCCTGCAACACTGTTGTGTATTGAGGGTGTGGAAGCTAACTTAAGGCGATTCCTTAAGTCAGCGGAAAGAAAGGAGTAGTCAGAGCCGCTATCTAGCAAGCATCTGACTGTCTCCACCTTACCATTTTGGGGATTGATGATGTCAATCATGGCGGTGGAGCGAATGATCCCTGAAGGGGAAACTGGAGGACTGAGAGAAAGCGACTGAGGCATTGAAGGGACAGGATGTGATGATGGAGCAACATCATTTTGAAGAAGGGGAGAGCTGTGTAGCAGAGTGTGATGGCGTCCACCACACTTACGACAGTCTCCATAGGGACACTTGGCAACCATATGGTCAGACCGAAGGCAATTTGTGCAAACCTTAAGCCCAGTGACCCTACTCCGTCTGTCAGCCAATGTGAGCTTTCTGAAACGTAAGCATCGGAACAGTAAATGTTTACCCTTGCAAAGGGGGCACTTGAAATTAGTATTAGTTGTAACTGTTGATGCTAGAGTGGCATTGGGTAAACGTGAGGGCAATTGAGGATTGCTAGCCTCATCACTTACCTTACCTGAAGTGGAAACAATAAAGGCTTGAGGTGGATTTATTGTTTGTTTAATATGATTGTTACTATGATAGTGTTTTAAATCATGACTATTATTATTATTATTATGACTGTTGTTTGAACCCTGTGATGTGTTAACCCTTACCTTACTTTGAGGTAATGTCTCTAAAATGTCAGCTCTTATCTTTAAAAATTCTTTTAAGTCATTAAAGGTTGGCAACTCTGAATGAAGATTGCCTTTGTATTCTTCCCATTTGACATTGGTATTTTGATCAAACTTTGAGGAAGCTAAATAAATTAAAATAGAATCCCAGTGTTGAACTGGTTGACCTAAAGTCTGTAAAGCCCTAACATTCTTGGTGATGTGATCACTTAAAAACCTAAGAGACTTGTCTGATTCACTCTGCATAACCTTGAGATTAAAAAGTGCACTAAGATGATTATTAACTAATTGTTTTGTATTGTTATACCTTTCACATAATATGTTCCATGCTTCTACATAATTGAAATCAGATACCTCAAGATTTGCTATAACCCTGGCTGCTTCACCTTGTAGGTATGAGCAGAGGTAATGAAATTTATGAATGGGTTTAATGTGATTATTATTGTGAATTAATGATTCAAATGTATCTCTGAATTCAAGCCATTTGAAGTATGAACCATCAAACTTAGGTATAGTGATTTCAGGTAGCCTAAACCCCATTGTGCCTTGACCATTACAGTGGCATGGATGGGAGGCCTTTGACCCTTCAGTGGCATCTTGGAATTGGTCTGTAGGTTTGTTGACACCGAGCAGATTTCGAGCCTTCACAATACAAGAACAGAATTCATTTGATATGAGTTCTCTTTCATCTAATTCATAATCTAAGTTACTAAAATTAAGAGCTTCCATTTGTGATTGCAGGTGTTCAAATTGAGAGTTTAACTCCAAAAACTTATCTAGCTTTAATGATAACATCTGTTCATCCCTTGATGACAATGAATGGGATTCACAATGCTCTAATAAATTAAATAAATATTTCTTAAAGTGGGTTATTTGCCCTTTGATGGAACTGCGTTTATACTTAAGCACAGTATATTCATCGCTTGCCATTTTGGCAGGGCTTGAGCTTCGACTGGCATGAGCAGTGTTTGTTTTTACTGATAATTCACTGTCAGTCATATTGAAAAGGAAATTAATAATCAATAATTAATAAGTAACTAGTTAAGTGAAAGGTTCTGTATATAGATAAATTTCTGGAGTTAATTGTTATAGTAAAGGGTGTGGCAAGAATGTAAAATTAAAGTAAATTGTAAACCGGTTTACGCTCCTTGTAAAGGTGACGCCGCTGGAGACAACAGGCAGCAGCTGAATGATGCAGGCCTGCGTTCCTCGGTGAAGTTCACGTTCACTGAAATTGTTTGAAACAGTAGTAAGTATATATCCCTGAATCGTTTGGTAGAGCGGAAACTGGCATGAAACTAACCAATATTAAGTTTGTATATTGAAATTAATTGAATTAAGTGAAGAGTTGATTGATATGCTGCTAGAGTTGCCGGCACATGTGAGGTATGAGTACCTTAACTGCTGCCTTTACTTAATTGAGTGAATGTATATAAGCAAAGTGAGTCAATGATTCACATGTGCACTTGATGGCTGTAGAAAATATATGGTTGATTAACCTAAGTGAAGAGCATGTGGTTTTGTAAAATTAGTTATGTTGCTCACTAGTTTTACAAAAACACTAAAATGCCAAAGTGAAGTTAAAATATTGAAAACTAAGTAATTAATGCAAGACAAGGCTGAAATTCTGATATTGATATGATTAAGAAACTATTTAAGTTGACATGTGGTATGAAACATAACCTGGATGTCCTTAATAGAGTGCGCTGATTCCACTTGGTGAGGCGTTGGAGCCTGTTAGATGAATTGCTGTAAGGTTAAGTTGCAATTATCTTTGTAAATGTTATGCGCTAACTCTGTAGCACATGGGAGGCCTATGTCATACACTGGATCACAGAAACCAGCGGCTGTGGCTCAGAAATAGCTGAGTGGTGATTGCCTTGTGCAATCAGTTCAACTTTAATTTCATCATGTGGACCATGCCGTTGAGAATCTATTCTAACCTCAAAATTTTTAAGAAATAAATGGGAAGTAATGTGCTTTCTAGGTAATTAAATAGATTTATGATAAGATTGATGTAAAATACAAAGGGATTGCTGAGATATTAATGGATGTAAATTGATTATCTATTGATTATCTTGACTAATTTGCCCGTGGTGAGGGGTTTAAGGTGAGGAAAAGAAAGGAATGATTGGCTCACGATACTCTCCTCGGTAAGATGCTGGCAGGTGGGATGGCTGCTGTGTCCAACCCTTGGACCTGGCTTCTTCACCGGCGGCTTGGCGTGGCGTGGCGTGGTCCTCCTTTTCTCTCGTTCTTCGTCGTGGTGCCTCTGCTGCGTAGGCTGAAGTCCCTGTTCGGGCGCCAAATGAAGGTTAGCAGGCTGTTGTGCGCCTGCTGCTCGTTCACAAAGTTGACCCACGTTGTAAGGGCCTTGAAGATTGTGGAGTAGAAGAAATAACACGGCAACTTGTTCTACTATGCTTTACTGTTAGATGTACTATTTACAATTATATATAATATATTTTAAGTTATATGGACTCTATACAGTATGAATTATGAATAAAATGACTCTGAACAATCTAATCGTCTTCTTGGGATTCTTCAATTTGTGAAAAGTAAAAAGGAAGGAATAGTGCCTGAGGCGGCGTATTTATAGCCTAAGCTGTTTGTCTCCTTTCTGATGGCGCTTGACGTGACTGACGCGACTCTGGATTGTTTATGTTTTGAGCCCGTTAAAGCACTTGGATCCAAGTGCTTTAACAGTTACTTTGCCCACCCAGAAAATTTACTTCTGTCAATGTTAACAGACACGCAACAGCACATTCGAGAGCTAGCAGCACGCCGCATTCTAAAAGCTCGTAGAATCGAGGAAAACGTACTCAGATTATTCCAAATACCTTCGATAAATTTCGATGCATCTTCGTACATCGAACTGATTGACTGGCAAGGAAAAATCACCAACCCACCGTTGTTAAAAATTGTAAATACGGAAGAAATCAAAAAGTTTATTGAGCAAAAAGGAGAAGGTGATATACCTCTGCTACGTCTGCCATGCCACTCTCAAGCAGTGGAAAGAGCTGTCAAGACTGTGACAGAAGCGTCAGCTAAATTAAGCACAACGAGCTCTAGAGAGGGTTACATAAAAGCTCAAATTGAATCTCGACGAATCATGCCCAAATTCGATAGCAAGCAAGATTTTTGTGCAAATTGATTCTTTTTTTGTTATAATTCATACTTTTTTTATTACTTTTTGAACTCTTATTTGAATGTTTCATATTAAATAAAAGGTTTTAAAACTCTTAAATATCTGTTTCAATCGAAAAATCTTAAATTTTACATGCACTTAACCTTTCTGTAGTGTCTTACATGTACGAATAGATTTTCAAAAAAATCAAAGTTTTGAAACCTAATCCGGAGGCAGAAGATGAGTTCAGATTAAAACCATATTTCGCACATGTCTTTTTGTCATAAATAGGCACATTTTCCGCAATGTGCCCGAAAGAAAAAGTAAAAAAAAAACCCCATACATTCGTGGCCCACCCTAATAAACAATTCGTTTTTAAAAATATTTGCATACATGAAAATCAGCATAAACCAATATTCAGTTCAGTTCAGTTCAAATATTCAAACTTCAGTTTCTACGCATGTGGTTTTTCATCTGTTTTTGAACTATTTTAGGACCAAAACGCGTTTTGATTAAAGGGAGTATTATTTCGTGAGTATTTTTGCAATTTAATATGTTACTTACATACATACATACATATTCTCACGCCGGTAGTTCCCTTTGGGGTAGGCAGAGACTATCGAGTTGGCGTATTAATCGTCATTATCGTTTACCACCACTTCTATGTTACTTATAAAGACTATAATAATAATTTTATAATAATTAATTAATATAAAATTAATGTCTAGTTTTTTTATAAAGTGGCTTTTCTTTAAACAGACTGTATTCTCTTGCGGATGCAACGCTGGTACCAACTACGGCAACATTGGCTATGGTAACATCGGCTACGGAAACATCGGCTACAACAACATTGGCTATGGCAACGCTGGTTACGGAAATGTTGGCTACGCTAACACCGGGTACGGCGGCGTCGGTATCGGTGAGTTCGCCGCAGTTGGCGAGTTCCCAGTCGCCGGACCAGCCTACATCGACGGGTCCCTGCCAGTCTGCGGCGGCGTGCAGTTCAACGGAGATATATCGGCTGGTGGATTAGTGACTATCGCTGGACGCACTCCCTCTCTCTGCGGATGCAATGCTCCAGTGTACGCTCCTGTTCCATCTTGCGGTTGCTTCTAAGTTTTAAAATAAAGTTACGTTGCCACCTGTGCATCAGATTTCACCCCGTCTATGATCCGGCATTGTCATATTGTTGCTACTAAATGATGTGAATATAGATTTGCAAGCGTTGTTTAGTTTTTCAATCCAATTTGTACCTGAGCCCTGTATTTTCCTAATTAATGTTCAAAAGACGTTTGGTGTTCAATCTTGCAACACCAGCTACAAAATATTTGATGCAATATGTTAATACTAGCTGACCCGACAGACTTCGTACTGTCAAATTTGCTTATGACAAAGCTTAAGGCGTTTTTTTAATGAATTTAATAAAACCATACATTCCATACATCCATACTTACAAACTTTCGCCTTTATAATATTAATAGGATGTCACATATTCTATGAACACAAGCTTAAGTAAAATTTAAAAAGAAGTAAAACGAGCTATTGGGCTTTCATTGGATTTTTGGGCAATGTGGTTCGAGACCCATCACCAAAAACCTTTATTTTACTATCTTTCCCCACTCAACTTCCAAAATTGGCTGAGAAATGTATTATTCCTTAGCTCTGGCTACCCCTTCTAGGGAATTAAAGCCGTGATTCTATGTATGTATGTAAAAAGAGCTGTGACTTGCTAAATGTCAAGTTAGTAGGTGTCGGAAAAGGCCCAATTGTAAATGCATGGTACTGTTCTAATTCCAATGCTTAGTGAATGGGTAGTAAAATGATAGCGATCACCTGCAAGACAAGTGTGGCAATTATGACATATCCTCCCTTATGCTTCAAAAATACGATTTGGCCCCTAATCCCCAACCATGGCCCACTATTTCTTGTTTTAGCAGCAGTCATAGTATTGGGGGGCAAAGAGTACCAAAAATCCCCGGCAAGAAAATCTAAGGGGTCATTGTGTACCACCTACTATTGGTGGGTTTTTATTATTTATAAAATACGAGGTGTCCTCAAAGTTTTAGACAGCAATATTTTAGCGACAGATATACATTATCACCCTGCTGACCTTAAGTTTCACCTTGCTTAGTATAATATGTATAGCTGTGTAGTGACGGCTAGAATAACACTACCCCATTTCTTCCAGTGGGTGTACGTAAGAGACGACTAACGGTATTGGGGCTTTTAAGGGATTTTTGGGCGATGCGGTTTGAGACCCATCACCAACAACCTTTATTCCACCATCTTTCCCCCCCACGATTTCCAAAAGTGGCTGAGGAATTTACAATTCCCTAGCTCTGGCTACCCCTTCAAGGGATTCATAGCCGTGAGTATGTATGTATGTAATACGTATATGCATATAACTTTGGTATTGTATTCTATCGAGCGAAATATATACATTTATGTCACAAGTATAAACAAAAGAAAAAAAAAATTAAATTTTATGAACTTTAATCCTACATTATTATTTATAGCCGTGAGTATAGGTTAGTTATTTTTGACGATTCAAAGGTTTAATTTTTATTAACCGCAGCAGTATGCAAACAGGAATCTTTTTCATCTCACAGATAAATACTATGCAAGTTCTTTGAATAGTTTAAAATTGATGCATAGAAATCTCATATAAAATGTTCTCTATGTGTAGTATGCAAGCACCACGGTTTGTAGTAGAGGCGAAATCTACGGTAATTAATCTTATTTCAGTAAAGTTATACTATAACATACACAAAGCTTTTAGTTTAAGATTCCAGGTTGATTTAATATACTAACATACACAAAGCTTTTAGTTTAAGATTCCAGGTTGATTTAATATACATTACTGACGTCATGAAAGCATTTGACAACTTAATTTATAATACTAAATATGAATCATTTGGTGTACATGGCAACGTAATTTGTAAAGTAACATATTTTTGATAAAATCGTAGATCAAAAGTTACACTATAATGTGTGTTTTTGTTTTTTATGATGTCACCAATTAGCCTAGACCTCGCTTTTATAACACACCCTTTTTATTTTTTCAATCGATAAATTCAATTCGGCATTCGATGGGCAAAGTTGTTTAGTTTGATGCCCTTAAATAATTTATAATATAAAAAGGGTATGTTATAAAAGCGAGGTCTAGGCCAATTGTCCAACGATGGCATGAATCACTGTTATTCCAAAATATAATAAACATAAGCATAAACGTTCACGCCGAATATCCCCGAAGGGGTTGGCAGAGGTACTAATACTTCTGAACATCACGTGACTTGGTCACCTGGTGTTCAGAGTACCCACGTTTTGCATGGACAGTGTACTCACGTGATAGGGGGCAGGCCTATCGCCGTTTTGTACGAATACACTGTCACATGACTAAGTACAACTCAGCCATGTGGGTTTCCTCACGATGTTTTCCCTCACCGTTAACAACCATGATAAATTAACCACACATATGTCTTTAGAAAAGACAAATTGGTGTAGGCCCGACCCAGGATTTGAACACTAGTCGTTTGCACGATAACCGAGTGTTCTACCCACTGGGCTATCACGGTGTTCACGGTTATGTATTCCAAAATCTATGTCGTTTATTTATAGACAATTTAAAGACTTACATGATAATACGAACCTACGATCGGGTACCTAGGGAGCACGTATTGTAGCTTCTCGACGTTATTCGAAAATCCAAATATATTATTTAATTTAGCAAAAACCTTTGTACTGGCTTAGCATAGCACTACTTACTTACTAGAAACGCACCACAGCTTTTTAAATTATCTTTGGGTGGTGTGGCTGGTACATTTCTATCCATCCTTTGAAGAAAACGACTATTAAATGATATCACCACTTTACTTTCTATTTCATCTACATTATTTTATGCATTGATCACAAGTTAGTCTCCCGCGCATCCACACTGGAATCCCGCGTTCATCCTTCACTCATCTTGACATTGACATCCATTGACGGGTCACGGCACACTGTCGGTGTTGCCAATTCATAAAAATATGACATTCGGCCATCCGACAATGTGCAACCTCCTGGTGCACGTTTTTAACACATTATCTAAACTTTATTTGTATTGATCTAAAAACATTTAAGCATAAGCAAGTAATTTTCATCGAGGCGAGCATCGAGCTGTGAATAATATGACATTCGGCACTTATACAAAAATAAATAGCATGAAAATTCAAAAATAATAATTGTACATTGCAATACTTAAACACTACAGGAATTTCTTACAAGAATACTTCAAAAATTCTAATAAATCATTATCATCAATCTTAATCCTTATTAACTGCTATCAAAAGTTAGTATTATTTACTTTTGACTATGTTTATAAGAAGTATAGAATTAACATTCTGAAACTTACTTATTACACACCTTATTCAAATACCACTTACCTATCGATTACATTCTGTAATACAAAAATCAAATGAGAGCCAACCAAATGGTATTCGTTAATTATAATCATAACATACTGTTTAAGTTTAACATAATTTAATATTCTAATAAAATAAACTTTATTGTACACCAAAACAATTTAAGGACATATGCAGAATGAAATACAATAGACAGGAAAACAATAGGCGGGCATATCGCTAAAAGACTTATGCAATCTTATACTAATACTCTTAATGTACTTCATTAACATTTATAAGCTTAAAATTAATTTAAAACTATTCATTTACACTGTCACTTTTGCTAGAGCTATCATCAATTTCTAGAGCATTAACATATCCTGATTCTGTCAGCGGCTTATGACAGTATTGTAAGAATTGCCCTATTAGGTCTTACCCAGATACAAAATCAAAATCTTTATAGCATTTCACACATCGCAATTTACATGACATAATGTACATAAATTTTTACATGTATACCCTGCAAGGGCATAGCAAAATATACTCATTTCTAAATTTATTACATTTAAATCAAATCTCACACAACTAATCTACACATTAAACTTGATAACACAAAACACGATAAAGTAAAAATTAGGAAACATAATCATTTATAAAATTCAAATTTCTATTTATCAATAAAACAACCATAAAAACAATCCAACAATCAAATTAAATTACATTAAATTAAAATAAAATAAATTAAAATTCTGGTAATTATTTAAAGTATCATATTAGATAATATTATTATCAAAATATTCCTTAGAATTATAAAAACAATTTTCTATTAAATACAATCTTAAAAGTTTTACAAAAGATTTGTAGTCAGATTCTTGAGCTATGAATTTGGAAGGTGATTGTATATTTTACAGCACATAGGGAGAGGACTTGTATAATGAATTTGTAATTTTGAAGGCGGTACTAGTAATTTATTCCTTCCGGATCTTAATGGGAATCTTCGAATATAGTCAGATTGTTTTTTTTTTGTTTTTTTGTTTTAAATTGTGGATACTTTCTTACTAATTTACAGCTTTCCAAAATATAAAGAGAACAAAGAGTTGAAATTTTTAGATTCTTAAAGTGTGGTCTACAGCTGTTTGGAATTTTTATGTTTGCTAAAATTCTTAGTACCGTTTTTGCAATATAAATGTCTTGTGCATCAGTACTATTACCCCAAAAGACGACGCCGTAACTTAACCTTGAATTTACATAAGCATGGTACAGTGACAAAGCGGTGCTCAAGTCAGTAGTATTTTTTTTTTTATTTCCGCTAACCCGCACGCAAAACTAGTCAATTTAAATCTCATTGTACCAATGTTTTTTTTTTTTTTTTAATTTAGGTTTGTATCCAGTGTTAACTCTAATAAAGTGAACTTATCGACGGAATCAATTTTTATATTTCTGTACTTAAAATCAATATTTAATGCAGTATACTTGTCCTAGCCACGATCATACATGACTTACAGAATTCTGTGCTGACTATAAATTTAAAATTGTTTGGTTAAACCGTTCTGTTAGTTTTTTTTTTTATTCCAATTTTGTTGTTTGTGTAAAAGTTTCAACATTCTGACTATACCAGTTTATCAGACACTACCTAAAGACAGAGGAACAAACAGCGAAGTCTTAGTAATTGGGTCCCGTTTATATGTAAGTCATACTAATACGAATATTCGTCGATGTAGGAAATAAAGAAAAGGTATGATATAGTATACACTTTGTAATTAATGTAATTAAAACTATTTTAATCCTAGTTTTAAAATGGCTATAACTTTCAAAAATTTAAAGAAAAATATATATAATTGAGGGGATTTTAGAGGAGGAAGTTTTAGATATAAAATACTAATGTTTTCTATACTACCATCTTGACATCATCTGTACTACCACAATTACAGGCGTATCTAAAACTATGCTTATTTGCTAAGGTATTTGAGCGAATTGTTTGAAACCAGGTCTACTCAGCTTTGAGCTCTGGTTTAGTGAGGAACAACATGGTTTTTTTTTTTTTTTTACGAAACGATCAACAGTATCTAATCTTGTTATTACGTATGACTGTATAAGTAGCTGTATGGATGCTGGAGCTCAAGTCAATGTTTATACACAGACTATGAAAATGATTTGACTGCATCGACCAGCCTATAATGTTACGTGAGTTGAAAGCTATTGGTATATATAAAAGATGCTTTGAAAACTAAGATAGTCCTGTATGCAGTTGATATAAAAACTGCTAAGTGCATTCAGTCTCCAGCAGATGTTCGCAAACTTCAAAACGATCTTGATAGTTTTCAAAGTTATTGTGAAATCAATGGCTGAGGAATTTATGATTCCTTGGCTCTGGCCACCCCCTTCCTATTACATATTGTATGTTAGTATTATTTGGCGATCCTGCCAGGATATGTGAAATCAAAAGGTCAATTTGAATGTCTCAAAAAGTTATTTGTTTTGTGACTTTAACTCGCAATTTATCTTTATATAAAACGAAAATTTAAGATAACAATAGTCTAAGACACATCCAGATAACTAGAGCTGCGAAAACAAGTGATTTAGGGTTAATACATGACAGCGAACACTTATTCGACAAGCTTACAGAACATATAGCTGTATTTTGATTGCTAGTACAGCTTCCGATTTATATAAATATTTAGTTTATTTACCAAGTTTTTTTTTTTTTTTATAAAAACCCAATATTGTACTATAATTATTTTGGTAAATATTTGTGAAAACTCCCTTGCAAAAGAGCTTTTGGAAATGTTATTACTAATATATGTTTAAAAGTAGCTTTAATTTTTCTGAAGAATGTAAATAAAATCTGTGAAATGAGCATAACAAATCTTTTAAAGTAAAATATATAACTCTTTAAAAACATAAGAAAATTCCTTGTTAAGTGAAAAACTGGTTCTATATATATTACAATGAGTAAAGGCACTTTTTTTTTTTAAATATTGATGTTGATGTCTTTATTTGCATTTTCTCTCAAAATTGTTTGTATTTGTATTATTGTAAGGTATGTTTTCTGTGCATGTGTGAACATCTGTTATTGGCCTTGCTTTATTAATTTTATTAACTGTGTAATTGAGTAATAATGTGGCTATTAATGTTCCCAATAATATAAGTAGCCCCTCTTTTTTTTTTTTTAGCTGTAACACTTATGAACTAACAAAATTCTAAGTTACCAAAAATCCGAACACACATGTTGATTTATTTTATGAATCTGAGTTAAATGTCTTCGAAACTAATAGATCTAAAGGTCTTATTTCATCTAATGTTATTAGGCTTTAAGAAACATATAGAACTTAGGCTGACCATATCTGAATGGGTTGAAATATTTAAATTAAACTAGAATTTACATAACTGTTCAGTAAAGCACAGTCTAAGACATACTCAAGCTGCAAAACACAAAAAAAAATACAATTAACTAAACCAAATATTAAAAGTCCATCGATTTGTCAGAGAAACGGTTATGAAATGGCGATCAAGCTGTATAATCTAGTAAAGGATGAGACAAAATTACTGACATACAATAAATATAAAATTATCATTTTTAATTATCTGTTGGACAACTGTTTCTATATAATTGATGACTTTATTAAAAATTGCAATATATGACTTTAAAAATTTAAACTATGTTTTTCTCTTTTTTTTTTTTTTGACATTGAAATTGTAATAAAGTTTATATAATATTTTGACATATGTGATTGATGTGATTTACTGTATAATATAATAATTATATTTTTATTTATTTTTTTATGACATTTTAATTTTAATAAAATTTAGAATATGTGTACATGTGTTGCCTTGATTGACTTACAAAATTTTAATAATGTTTAATTTTTTTTTTTATTACGATAGACAATGTTATTATAGTAGTTTTAAGATATGTAAAAAAAAATTATCAATAATTTTAATGTTTAAAAATTTGCACACCTTACTGGCAGTACATACATAGGCCTTCATTTTATATACCACTATTTATACTCATGTATTGGCAAATAAATGATTTTTATTTTTTTATTTATTATTTATTTAAAAGTTATACTTAGCTTCAACCAGTTCTGTGATGGTAAAATAATGATGTGCTTCTGATCCCATCTATACTACTTCAGCACAACCTCATCACTGGATGTCAAATGACGAAGACGGACCTCTCCAAGTCCTCTTCTCCAATCCAAAAATCCAACTATTCTTCATAGATGTCATAAGCAAGTAGCAAAGTATATTAATGTATTCAGACGTTTACGTTAATAATCTTACTCAAATAAACATAAATTAAAATAAAATGAAGTTCATGATCTTTTCAACAGTGATAATAATGACTCATAATGATCCAGCAAGATAAATAGAAAAAAACGGTAATGATAATAATTAGAAAAGCAGGTAAATATAAAAACAATTCGGTAACAAGAAAACAATTCAGTCACCATTCTTAGCTAACAAATTACTTGGCAATAAAATGTACCTACAATATTTTTAGTATTAGTTACTAGTTGTTGCAATTATAGCCTTTCAAATAAAATTAGTATCGTTATGTAATTCAACTACTAGTATTTATACATTCATTTTCTTAAGTAGCTTATTATTTGAACAAGTAATCGTCAACTATGATGAATAAAATAGGTCTACAGAAATAATATATTCATATATATTCGGCGTGCTTGTTCATGTTTATGTTATATTCATACACACTCTCTCTACCCGTCATTGCATTGCATTAAATAAATAAGTAGCGAGGGAAGCGTACCCATCACTAGATTGTATTAAATAAATAAGAAGCGAGGGAAACGTACCCATCACTAGATTATATTAAATAAATAAGTAGCGAAGGAAATGTACCAGTCACTACATTGTATAAAATAAATGAGAAGCGAGGGAAACGTACCCATCACTAGAATATATTAAATAAATAAGTAGCGAAGGAAACGTACCAGTCACTACATTGTATAAAATAAATGAGAAGCGAGGGAAACGTACCCATCACTAGAATATATTAAATAAATAAGTAGCGAAGGAAACGTACCAGTCACTACATTGCATAAAATAAATGAGAAGCGAGGGAAACGTACCCATCACTAGAATATATTAAATAAATAAGTAGCGAAGGAAACGTACCAGTCACTACATTGTATAAAATAAATGAGAAGCGAGGGAAACGTACCCATCACTAGAATATATTAAATAAATAAGTAGCGAAGGAAACGTACCAGTCACTACATTGTATAAAATAAATGAGAAGCGAGGGAAACGTACCCATCACTAGATTATATTAAATAAATAAGTAGCGAAGGAAACGTACCAGTCACTACATTGTATAAAATAAATGAGAAGCGAGGGAAACGTACCCATCACTAGAATATATTAAATAAATAAGTAGCGAAGGAAACGTACCAGTCACTACATTGTATAAAATAAATGAGAAGCGAGGGAAACGTACCCATCACTAGATTATATTAAATAAATAAGTAGCGAAGGAAACGTACCAGTCACTACATTGTATAAAATAAATGAGAAGCGAGGGAAACGTACCCATCACTAGAATATATTAAATAAATAAGTAGCGAAGGAAACGTACCAGTCACTACATTGTATAAAATAAATGAGAAGCGAGGGAAACATACCCATCACTAGATTATATTAAATAAATAAGTAGCGAAGGAAACGTACCAGTCACTACATTGTATAAAAATAAATGAGAAGCGAGGGAAACGTACCCATCACTAGAATATATTAAATAAATAAGTAGCGAAGGAAACGTACCAGTCACTACATTGTATAAAATAAATGAGAAGCGAGGGAAACGTACCCATCACTAGATTATATTAAATAAATAAGTAGCGAAGGAAACGTACCAGTCACTACATTGTATAAAATAAATGAGAAGCGAGGGAAACGTACCCATCACTAGATTATATTAAATAAATAAGTAGCGAAGGAAACGTACCAGTCACTACATTGTATAAAATAAATGAGAAGCGAGGGAAACGTACCCATCACTAGAATATATTAAATAAATAAGTAGCGAAGGAAACGTACCAGTCTCTACATTGTATAAAATAAATGAGAAGCGAGGGAAACGTACCCATCACTAGATTATATTAAATAAATAAGTAGCGAAGGAAACGTACCAGTCACTACATTGTATAAAATAAATGAGAAGCGAGGGAAACGTACCCATCACTAGATTATATTAAATAAATAAGTAGCGAAGGAAACGTACCAGTCACTACATTGTATAAAATAAATGAGAAGCGAGGGAAACGTACCCATCACTAGAATATATTAAATAAATAAGTAGCGAAGGAAACGTACCAGTCACTACATTGTATAAAATAAATGAGAAGCGAGGGAAACGTACCCATCACTAGATTATATTAAATAAATAAGTAGCGAAGGAAACGTACCAGTCACTACATTGTATAAAATAAATGAGAAGCGAGGGAAACGTACCCATCACTAGATTATATTAAATAAATAAGTAGCGAAGGAAACGTACCAGTCACTACATTGTATAAAATAAATGAGAAGCGAGGGAAACGTACCCATCACTAGAATATATTAAATAAATAAGTAGCGAAGGAAACGTACCAGTCACTACATTGTATAAAATAAATGAGAAGCGAGGGAAACGTACCCATCACTAGATTATATTAAATAAATAAGTAGCGAAGGAAACGTACCAGTCACTACATTGTATAAAATAAATGAGAAGCGAGGGAAACGTACCCATCACTAGAATATATTAAATAAATAAGTAGCGAAGGAAACGTACCAGTCACTACATTGTATAAAATAAATGAGAAGCGAGGGAAACGTACCCATCACTAGAATATATTAAATAAATAAGTAGCGAAGGAAACGTACCAGTCACTACATTGTATAAAATAAATGAGAAGCGAGGGAAACGTACCCATCACTAGATTATATTAAATAAATAAGTAGCGAAGGAAACGTACCAGTCACTACATTGTATAAAATAAATGAGAAGCGAGGGAAACGTACCCATCACTAGAATATATTAAATAAATAAGTAGCGAAGGAAACGTACCAGTCACTACATTGTATAAAATAAATGAGAAGCGAGGGAAACATACCCATCACTAGATTATATTAAATAAATAAGTAGCGAAGGAAACGTACCAGTCACTACATTGTATAAAAATAAATGAGAAGCGAGGGAAACGTACCCATCACTAGAATATATTAAATAAATAAGTAGCGAAGGAAACGTACCAGTCACTACATTGTATAAAATAAATGAGAAGCGAGGGAAACGTACCCATCACTAGATTATATTAAATAAATAAGTAGCGAAGGAAACGTACCAGTCACTACATTGTATAAAATAAATGAGAAGCGAGGGAAACGTACCCATCACTAGATTATATTAAATAAATAAGTAGCGAAGGAAACGTACCAGTCACTACATTGTATAAAATAAATGAGAAGCGAGGGAAACGTACCCATCACTAGAATATATTAAATAAATAAGTAGCGAAGGAAACGTACCAGTCTCTACATTGTATAAAATAAATGAGAAGCGAGGGAAACGTACCCATCACTAGATTATATTAAATAAATAAGTAGCGAAGGAAACGTACCAGTCACTACATTGTATAAAATAAATGAGAAGCGAGGGAAACGTACCCATCACTAGATTATATTAAATAAATAAGTAGCGAAGGAAACGTACCAGTCACTACATTGTATAAAATAAATGAGAAGCGAGGGAAACGTACCCATCACTAGAATATATTAAATAAATAAGTAGCGAAGGAAACGTACCAGTCACTACATTGTATAAAATAAATGAGAAGCGAGGGAAACGTACCCATCACTAGATTATATTAAATAAATAAGTAGCGAAGGAAACGTACCAGTCACTACATTGTATAAAATAAATGAGAAGCGAGGGAAACGTACCCATCACTAGATTATATTAAATAAATAAGTAGCGAAGGAAACGTACCAGTCACTACATTGTATAAAATAAATGAGAAGCGAGGGAAACGTACCCATCACTAGAATATATTAAATAAATAAGTAGCGAAGGAAACGTACCAGTCACTACATTGTATAAAATAAATGAGAAGCGAGGGAAACGTACCCATCACTAGATTATATTAAATAAATAAGTAGCGAAGGAAACGTACCAGTCACTACATTGTATAAAATAAATGAGAAGCGAGGGAAACGTACCCATCACTAGAATATATTAAATAAATAAGTAGCGAAGGAAACGTACCAGTCACTACATTGTATAAAATAAATGAGAAGCGAGGGAAACGTACCCATCACTAGATTATATTAAATAAATAAGTAGCGAAGGAAACGTACCAGTCACTACATTGTATAAAATAAATGAGAAGCGAGGGAAATGTACCCATCACTAGATTATATTAAATAAATAAGTAGCGAAGGAAACGTACCAGTCACTACATTGTATAAAATAAATGAGAAGCGAGGGAAACGTACCCATCACTAGAATATATTAAATAAATAAGTAGCGAAGGAAACGTACCAGTCACTACATTGTATAAAATAAATGAGAAGCGAGGGAAACGTACCCATCACTAGAATATATTAAATAAATAAGTAGCGAAGGAAACGTACCAGTCACTACATTGCATTAAATAAATAGGTAGCGAGAGAAACTTACCTTTCAAATGGTTTCTCGCCACCCACTTTTTATTATTATTAATTTTTTTTAATATTATAATTCTTCTATTATGTTCCCCTATATTTATGAAGCTGCTTTATTAGTTAAGAGAGAAATCTATAATTATACATGCGCTCCCCTAAGATTTCACTCTGAATGTCTGCAAAATCTCAATAAAGACAAACTATATGTACCTCATTATAATTATTAATTAGCCTCAAGCAGCAAAACTATTTTTATTATGGCTTGTAGAATTTATAATGCAAATTCTATAAATATAAAATTGTTATGTTTTAATATATTTTAAAAAAATAAAAGAAATGCTTGAATGCTTGAATGGCTATTAGGATATTGTTTTTATTATATTTTATTTGAATATGGTTTTAGCTGTGAGATTGACATTTTAAACTTAGGGTGACATGTAATTAGTTAAGTCATTCTTTATTTTTGTCTTTATTATAATTTAAAATCATATTCCTATACTAATAAAATGTAAAGACTTATGTTGTAAGCTTGGAAAAACAAAATGTGTAGGGAACAATAACTTATATGCTGTAACCACCTTGTAACCCACATTTACAGCGAATAAATTACTACATTGATTAATAATTCACTAAGTATTAATATATTCAATGCATAAGAAATAGAAGAATTCCAAATTTGAATTGTAGTCTAAAAATGTGTAAAAATTAAAGTGGTATTATTCATATATATTACTGATATACTCATTTAATCTTATAATCACAATTAATTGCATCTAACCAAAATAAATATGGTGGATAAAGAATTTGAAATTGTTTCCAATAAGAACAAAAGTTTAATCACTTATTTGATTTGTGTTGTTAACAAATAAGTGTACTTATAATTTAATTTGTCATAGTGACGCCACAATTTAAACAGAAGTTCTTAAGTCAACTCATCGTTACTTTAGGGATCAGCTTAACCCACTCATACGTCTACTATTTACAGAGACACTACTGGAAAGTTACTACAGCTGATTGCTCCAAAACTAACAGGGAGTGCCCTAGCCAAGCACTTCGGAACCATTCCGTACGCAGCTTTACAATATTACGCTCAAATATTGGTTTCTTCGAAACAATGACTATTCTATAAACATTAAAATACTTTGTTCGAGCATCGATTTGCTATATTATAAATCATAAAATGTTAAATGGCGTCACTACAACAATGTGGAAAAGAAAAATAAATGAATAAACAAAAAGCAATGTACATACTTGAATGGACGTGAATATATCACCGCTTCTGAAGTTTGAAGAAAACGGCTATTAAATGATATCACCACTTTACTTTCTATTTCATCTACATTATTTTATGCATTGATCACAAGTTAGTCTCCCGCGCATCCACACTGGAATCCCGCGTTCATCCTTCACTCATCTTGACATTGACATCCATTGACGGGTCACGGCACACTGTCGGTGTTGCCAATTCATAAAAATATGACAATCCTTTATTAAACATCTTTTATCATTTTGCTCTCTGAATAACTCTTTTATGTATCTACACCCGTGAGTGTGCATAGGTAGGTAGGTACTACACAATGCTGTAAATTGCTGTTTGTGGTTTATTTAGTATATCACTGACCAATTTCTTTCTGGGATTTTCGGTGGGTTCAAATGTCGGATCGGGCCTACATCGATTTGTTTTTACTTGAAAAAAATTTGTGATACACATATCATGGTTGTAAACGGTGAAGGAAAAGAATAAATTATCGTGAGGATATCAGGATAACAAGGATAAGTTATACTTGTGTGACAGTGTGTTCGTACAAAACGGCGATAGGCCTGGCCCTTATCACGTGAATACACTGTCCAAGGGAATTCCGAACACCAGGTGCCAATGTCAAAAAACCTAGGGATCTTGCAAAAATCCGGATAATTAGACAACGGTCATAAAATTTTCTAATCTTACTAGGTTGTTGCAAAAAAACTAGTTGGTTTAGTATGATTCCGAAATGAAATGTCAGTTTTTTTGAATACTGTACACTGATTGGTCGATTGCAGTGCCCCATAAACACGTCATCTCTGATTGGTTGTTAATTAAGACGTACTTACTTCATTGTTCCTACCTACATCTAATTTGATTGCTATTTTAATTTTAGGAACAAAAAGTTCCTAAGTATAAAAATAGTATTGTTATTTCCCTTTATAACTCTAGCTGTAATACCTTAATACTACAATTTAAAACGTACGTAGTAGTACAGATGCGAGATATTTTTTAATAGCTTTTGCCACACGAGTGATAAGAGTAATTACTGGGCGCAATTTGCATAATATCAATAGTTACGCGACGGAGGCTTGCGACGACATTACTATTGCCTACCTATATACGTCGTAGGATGATTTGATGTTTAGGTTTTTTGCAAAAAACCTAGGGATTTTGCAAAAAATCGGATAATTAGACAATGTTATAATATTTTCTAATCTTACTAGGTACTAAGTAAACCACAAAAAGTAAAAATAGTTGCCAAAATTATATTTCATTTCACAGTATGTTTGATGTAATTCAAACGCATCCGCATCCAGAGCGAGCTCCAACGAGTCCGTAGACGTTGTTGGCGAGTCCAGCCCCAGCGTATCCGGTTCCGGCGAGTCCAGCTCCGCAGCCGCTGCTGGTGAGGCCTGCTCCTGGAGCTGTGCTGTACGACACTCCAGCAGAACCGCAGGTTGGTACGGTACCACAGATGCCAACTGATCCAGCGAAAGGCATAGAACCACTCACTGCTACAGGTCCAGCCAACTCAAGGTTCTCAGCCAACACGCTGATTCCGTTGGGGGTGGTAGGAGATCCACTGAGCAGCTCTAAGTTTCCGTATCCATTGTATCCCAAACTAGCAGCGTTGATTCCGTTGAAGAGAACTGAGTTAGAAGCAGCAATGTTGGCGGCAGCGTTAGCTCCATAACCGTAGTTTAATCCATAACCAGAATTGTATGAAGAGGTTCCACAATTGCACCCTTGCACAGTCTAAATATAAAAAGTAATTGAGACATTAGTATGCATAATATGAGATATGAGTATGATAAACGTTCACCAATACTCCTGAACTCACATGGCAAGCGCCATCTAGTTTCCAGAGAAGGTACCCACGTTTTGCTTAGACAGTGTACTCACGTGATAGGGGGCAGGCCTATCGCCGTTTTGTACGAATACACTGTCACATGACTAAGTACAACTCAGCCATGTGGGTTTCCTCACGATGTTTTCCCTCACCGTTAGCAACCATGATAAATTAACCACACATATGACTTTAGAAAAGACAAATTGGTGTAGGCCCGTCCCAGGATTGGAACTCACGCCCTTCTGTTTTTCGGGCGGGTGTTCTACCCACTGGACTATCATGTCGCTGAGTATCATGTATCATGTTATGAGTATGATGTATGTATGTAACATGTCATTTTTGAATGTTTTTGTTCATGAAAACCTCATGTGGGGATTTTTACTAATAAATACATACATGTATATCCTCACGACTATAAATGCCTGGAATAGGTAACCAAAGCCAAGTAATTAGAAAGTCCTCAGCCACTTTTGGAAGTTAAGTGAGGTTTCTAAAGGTTGTTCTGATGCTTCTCTAACTGCATTGCCCAAAATTAGTCGCCTTTTACTAACACCTACGGTAAGAAACGAAGTAGTGCTATTCTAAGCCGACACTACACAGCAAACAACTATGAGAAAACATAAAATATATTTTAAAGTATCAGAGATTTGATCACTCTAATATGTCACTTCCACTCAAGTATGTGTAAAGCCCTTCAGTCACCTTGGTGCGATAAATATTTTGCAAAAACTTGATGTAGGGCGTTTTTAATTATTTTTGGGCTATAAGACTACTATGAAGAATAAAAGAGCATGTATGAAAAGATTGATGGATGTGAACGAAGTCAGAGAGGTTTGCGAGGATCGTACAAAGTACCGATCGATAGTCTCTGCCTATCCCAATGGGAACTAACGGCGTGAGAATATGCATGTATGTAAGACTGAAGATTCAACATCAATCATTTTTTAATTTTACAATATTTCTAATTAAAAGAAATAAGTGATCGTATACAATAATAGTTTCAGAATTTTGCAAATCGCTAATTATTATTACCCCATATAAAATCTTTTAGAAAAGTTGAAGTAAATAAGAGAAAACTACCTGAATCAACAGCACTGAAGCGATGAATACAAACACTACTTTGGAAGCCATTTTATGAGTAGATCTCGTTGCGTTAGTTTAGAGAATGATATTAGAAGGATGGATTTGTTTTTTTATACTACTTCGAAAAATATTACAAAATGTGATAAATCTCTAAAATTCCTTTGTGAAGAAATAAGTAATTGTTCGTATACGAATTAGAAAGTTAGTTGTCGCATTACGCACTGATAAATAATTTTCTCGTTTCCAAGATGATATTGTAAAAAGAAATAAGCACGTATTTGTCTTTATTCTGTTATCTATTAAAACACCGAGCTTTCTAGTATAAATAGGTTGTGCTATGAGAAGCAAGTCATTCTCGAAACTCCATTCGAAAAAGACATAGAAATGGCAAAATTCGCATTCCTGTTCCTGTGCGCCCAAGCGCTTCTTATCCAGGTACTTACTTAAAACATTCATTATTCTATCTTTAATTTCATTACTAAACATACATGTGAGGTATTTAGGGATCGTAAGCGCTTTCCATTTTGTTCCCTAGTTAGATGGTTAGCCTTTGAATTGAGTTTGCCATTACGTTTGTTCTGCTTTTTAAGGTTTTCAAAATTTTGCCGCTCATCCAGCCCCTGTCTATCAGTACATTATTTGAATAAAACAATATGAAATATAATATAAACGACTCGTTTTTAAAAATATTTGCATACATGGAAATCAGCATAAACAAATATTCAGTTCAGTTCAGTTCAAATATTCAAACTTCAGTTTCTACGCATGTGGTTTTCCATCTGTTTTTGAACTATTTTAGGACCAAAACGCGTTTTGATTAAAGGGAGTATTATTTCGTGAGTATTTTTGCAATTTAATATGTTACTTACATACATACATACATATTCTCACGCCGTTAACTCAAACTCAAACTCAAACTTTTATTGCAAACCATAAGTGTACAAATCGTTGGTGTAATCAAGGTACAGTTATAAATATGGACCCTGTTGGGCACATGCAATTTCACAAGAGGGCTGTAGATACTAAAACTAAAATTTAAGGTAGTAAACATTACATGGCACAAAATTAAAATTTCTTCAATTAAAAACACTATAAATATGTGTATCAAATTTAAACAGCACAACAATAAATTTAATATTATTTTAGGTCAAAGTATTATTATTTTAGTTAACATTATTTTTAAATTAGGTTTATTTTAGGTAATTAGGTTAATCTATAGTATCATCTATATTATCATTACATTAAGCTTTACCAATAAGTGGAAAAAACAAACAAATTAAATATTGATATTGTATTATTACAGAACTAGATAACTATAAAGAATGATGATTTGGTACTAATATTGCTCAACCTTAACTAAGATATTCCTCCACTCTATAATAACATTTATCAATAAGAAAGTTTTTTAGTAAAATTAAAAATCTATTATATATTTCTTCCTTTTTTATGCTGTGTAGTGTCGGCTTAGAATAGCACTACCCCATTTCTTCCGGTGGGTGTACGTAAGAGGCGACTAACGGTATTGGGGCTTTTAAGGGATTTTTGGGCGATGCGGTTGGAGACCCATCACCAACAACCTTTATTTTTACCATCTTTTCCCCACTATCATTTCCAAAAGTGGCTGAGGAATTTCTAATTCCTTAGCTCTGGCTACCCCTTCTAGGGATTTACAGCCGTGAGTATATGTATGTATGTATGTTCCTTTTTTATATAATCTGGTAATTTATTATAGATCCTAATCGACATCATGTGAGCATTATTGGATTGTAAATGCAACCGTGTGCGTGGTAGGTCTAAGTTACCGCGGTGCCGCAGAGTGTATCTCTGCTGTATGTCTTGCCTCTTTATGTAGTGTTCTGGGTGGTTTCGGACTAATTTACAGATTTCCTGGATGTAAATACAGGGTAAAGTTAGTTCCCTTTGGGGTAGGCAGAGACTATCGAGTTGGCGTATTAATCGTCATTATCGTTTACCACCACTTCTATGTTACTTATAAAGACTATAATAATAATTTTATAATAATTAATTAATATAAAATTAATGTCTAGTTTTTTTATAAAGTGGCTTTTCTTTAAACAGACTGTATTCTCTTGCGGATGCAACGCTGGTACCAACTACGGCAACATTGGCTATGGTAACATCGGCTACGGAAACATCGGCTACAACAACATTGGCTATGGCAACGCTGGTTACGGAAATGTTGGCTACGCTAACACCGGGTACGGCGGCGTCGGTATCGGTGAGTTCGCCGCAGTTGGCGAGTTCCCAGTCGCCGGACCAGCCTACATCGACGGGTCCCTGCCAGTCTGCGGTGGCGTGCAGTTCAACGGAGATATATCGGCTGGTGGATTAGTGACTATCGCTGGACGTACTCCTTCTCTCTGCGGATGCAACGCTCCAGTGTACGCTCCTGTTCCATCTTGTGGATGCTTCTAAGCTTTAAACTAAAATTACGTTGCCACCTATGCGTCAGATTTCACCCCGTCTATGATCCGGCATTGTCATATTGTTGCTACTAAATGATGAGAATATAGATTTGCAAACGTTGTTTAGTTTTTCAATCCAAATTGTACCTGAGCCCTGTATTTTCCTAACTAATGTTCAAAAGACGTTTGGTGTTCAATCTTGCAACACCAGCCACAAAATATTTGATGAAATATGTAAATATATCACATATCCTATGAACGCAAGCTTAAGTCAAAGGCTGTAGCCGGGTTAGGGAACAAAAAATGCCCCTGATGATATTAACAAATGAGTACAACCTATGTATTAGTCATAATGCTTGATAGCAATCTGCCAAGTTTTACCTCATAATAATTGACAGTTCTCAAGAAATGTCACTTAAAAGTTTTTATAAGTTTTCAAAATATTTCATAACTGTTTATCCGTTTTTCCTGTAATTAACGAATGTTGTTAATGGAATGGCGAGTAACAAATTTGCAAAAAACCGGAGGTCTCTAGATTAACATTAATATGGACTTTTTTGATGTCGAATATTTCAAACATCGTTTTTTGACACTTCTCGGTCGGTGACACCAATCATTTTTTTACCCTGATGTGACATCTTTTATTTTTAGTATCCTATACTTTCCTAGTAAATCATCAAGTTATAATATAACGTATAGCCAACGAGTTTGATATTGATGTAAATCTACTGTATTTATTATTTTGTACAAAGAGTAAGGTGCAGGGATTAACATAATGCAAAGTTCCATTTTCTACTAGCGATCCCGATTAAGACTGATTCTGATTAACAAGTAAAATAATTGGTAAATCGTTACTAAATATAAGCTTTATAAGTACCAAAAATTATTATTATGTTGAAACGGCACTTGAGAATTTTGTAGTTTATGTTACTTTTTTAAATATCTTTAATAAATGAATATTTTTTATAATATCAGGCAATTTTATTAATATGGATCATTACTTCAAAAATATAAGGGAAACTAAGCACACCGGAAGTAAGTGCGTACTTACTGCTGATATATTATGGGTACGATGGGGTCTCTGGTGGGAATTTTACTTAGCACGAACGGATTTTTGTATTTTAAATTAAATATGTAATACATAGTACATTACTAAGTAAACAATGTTAAAGTGATTTTAATTACCTACATTAATCAGAAACAAGAAATGAAATAGCATCAAAAACATACTCATGAAAGCAAAAATTCGTAAAAAATCTTTGTGCGCCATTTACTCGGAACCATACCAGTTGCACTTACTGCCAATATCGCACGCGCGGCAGTATAACTTTGGTATTGTATTCTATCGAGCCAAATATATATATATATATATTTATGTCAAATCCATAAACTAAAAACGTATTATTTTTAAATTTTATAGACTATATTCCTACATGCAAGTATAGGTTAGTTGTTATTGACGATTCAAAGGTTTAATTTTTATTTAAAGCAACAGTATGCAAACAGGAATCTGTTTCATCTCACAGATAAATACATGCATTAATTTTTGAAGAGTAATTTAGAAACGTCAGTAATTTAATCAGTCGCTATGCTAAGTTCTTTGAATCGTTTAAAAATAATATTTATTTATAAATAAATATTAATATAAATAAAATTAATAATAAAAATAATTATTTAAAAAAAAAAAACATAAAATTTTAACCAACTATTTGTACACTTATGGTTTGCAATAAAAGTTTGAGTTTGAGTTTAAAATTGATGCATAGAACTCTCATATAAAATGTTCTCTATGTGTAGTATGCAAGCACCACGGTTTGTAGTAGAGGAGAAATCTACGGTTATTAATCATATTTCAGTACAGTAATAACATACACAAAGCTTTTACTGTAAGATCCCAGGTTGATCTAATGTATGCTGACGTCATGAAAGCATTTGACAACTTAATTTATAATACTAAATATGGATCATTTGGTGTATATGGCAACGTAATTTGTGAAATAACATATTTTTTGCAAAATCGTAGATCAAAAGTTACACTAAAATGTACATACATACATACATATACTCACGGCTATAAATCCCAGGAAGGGGTAGCCAGAGCTACGGAATTAGAAATTCCTCAGCCACTTTTGGAAATTTGAGTGGGGAAAAGATAGTAAAAATAAAGGTTGTTGGTGATGGGTCTCCAACCGCATCGCCCAAAAATCCCTTAATAGCCCCATACCGTTAGTCGCCTCTTACGTACACCCACCGGAAGAAATGGGGTAGTGCTATTCTAAACCGACACTACACGTCAAATTCTAAACCGACACTACACGGCAATGTGTTTTTGTTTTTTATGATGTCAGCAATTGCCCAACCATTGCATGAATCTTTGTTATTCCAAAATCTATGTCTTTTATTTATAGACAATTTAAAGATTTACATGATAATACGAACTTACGGTCGGATATCTAGGGAGCACGTAATGTAGCTTCTCGACATTATTCGAAAATCCAATAATATTTTATTAATTTAGCAAAAACCTTTGTATTGACGGCTTAGCATAGCACTACTTACTTACTAGACTCGCACAACTGCTTTTCAAATTATCTTTGGGTGATGAGGCTGGTGACACATTTCCAACCATACTTTATCCCATTCAATTTATTCCAAAATGAATTGAAGAATTTATAACTCCGGCACTCTGAATAACCCTTTTAGGTATCTGCACCCGTGAATACTCACTTTATATATGCATACGCATAGGTAGGTAGGTACTACACAATGCTGTAAATTGCTGTTTGTGGTTTATTTAGTATATCACTGACCAATTTCTTTCTGGGATTTTCGGTGGGTTCAAATCTCGGGTCAGGCCTAAATCGATTCGTTTTTTCTTAAAAAATATGTGTGATTCACATATCATGGATGTAAACGGTGAAGGAAAAGAGTAAATCATCGTGAGGATATCAGGATAACATGGCTTAGTTATACTTGTGTGACAGTGTGTTCGTACAAAACGGCGATAGGCCTGGCCCTTATCACGTGAATACACTGTCCAAGGGAATTCCGAACACCAGGTGCCAATGTCACGTGATGTTTAAAAGTACTATTAACTCTACCAACCCCTTTGGGAATATATGGCGTGAACGTTTGAGTTAAAAGTGTATATAATGTTAGGATAATTAGCTTAGTGTCAAGCCATTTTAGGTGTTCATGTATATATTTGTTTGGATTTCGACGTTTTATTTACTAATGACCACCACCCAATAATAGGTAGGCAATAGTAATGTCGTCACAAGCCTCCGTCGCGTAACTATTGATATTATGCAAATTGCACCCAGTAATTACTCTTATCACTCGTGTGGCAAAAGCTATTGAAAAATATCTCGCGTCTGCACTACTTGCCACGCAATGCTGTTGTTGCTAGTCACAGCAAAGTCGGCTGTCTATTTGATGTAACGGTTTGCCTAACAGGAATGTACTTCCTAAATATAGCCATTTACTTACGCTATTAGTTCTCATTGGGGTAGACTGAAATAATGAATTACAACTTCGTACGTTGTAGTGTTGTAGCCGTGTAGTGTCGGCTTAGAATAACACTACCCCATTTCTACCAGTGGGTGATCGTAAGAGGCGACTAAGGGTATAGGGGCTTTTTAAGTGATTTTTGGGCGATTTGGTTGGAGACCCATCACCAAAAACATTTATTATTACCATCTTTTCCCCAATCAACTTCCAAAAGTGGCTGAGGAATTTCTCATTCCAAAGCTCTGGCTAGCCCGTTAAGGGATTTATAGCCGTGAGTATATGTATGTATGTATGTATGTAACTTCGTACGATCCTCGTAAATATCTCGAATTGTGTTCATATTCGCAACAATTTCATTTATGCCCTTTTATACTTTTTTGCAATTGTCAAAGAAATAGGTACATTCTTTTTGGAAATGTCCGTTAAAATTAATCTTGCATGACAGTTTCATACTATTGTCATACATCGCCAATTCACATTTTTCGAATATATTTCTCTCGCTTCTTAAAGTTGTATACACCAAGTCCAAACACAATTCAAATATTTATTTAACATAACATAACATAAACGTTCACGCCGTTTATCCCCGAAGGGGTTGGCAGAGGTACCAATACTTCTGAACTCACATGGCAGCGCTATCTAGTTTCCAGAGAAGGTACCCACTTTTTGCTTGGACAGTGTACTCACGTGATAGAGGGCAGGCCTATCGCCGTTAAATATTTATTTAGTATTCTCATTAACCTTTCAGTCACATTTTCGCGACACGCCGATCCACCTAACAAAAAAAATAGCATAATATTTATTTCATCTATCAGAAATATACTAGTTCAGCATTCTAAAGTCCCAAACGTTTATGATGTGAATCCCCAAAGGTGTTGGCAGAAGTACTAATACTTCTGAACATCACGTGACTTTGTCACCTGGTGTTCAGAGTACCCACGTTTTGCATGGACAGTATACTCACGTGATAGCGAGAAGGTCTTTCGCCGTTTCTGTAGGAATATACTGTCACATGACTCAGTAAAACTTAGCCATGTGGGTTTCCTCACGAAGTTTTTCGTCACTATTAAAAACCATGATAAATTAAGCAGCTAGCAATCTTCTACATCCCCTTGTTGAAAAACCAAATAGATAAGTATTCTATTTAAAAATTTCAATATAATTGAACGAAACGATTGTTCAATTTGAAATTATATCTGAAATTTGCAATTTATGTACTAAAACTGCTTAAATGTAGCAAACAGTTACACTAATTTATAACAAGCAACGAATGACTAAATGTATTTTGTTCATGTATACAACTCCCTTATTTTCTGATGACAAGTAAGCTGAATTAAAAAATAAAAACTATTGCTCTAGTGCGTAAAATCCATAAATCGATTAGGTAATTAGCCTCTTTGTATGCCCAAATTTAACGTAATAAAAGTCGTCACTTACAAGTAAATATTATAGGTATATTCTCTATGCAGACTTGTTTAGTTATCAAAACAAGTACCTGACTAAATCTGTCTTTAAATTTTTACTAGTGTAGGTTAGATCAAAACCTGTTGTGTATTTAACGGTAAAATAATTGAAACTAAAATTACGACTATCGGAATTTTATGCACTTATATTTTATTGGAAAGCAAAAAGAGTTTGATTTTGATTGATCATCATATTATGTATAACTTACACTAAAGTAAAGTTGAATTTGTTTCAATCTTTTGATCAAGCACATTTAAGTGAAAATTAATTAAACTCGAAAGTAAATTGCAATAAATTTATTTTTGTTTATCAATTGAAATCTTTCAGTTACATCCGCATCCAGAGCGAGCCCCAATGAGTCCATAAGCGTTGTTACCAAGACCGTAGACGTTAGCGAGTCCAGCCCCAGCGTATCCGGTTCCGGCGAGTCCAGCTCCGCAGCCGCTGCTGGTGAGACCTGCTCCTGGAGCTGTGCTGTACGACACTCCAGCAGAACCGCAGGTTGGTACGGTACCACAGATGCCAACTGATCCAGCGAAAGGCATAGAACCGCTCACTGCTACAGGTCCAGCCAACTCAAGGTTCTCAGCCAACAAGCTGATTCCGTTGGGGGTGATAGGAGATCCACTGACCAGCTCCAAAGATCCAATTCCATTGTATCCCAAACTAGCTGCGTTTACTCCGTTGAGGAGACCCAAGTTAGAAACAGCATTACCGTAACCAAAACCGATTCCGTTAACTAAACCGACTCCATTACCCAAACCGTAAGAAATTCCGCTGTTGTATGAAGAGGTTCCGCAGGGGCATCCTTGTACAGTCTGGTAAAACAAAAAACATAATTTTAGAAGGCGGTAAGAAAGACATTCATTTTCTGTGTAACTATAAATTTTTGTAATTAAAAACTAAAAAACTAGACAAGAGTGAAAAATTTATAATGTACCTGGATGAACAGAACTGAAGAAACAAGAGCGAGTGCTACTTTGAAAAGCATGTTGAAGTGGATCTCGATTAGTTCAAATTGAGAATGATCTAAAGAAGACTAACTTTGACTTATATAGGAGCGTAGAAATAAGTTGAAAACATTATCACTATCTCACACGTGTTCTGAAGCAACAACTTGTAGGAGTAATTGAATTATTATTGTTGTGTCATCAATTAAGATACAATTGTGAAATTATTGGTCTTGCAGAAGAAAGTACGCATTCGATTAGTATTTACTATTCATTTGCGAACGTATATAAATAGCTGCCTATTTTATAAAGAAATCATTCTGAGATCATCACTCGAAGAAAATAAGTAAAATGGCCAACCTTGCAGTTTTATTTGTGTGTGTCCAAGCGCTCCTGATCCAGGTAAGCGGAGCTGTAAAAATCGAAACTATTTATTATTTTGTTTTATTTCCAAGGGTAACTGTAAAGAAAAATAGTATCGCCATATTCGTCATTGTAAAATGAATTGTAAAATATAATATATACTATGATTTGTATACTGCATAAATAAACTAATATAAAGCAAATTTTTTATTATAATAAAAAAAACTATGCATAACTGAATTGATCTTAACTGATTTGACTTCTTGAGAATTCATATATAATGACTAATGACACTTAATGATAGTTACTATCTGACTATAAATAGCTTATAAGAGTTGTGACATGATACATTTTTATAATATGATACTCTTTCTTGATTGACTTAATTTCATAGGGCCTAAAATAGGGTGTTTTGTGATGCTTATTGGCATCGAAATCTTAATTTAGATTTTAACTTAACATGAAACGAGTTTTTATGATGCGATACCGAACTGAAATTTGATGGGCACGAAAAACAAACAAGTCCAATATATTGTATACCTCAATGTTTCAAAATAAGAGACGAGAGTTAGAATTCCGACTAAGTATTTTGCACCTTTGTCTACCTAGCATTTTAGTTTTAAATCAAAAAGAGTTTTTGTCGATTTTGTTACAGCTCATTAATATTTCATGTCGGGAGTATAAAAGAAAATCGAATCTGCATTGATTTGACTTAACAAACATGCCGTGTAGAGTCGGCTCAGAATAGCACTTCCCCATTTCTTCCGGTGGGTGTACGTAAGAGGCGACTAACGGTATTGTGGCTTTTAAAGATTTTTTGGGCGATGCGGTTGGAGACCCATTACCAACAACCTTTATATTACCATCTTATCCCCACTAAAATTTCCAATAGTGGCTGAGGAATTTTAGCTCTGGCTACCCCTTCTAGGGATATATAGCCGTGAGTATATGTATGTATGTAGATGCTGCATTGCCTTATTTGTCTGGAATATTTCACGATTTCAGAAATTCAAATCTGAAATTCTTTAGCTTAATGATGTTTCTATTTTTAGACCGTCTTTTCTTGCGGTTGTAATGCTGGTTCCAATTACGCCAATATTGGCTACAACAACATCGGCTTAAACAACATTGGCTACAACAACATCGGCTACAACAACATTGGATACGGCAATGCTGGCTACGGAAATGTTGGATACGCCAACACAGGTTATGGCGGCGTCGGTATCGGCGAGTTCGCCGCGGTCGGAGAGCTGCCGGTCGCCGGACCAGCCTACATCGACGGGTCACTGCCAGTCTGCGGCGGCGTGCAGTTCAACGGTAACATTGCTGCCGCAGGATTGGTCACCATTGCTGGAAACACTCCCCCTATCTGCGGTTGTAACAATGTTGCTTACGCTCCGGCTATAGCACCAATCGCTTACAACTCATGCGGATGCTTCTGAATTTGATCTCATAAAACTGAATAAACAACAATGACGCAGTGATGCATTTGTTTCATTTAATGTACAAATATATTTAAGTAAAATGGATACAAATTCTCTGATCCACTTTTCATTACTTTCTCTCTGGGGTACGTGGAGTGAAACTAAATCTTCTCTGTTTCTATATTCATAAAACGGGTTCATATTGGCTCACATAAAATTCTAAATCACAATTATCGTCTTACTAACGATTTGTGTTTATAATAATCACTCTTCATAAATTTATTTTTCATATTTTATTATTTATTTATTTATTTAAACACTTTATTGCATACAAATACACAACACACAAACAGTATTTAAAAAATACAAAACAGTCAAGGCGGACTTATCGCCTTAACGCGATGTCCTCCAGTCAACCCTTATGGTGAGGAACAAATGAATATCTCTTTAATTTAAATTACGGTCAAATATAAATGCAATTTAAACGAAACTTAGTTAAACACAACTTATTTACAACCTACCTATATATTAATTTATATACCTAATAATAATTATATCAAATATACTATACAATATCTTAATACATACTTATATAATATAATAAATACAAATATATACATATACCTAACTTTTTAAATCTACCAACCTAAGGTTTTAAAAAAATGGGATTTAAGTTGATTTTAAAATATATTTAATGATGATGACAGAAGCATGTTAACTGGTAGTGAGTTCCACAAATTAACTGCTCTGGCTGCAAAGGAATCACTATATGTAGCACTGTCATGAGGAGGTACACTCAACATTTTATTCCCCTGCAATCGCAAGGCAAGGCCGTGGGAGCACAAGTATGTGAACTTACAACGAAGAAAGTGGAGGGCAGCAGGATTATTAAGGGCATTATATAAAATACAGAGGATATGAGTATTCCTCCGAAGTCGAATTGGGAGCCACTTTAGTTGAGCGCGGTACTCAGAAATATGATCGTATTTACGTAATCCAAAAATAAATCGGATACTTAAATTCTGGAGATGTTCGAGTTTGTTTAGTAGCTCCTCTGTGAGGTCAAGATAACTTACCTCTGCGTAATCGTGAATCGGAAGCAGTAGAGACTGCGCCAGCATAATCTTAGTGTGGTGAGGCAGAAAAAATAGCAAGCGCTTAAGTGAGTGACAAGATGCAAAGACTTTTTTACTCACGGCTTCCACTTGGGGCAACCACGAAAATGTACTGTCCATAATAATTCCCAAATTCTTGACAGAATTGACGTAGCGAATATCGGTGCCATCATAGGTCAACTTCTTATCAAGAGCAATATTTGTCTTATTCAGCAACCTCGAACTGCCAAAAATAATTGCCTTATCAGGATTTAGCAGTAGTCCAAACTTCTTCACCCATTTCGATATTATCTCCAGGTTGTTATTTATGAGATCATCTGCCGAGTATATATCTTCCAGAAGAGCACTTGTGTAGATTTGAAGGTCGTCTGCGTATAGGTGATAGAGAGAAGTAAGTCCTTTAGCCAAGATATTAATAAAAAGTGAAAAAAGCAAAGGAGAAAGTACGCCACCTTGCAGGACGGCCGCTAGAACCGGGCACCAAGCAGAGCTCTCTGCGTCGATGGGCACCCACTGCTGACGACCTTTAGGTAAGATTCAAACCAATTGGTGACTGTCGGACATACGTTAAGATTATATTATTTATATACATTATTTATTCATACATTTTTAATACTACTAACGGAATTCACAACAGTTAGTGATTATATTTTTTTTATAAATACTGTAAAACCAAGAATCTTTTTAAAACTATAATTTTCGTCAAGATCTTTTTTAACCGACTTCAAAAAAAGGAGTTGTCTCAATTCGACCGTATATTCTTTTTTTTTTATTTTTTTATGTTTGTTCGCCGATTTTTTCACCATTTGTGAACCGATTTTGATTATTATTTTTTTGTTCGAAAGAAGATACTTCCGGATTGGTACCATGATGAGGATATCAGGGTCTGATGATGGGATCCTGGAGAAATCGAGGCGAATCTTGAAATTTTATAGGCAAATGTACCGCGTTTTACATATTTTCTGAATTTATATTGGCATTTGCTTCTGAAAATCATATTGTTATGCTGCTAAGCTGATGATATAAGGTGTGGGTCCTTAATCACTAGGAGTTAGGAAACGGTTCTTTCATCATTCCATAAAGATTTATGCTCCTCTTCGTAGCTTTTATGAAGAGAAGTACAGGTTCACTCAACATTTCTTTTGTTATGTTATTGTTACCGAGAAAGTACCATAAGACCAGGATCTGATGATGGCATCCCAGGAAATCGAGGGTCGAAACTCACAATCATGTGACAGTGTATTTGTTCAAATAGCCGATAGGCCTGCCCTGTATAACGTGAGAACGTGGGTCCAAGCAAAGCGTGGGTACTCTGAACAACAGGTGACAATGTCACGTGATATTCAGAAGTATTACTACCTCTGCTAACCCCTTCGGGGATATTCGGCGTGAACGTTTGAGTCTTTCTTGAGATGTAGAATTGTAGACCTTTCGAGGGATTTCAAGAACAATGTAAAGTGTAATAAAAAATATATTTTAAATAATTAACATTTAAATACAATCTTAAACTATGAGTTTTAAATATATATACAAAAGATAGAAATAATAATTAAACAATATAAAAAATATTTTCAAAATCACTGCCGCTGGGGGGAAGGGTTCCCAAAAGGCTGGCTGCATTGCCCCTTTGAACGGCTATACTTATTCTTTGGGCAAAGTACGTGCCAGCCCTAGGATCCCCACTAGTTTCAACAAGGCGCGTAGATATATCCTTGAATAATCTACGCGCATCTGGACCCCATGGGCCGAGGGTCTCTACAGCAAAAGGAACAAAAATATGACTTTCGTCAAGGAAGCCATACTTACGTTTCTTAAGACCCTCGGCTTCATGAGCCGCAGCTCCAGCCCGAGCCGCAGACCCTGACAAATGGGAAGGCGCCAGCGTATCAACACAAGTTGCGTCCCACACAAGCGTCTTCCCATTCCTCCATGGTATCAATGACATCCCGTCAGGCCTCTTACTATCATCACGTAGCAAACCTGAAGGTTCTAAGATAGCTGGCACGTTGATGGTGGTAAGGGCCCGCCTGATGATGTCATTGAGGGCAGCATGCCGTGACAGACGTCCAGCGCTGCGACGACATGAAAGTCGATGGTGTCCTAGCTGTTCCACTAAAGCACCGCAGCGGCAGTGATGTTGTTCATTTAATTTTGCGCCCAACCTTAGACCTATGGCAATAGAAAAAGTGCCCCTGTCTAGCAACGTTCCTAGATTGCTAGAAGGCAACGCTTTCAACCAATGTCCCGATTCTGGCTCACAGCAAGCTAGGAGACGAGCTCGCTCTACCATGTCAAGAGCTGTATTGGTGAGATTTACTTGAACTTGACGGCAGAGTGGCTCATCCCAAAGCCTCTGAGAGGACAGAGTGGTAGGGACATTTGTGTAAAGTTACATATGGTTGAGCCTATTTAATATCGTATTTATTTATTTATTTGGCACACAAACAGTATTATGACATAGCATTGGTATACAAAATTTAAAAAATAATACAAATTCGGACATAATACCAAAAAACTGTGTACACAGCATGATATTAAATAATCAGTTGAGATGACAACTTAAGAAATATATTAGTATAGTTTTTTTTTTTTTAATATTATTATTATTATTCATTAATTTACTAACATTAATTTAACTTACAAATAAAATGAAGACTATTTACAAAGGGAAAGGGAAAGGGGCTAGATTTTAACATAATAAGCACAACATAAAAACAACATAAGTAATAAATTATGGAAAATTATGAAATGATTTTATATATCCTACTAACTATATCCTTTATTAAAGTCTCGCACTGCGGTGAGACATTTTATTTTGAACGTGCGTAGAGTGTGTTGATAGACGTCAGGAGCGTTTGTGTCTTTGTCTTTGAATAGGGAGTTGTACAGTTGACACATCCTATTTAAGGGGTTATTTGCAATGACATTCGTTTTAGGTGTAGGCATAGCAAGGGGACGATGGTTTCTAAATGATTTACTGGGGATATTAAAGTTTACATATACTCACGGCTATATTTCCCTAGAAGGGGTAGCCAGAGCTAAGGAATTAAAAATTCCTCAGCCACTTTTGGAAGTTGAGTGGGGAAAAGATGGTGAAGAGTGAAGTGGTGAATGGTGAAGATTGGTGATGGGTCTCCAACCGCATCGCCCAAAAATCCAATAAAAAGCCCCAATTCCCTTAGACGCCTCTTACGACACCCGTGGGTAGAAAGGGGTAGCGACATTCTAAGCCGGCACTACTCGGCAATAATATCGTATAATAATAGAAATACCAGAAATACAAAGAATAATACAGTAACCGTCGCACTCCCTCATACGAGAGGCATCTTTGCCAGGTCAACCCATCTCTAAAACTTGTAAAATAAAATAACTTTTAACAAAAAGAAAACCGACTTCATAGTGGAAAAAATAACCGAAAATAAAAATCTAGTACTAAAAAATACGAAATAAGTTTTTTAATTGAATATGCCAGTGTATGAGTGTATGAGTACTGTGATTAATACCTTTGCAATTTCTTTATTCCGAACGCATCAGTTCAACCTACCTAAATATTAAAATTCTCTTAAATTAATTTTTGAGTCGGTGCCAGTCAAATAAAAGTGAATTCACCCTACTATCTATCTCTGATTATTACAATCTAAACAATATATATATCTATTGCCTCACGTTTTAAATGGTAATACGTACAAAAATAAATTTATCCTACAACTACAAGGTATCCTACATTGTACATGTGTATGAAGTGCGAAACACACACTTATTATTGTCAATCATATCATCACGCAGGCTGGCACCGGCTCACAAATTAATTTAAGAGAATTTTAATATTTAGGTAGGTTGAACTGATGCGTGTGGAATAAAGAAATTGCAAAGGTATTAATCACAGTACTCATACACTGGCATATTCAATTAAAAAACTTATTTCGTACTTTTTAGTACTAGATTTTTATTTTCGGTTATTTTTTCCACTATGAAATCGGTTTTCTTTTTGTTATCTTCATAACATTCAATGGTCATATTATTTTTATTAATATGGCAGTTGCAGATGGGCATGAATCATGAATTCAAGTTAGTCGCTCCGCAGCGCTCCGCTCGCTCCTTATACATAACCTAACCTAACCTAACTAAATGTGACCTAACTTTTCTTTGCCGGCGACCTACCCAAGTAGGGGGCGCAACCCCCTCCACCCCCTTTACGTGCAACCAAGCAAGCAAGCAAGCAAATATAGATAAAACACGGTTTTTATTTAATATTAGAGTAAAACACATTTATGAATATTATAGTCATTTATTGAAATGAATACGGTCATTTGTATAAACAAATATTATTAAATACAAAATGTATAATTAGTAATATTATGAATTTCAATTATTATATTTTTTAATATTTATGACTTGTTTTTTTTATGAATACTGATCAGTATGATTTTAAATGGTATGTGAATTATTTTCGGAACCCTCATATAACTCCTGATTTGTCACTTGGCACAATTTCAAACACAACAGTTAACTTTCTTCGGTCTCCTCGAATCATAAAAGCATTGCTTCAAACCAATCCATACGATGTCATTTTTCAATTTCAGTTAAATTATGCGCTACTCACAAAGAACAAAGCTTCCCGACACCACGATCATTGTCACAGATAATCATGAAGTCTCTTATGATTTCTGTTCATACCGATGCCAGACTTGTACAAACATCCTTGTACATCACTTCTCTATTACTATATATTATATTATTATTACTAGTCACTAACATCTGCCTTACAGAATTGATCGCGGCCTTAGTAAATTTAGTCTCTGTGATTTGATACATCACGGTTTCACTCATCAAACCAATTGTAAACAGTGGAACGGAATGGAGCTTCATCTTCAAATACTAATTTTCAATATTCATAAAAAAGCATTGCTTGTAATTAAAGTGTAAACTTATTTTCTTTAGCTATGTAGTAGCGAACCAGAAACGCTTACATGAACTTATCCTTAAAAAGGTTACTCTGCACAATTTAATGTAGTTGAAAATTTGTCTTGTCATTTAATATTGTCATGAACCTATGACGTAAGGCTTAATCTCCAAAGAACGAAATCCAATATAATAATTGAGAAAAAAACTAGCTTAATATGCTGTCTTGCGGTACACAAAAACATATTGGCATAGCTTCACTCTTGTGTCCATGTATTTGGACACATTACAATCACAATTTTGAACCTAAATTAAGTAAATTAGAAGAAAAGAATTACTAAACCAGCTTTGAAATTTTTTAAAATATCAAAAACACATAGATATTTTAAAAAGCATTAATTGTATAGTATTATTGAATAATACTATGCGAAATTGTAGAAAATCGTAGTGAAGTTTGTTCAACATATAGTATATGGGAGAGACTCATAAAGGATTTACTTTATGGAAATCAGCTGGGTTGCTCTAAAAGCTCAAACTCAACTCAATTGTTCGCGCTGTTTATTCCCGAATGGACTGGTAGCGGCACTTATACTTCTGAATTTCACGTGACATTGTCACCTGATGTTCAGAGTACTCATGACTTTAGAAGAGACATGTGTGATCCCGACCAAGGATAGAAACCGACGCCTTTTTGCATTACGGATGGAAGTTCTTATCCATTGAGCTATAATGTACATACATATACATAAGTACATTTATATACTCACGCCATAAGTTCCCATTGGGCTAGGCAGTGACTATCGATGGCCTCTTTGTACGATTCTGACAAACCTCTTTAGCTGCGTTTACATACATCAATCTTCTCATACATGCTCTTTTATTCTTCATACTTCGGAGGCTTGCCTTTTTGAGCAGATTCGCTCGGTTGTTGTTGTATACTCTCATGTCAACTATATTTACATATCTGGTTAAATAAAATATTGAAGAAGCATCATCTGCAGACATCACCGTCCGAGAATATTTTTGTTTTTTATATTCGCTTATTTTGATCAAATACAGGATAAGGCCAATTTTAGATCCTTGGAGGACTCCCATTTCCTTTTCTCAAAAATAAAAGTAAAAAGTAAAGTAAAAGTACTTGTAAAAATCAAATTGATGCACTAAAAAAAGACTGGTGTGCGAAATCTGAACAATAAAAGGGTATGTTTGAAAAGATTGATGATTGTACATACATCAATCTCAAGAGATTTGCCCAGTTGTACAAAGTGGCAATCGATCTTTACCTACCGAAATATTTAAAGAACTCTTCATTAACCCAATATTGTTAAAGAACTTTTTACCGTTTTGATAAGTGTCACATTATAAATTCTCAATTTTCATAAAAAAAATATTAAACAGGGAGTATATACTGATACCAAGAAATTTACTCACTGTTTTAAATAGTAAACATACATATACATAAAGGTAGTTGATTGGCACAGCTGTAAATACCAAATAGTGATAGCTTCATTTGTGAAGTGAAACGGAAGCAATAGAATTGTAACATGTTAGTTTTAACAACGTTTAAAATTTAGGTGTAGTGTCGGCTTAGAATAGCACTACGCCATTTCTTCCGGTGGGTGTACGTAAGGGGCGACTAACAGTATTGGGGCTTTTAAGGGATTTTTGGATGATGCGGTTGGAGACCCATCACCAACAAGCTTTATCTCACCATCTTTTCCCCACTGAATTTTCCAAACGTGGCTGAGGAATTTCTGATTCCTTAGTTCTGGCTACCCCATCTAGGGATTTATAGCCGTGAGTATATGTATGTATGTATGTATGTTTAAATATTATCTAAGAAATCGATCAATAGCCAGCTCGGGATAAATTAAAATAAAATTGATTCAATAAGGTTTGCAGAGTTTATTTCGTTTTGATCAGGTAATGTTTTTAAACGCATCCGCATGGGGAGTAAACTGGTACGTTGCATCCGCAGAGAGAAGGAGTGCGTCCAGAAATGGTTACACATCCGGCAGCAGATATGTCTCCGTTGAACTGCACGCCGCCGCAGACTGGCAGGGACCCGTCGATGTAGGCTGGTCCGGCGACTGGGAACTCTCCAACAGCGGCGAATTCACCGATACCGACGCCGCCGTACCCGGTGTTAGCGTAGCCAACATTTCCGTAGCCAAGGTTGCCGTAGCCAATGTTGTTGTAGCCGATGTTGCCATAGTTGATACCAGCGTTGCATCCGCAAGCGAATACAGTCTGAGTATAGAAAAGATTTTAGTGTACTAAAATTCGAATAATATTGCCCTTATTCGTAACTGAATTAATTGACAAAATAAAGTACAGCGGATTTTGTTTCAACAACTACTTTATATGACAATCGTTAAAGTAAATTTTGTCTAATAATAAAATAAAAACTGCTTTTCGTTTTCATCATTTGGTTTCAAACTTTACAATGAATATCCTCAAACAGACTTGAATGTGTTTATAATCAAAACTAGCGTAAAAATCATGTTAGCATAATCAGCTAGCAGAGTAATGTAGTTTATCTTCGTTTTTTTTGTCTTCCTATGTGTGACGTAAATAGATGATAAATGGTTAGGAAAGTTATCTGTAGATTTTATTCCTTTCCATATGCCAACAAGCCTAATAGTAAAAAAATATGGCGTCAAACAAAAGTAAGTATATATTTACCTGGATAAGAAGTGCTTGAGCGCACAAGAGCAGGAATGCGAATTTGGCCATTGTATTGATATATCTTCGAGTAAAATTCCCAGAATGATTTTTCTCAGAATTCATTAGGTATTTATAGTAAATAGTTTCACAATCATTAAGATAAAAGATGTCGTTCAATATGTCAATAGTAGGCCATTGAACTTTTACGTGACTTTACGGAGAAAGGTATTGTGAAACAGTTTACGCACTTAGAGATTATCAGTATGCTATAATAACATAAACTTAATTTAGTTCTTACTGGATAAATTTGACAAAATGATGCAACATACTATTCTTAGATGAATATAAAAAGAATACAGAGTAATCAAATATTCATTCTTCCTTCAAAAGATCGAAAAATGGTGTTCAATGTTGTTTGTTTCTTTGCCGCAGTCCTTATGGCACAGGTATTTGTTTTATTATATTTTTGATATTAAATTTTTAAATAGTTCAGTTTAATTTGAGTGTTTTTGTTCATGAAAACCTCATATGGGGATTATTACTAATAAATAAAGAATAAATAAAGGAAAGAAAATTTTGGACACAGACGGGAATCGAACCCGCGACCTCGGGTATACGTCTCCGTCCGCAATTGAGCTACCGTGTCGATGGCTGCCAGTGCGAAATTCTTCTATCCTTTGTTTCTCGTACACTTTCAAGTGGTGTTTGCGTTCCCTACCTCCGAATTTTTTTACAAATTCGGAAGGTTACTTGTCTACCTAGTTCAGTTTAGTTCACTGCGTAGTACTGGCTTAGAATGTCACTACTCTTTTCTATTCACGGCTGTTGTAAGAGGCGACTAAGGGTGTGGGGCCTTTTTAAGTGGTTTTTGGGCGATGCGGTTGGAGACCCATCACCAACATCTTTCCCCACATAACTTTCCAAAAAAGGTTGAGGAATTTCTAATTCTTTAGCTCTGGCTACCCCTTCTAGGGATTAATAGCCGCGAGTATATATATCTTAAATTATATGGTATTATACGTTTCTCAACTGATATATTAAATTTAAAATATCGATTTCTATTTAATTTTAATTCACGCCATGAGTCACAAAAGGTTTTATCGAAGTGTAGAATCACATCCGCTTGATTAGCTAGGCTAGGCTTAAGATTAAAATAAAATTTCCTTTTTCATTATCAACCATTATTTTGCAGAGTGCAAGTGCTGCCTGCTGCTACGGCTCTTCGGCTCTTGTCAACGCACCAGCAGCCTTCAATGGACTTGGATATGGAAACGGTATCTTAAATTCGGCGGCATACAACACTATCAGAAATGTGGCTGGACTAGGATATAACGGATACGGAAATCTTGATATTGCCAGCGGGTCTCCTAATACGCCAAATGGAATCAGCGTATTGGCTGAGAACCTCGAGTTAGCTGGACCTGTAGCAGTGAGCGGTTCTATGCCTTTCGCTGGATCAGTTGGCATCTGTGGTACCGTACCAACCTGCGGTTCTGCTGGAGTGTCGTACAGCACAGCTCCAGGAGCAGGTCTCACCAGCAGCGGCTGCGGAGCTGGACTCGCCGGAACCGGATACGCTGGGGCTGGACTCGCTAACGGCTATGCTCTTGGTAACAACGGTTTTGGACTCATTGGGGCTCGCTCTGGATGCGGATGTAATTAAGATTTTGCAACCTCTTTGAAGTATATTATTTCCACCTACCACCTACAGATTTGTGAACAACCTCATTGAAGCTCGTTTTGGCTGTGATTGCTTCTAAATTCTGTAAATTTTATGGAATAAAAGAGTTTTTGGCAAATCTTATTGATTAATTTCATTTGGCCCTTACAATACAATACAATACTGGTAGTAATATCTTTATGTTGCCGTGTAGTGGCGGATTAGAATAACACTAACCATTTTCTCTTGCGATTGTTGTGAGAGGCGACTTTGGGTTTATGAACTTTTAAAGTGATTTCCGTGTAATGCAGCTGGAGACCAATTAATTTATCCTTTATTTTACAATGTTTTCCCATTATACAACCGAACGTAGCTAAGAAAATTTTAGCCTAGGTTGGAAACGTTAAGGAACCCTAAAGGTTTCATTAACGTTTTTATCACCCAACATAATAACATAACATAAACGTTCACGCCGTTTATCCCCGAAGGGGTTGGCAGAGGTACCAATACTCCTGAACTCACATGGCAAGCGCCATCTAGTTTCCAGAGAAGGTACCCAAGTTTTGTGTATCACCCAACAATGTCTTTTATTTTCACTATGAATATTAATGTCATGATAACCGTGATAGCTCAATGGGTAGCAAACCGCTTACGATGCGTGCAGACGATGATGATTCTAATCCCGGGTCAGTCTTACTTAATTTGTCTTTTGTCAAGTCATATGTGTGGTTTAATTATCATGGTTGTTAACGGTGAGAAGAAATATCATGAAGAAACCCATTTAGATAAGTTGTACCTACTTTGTCATGTGACTGTGTAATCGTACAAAACGGCGATAGGCCTGGCCCTATCACGTGAGTACACTGTCCAAGTAAAACGTGGGTACCTTCTCTGTTGCTTTGAAATTATTCGGAAATGTTATGTTTTATAAACGCTTTGTTGGTTTATTTTGAATGACAGGTTACAATGACAGGACAGGTACATAGAACCTATTGGATCTCCATACAAAGGTAAGTGTAGAAGAAAGAAATAACCTATGATCCAAAATATAATTTTAGTAATTTATAATGAATGCTATACTTCGTTGCTATCGAGAGAAGAAAAAAGTTTTTTGTTTTAAATCTGGATTTGAAGTATCCGGATTGCAAACCCTAACCACGGAGGACACATTTTGAAAATAGAGATTGCTCAAAAAAGCAAGCGTCCGAAGTATGAAGACTAAAAGAGCATAGATAATTTTTTTTATGGATGTAAATGAAGCTAGTAAGGTTTGCCAGGATCGTACAATGTGGAGATCAATAGTCTCTGCCTGCTCCAATGGGAAATAACGGTGTGAGTATGTGTGTGTATGTTTGACACTTTATTATGTATTGAAATATTCATAAAATTTTGAAATATACAATTCCAGCTAACTCATGGTTTTTTTTAAGTTTTCCTTCCTGGGTCTCCCTAATCCGGCGCAATCTGGAAAATAACTACATTTTCGTGGACGAAAACGCAAATCTCGTAAATGTAAGCCAGAATGTCGTTCTCTAATGTTTCCCTTTAAACTATGTGCTGAGGAATGGAACCCGAATTTTTAAACTTATCAATCAGTAGTATCGATTTTACGTAAAATTCATTCATTCTGAGAAACAGATTTATAGACTCGTCTTAAATTGCACCTAGTTATGAAAGACGTTTTCTTTCATTTATATAGTCAAAAAAAAAGTCAAAATTTTATTTTTTTAAATTAAGTTAAAAACTAACAATTTTTGAACGTAAATTTTTTTAAATTCATCATTAGTCCGTTGCTTCAGAAGGTGTTCGTAAGGAGAAGAAGCAACAAAGAAACTCTTAACATTCACATTTTTTCATTTTTTAAAAATATGGTTTGTACAATTTTGTGCCATATTTTAACTTCATGAAACATTTTCTATGCGACCAAACCAAGCGCAGTTTGACATAATTGAACTAAATGGTCGATCACAAAAACCAAACACATAACGTGAGAAGATACATAGCTCTGTATCCAACCCAACGCTTTAACTGTGGTCCCTTATCGTTCAAGCTTGTCATGTAATAATGGATTAAAGACCAGATTGAACAATATTTTGAAATATAGCAATACATACATGCATATACTCACGGGCTAAAATCCCTAGAAGGGGTAGCTAGAGCCTCAGAATTAGAAATTGATCAGCCACTTTTGGAAGTTTAGTGAGGAAGAAATGATAAAACAAAGGTTTTTTGTGATGGGTCTCCAACCACATCGCCAAAAAATCATAATGATACAAGCTCAATTTTTTTTCAATGCGTTTGGATTATTACAAGCGGCGGACAAAAAAAATCCGCGTCTATAATTTGGAGGAAATGATTTATCGTCGTGATTATTGGTAGGTAATGAAGAACATAAAAAGTATTAGCATTCACGCCCTTTTATTTAGCTTTTTAATCAAAACTTAGAAGCATCCGCAAGATGGAGCAGGAGCGTACACTGGAGCGTTGCATCCGCAGAGAGAAGGAGTGCGTCCAGCGATAGTCACTAATCCACCAGCCGATATGTCTCCGTTGAACTGCACGCCGCCGCAGACTGGCAGCGACCCGTCGATGTAGGCTGGTCCGGCGACCGGCAGCTCTCCGACCGCGGCGAACTCGCCGATACCGACGCCGCCGTAGCCGGTGTTAGTGTACCCAGCATTGCCGTAGCCGATGTTACCGTAGCCGATGTTGCCGTAACCGTAGCCAGCGTTACCGTAACCAATATTGGCGTTATTGATACCAGAGTTGCAACCACAAGAGACCGCAGCCTGTTTAAATCATAATAATTTTGAAATCATAAATTGTTAGGTAAAAATATTATAACAATGAGAAAGTAACTGTATTTCAGAAGTATGACTTAAAAAAACGGTTTTATTGGCAGACCATAATGGTAATTTGTGCATGCACATTTGTAATGAAAAATAGTCTTAGCTCCATCTTTAAGTAGTTGTTTTCGTATTTACATTTACATTTTGTATAAAAAATACAAAATATTAGTTTGTAAACATCTTAATAAATCTTTGATGAATGTGAACTTAGCTAGAAAGTCGTTATGGTAACATTTATTAAATTTTGATATATTTTTGTGGGCTTTTATTAGAAACATAATATTTAAACATTGATTTTCTTTAAGATATCCGTTTTTTAATTTATTTCCAACTAAATAAATCTATTTTAGCAATAATTCAGAAACGGTCATATGCAAAGTAGCGATCAATAGTTTCTGCCTACCCAAATGGGAAATAATGGCGTGAGTGTATGAATGTGCGTCTCTAGTTATATGTAGAAATGTCTGGATCGTTTGGTTTCTCTAATATGTAAAAGTAAAAAAACTTTATTTAGTCCCTCATATGATACAACATGTAAATTGATAATTGTAAAAATTACACACAATGAGAGCCAAAAAGGCGCCGACTCAGCATATGTACACTAGAGTTTTGGCTCTAATGCACGCTGATTTTCAGCCGGGACCCTTAAAAATAAAAAAAAAGATAAATACTAAATAAAAACATTTCACCATTCAAACACAATTCGAAAATAAAAGTACAATCATTATTTTTAAAAAAGAACACGATAAAGTTAGTTTCAAATCCTTCACCGATATATAAGCAGAAAACCATATTCATAATCTTTAAATAAATTTATGTAGTGTATATATATACATACACAAATATACTTACACATATATAAGATAAAGACCTAAAAAATATATAAAATGTATGATGATTAAAGACATTAATTATATTATTAAATGACAATGGTTTTTCTTTAATATGAAACAGTATCAATGTCTAACATGTTTCACATAAAATAAATAAGAAAAGGAAAAATATTAAACACGTCACATAAATTACCTGTACAAGTGCTAGAGTGCACAACAAAAGGATTGCAAAGTTGGCCATTTCAATGATGTTCTTCGAGTAACTGTTCGAGAATGATTCTCCTAATTAGAAATCACCTATTTATATGAAAACAAATATACCGTCTTTGGTTTATTGACAAAATTGAGTGATAAAAATAAAAATATTAATAGATTTAATAACGTTGTTGCTTCATCATGGTACATGATCACGTTCCTATTTCTTCAGAACGCATAGACAATTCATTGAGATAACTTACGCAATGCTCATCTTAAAACGTATAAAACAATTATTTTTCTCACACGAGTATTACATTCCTTCTTACTCGTTTAAGCAAGAGTAACAAAAATGGTCTCAAAAGTTGTGTTTGCTATTGTCGCGTCAGTTCTTCTGATCCAGGTATATTTTTGAAATATTTGCCATGCACGGCTTAGAATATCAATACCCCTTTCTACGTAAGAGGTGGCAAAGGGTATGTGGCTTTTATAAGTGGTTTTTGGGCGATGTGGCTGGAGACCCAAACCGTTTGTTTCCATTGGAGTAGGCAGAGACTACCTATCGCCACTTCTGACATACTGAAATTGCTTGTGACATCTTTTAAAAAGGCAATTAAAGCAATGCTTTTAAAAAAATCTTACTATAGTGTTAAAGATTTTTTAAACGACAAGGACCCAACGCGCACTTTACCGTGTAGGGATAATTGTCTGGTGAGGATTTTTCTTCTCACGTTATGTGATTGGTTTTTTGTGATTGACAATTTATTTTAATTATGTCAAACGAGCGTTTGGTTTCTTTTAGAAAGTAAAAACATGTTTATAAACTGAAATTGTACAAACCATATATTGAATAAATGTGAATGTAAGGAGTATCTTTGTTGCTTCTTCTCTTTACGAATAGCTTCCGAAGCAACGGATTAATGATAAATTTAGAATTTTTGACGTTTATAAAAATGATAGTATTTAACTTAATTTTGAAAAATAAACTTATTGACTTTCTTTTTTAGGGTTCCGTAGCCAAATGGCAAAAACGGGACCCTTATAGATTCGTCATGCATGTCTGTCTGTCTGTCCGTCCGTCCGTCCGTATGTCACAGCCAGTTTATTCCGAAACTATAAGAACTACATTATTGAAAATTGGTGCGTAGATGTATTCTGTAAACCGAATTAAGATTTTATAATAAAATCTGAAAAAAAAACCAAAATTTTTAGGGTTCCCCATACATAAAACTGAAACTTAATAAACTTTACTTTACTTACTTTACTTTACTTTAAACTTAAAATTATTCTTTTCATCAAGCCTATACGTGTGGGGTATCTATCAAAAGGTATTTGAAAATGATTGGTTGGTTTCTTATATCGTTTTTTTCAAAACTGAATAGTTTGCGCGAGAGACTTTTCCAAAGTGGTAAAATGTGTGTCCCCCCCCCGTAACTTCTAAAATATGGGCATGATAAAACTGAAAAAAATATATGATGTGAATTACTATACAAACTACTAACGAAAATTGGTTTGAATGAGATTTAGCCAGTAGTTCTATTTTTAAACGTCATAAATCAAATTACTTACCTAATTTATTAATTTCACTGAAATATATAACTATAATTTTACTATCACAGGCCTTACGCATAAAACGTGAACCATTGTTTTCTTATAGTAACGGAGCCCGAGACCTTTCCAACGAATGCAAACCCGTGGAAATCGGTTCGTGCGTCAGGAAGGAAAACCCGACTTATATTTATATAGTAGATAACACGTCAATCAAACTTACAACGAACTACAAAAACTTGTATATTACTCTGTTACCTACCTGCTGCTAGTGCTGCACCGGAACCATTCATTAGCGAGTCCATCTCGCTGTTGGCCGCTTTTTTTGACTTTGTACGATTCTGGCAAACTTTTCCTATATTGATTTTTTTATTCTTCACACTTCGAACGCCTACCTTTTTGAGTATAATCAAATGTTAAGTCAAAAATCAAATCACCATTAGGTTAGAAAACTTATTAATATATTTATGTTTTTAGACAGCTCAAAGTTGCAATTGTGGCTCCACTTCCTACAACACCGGTTATGGCTTGAATTATGGCTATGGAGCCAACGCAGCTGGTTTGGGATACAATAGATACGGATCTTTGGAGCTGATCAGTGGATCTCCCAACACCCCTAATGGAATCAGCGTGTTAGCTGAAAACCTTGAGTTGGCTGGACCTGTAGCAGTGAGTGGTTCTATGCCTTTCGCTGGATCAGTTGGCATCTGTGGTACCGTACCAACCTGCGGTTCTGCTGGAGTGTCGTACAGCACAGCTCCAGGAGCAGGTCTCACCAGCAGCGGCTGCGGAGCTGGACTCGCCGGAACCGGATACGCTGGGGCTGGACTCGCTAACAACGTCTACGGACTTATCGGAGCTCGCTCTGGATGTGGATGTAACTGAATTTATCTTAAACTTTTTAATACCACGAAACGTAATAAATAATGCTTCACGAACCTTCCAAATGTTTTTTTTCGGTACCTAAATTAAAGGAATTTCATTTGAAATTTGTAGCACAGGGATGAATTCTGAACGAGAATGTTTCACAGTATTGTTGATATAATTATTTTAAATGGACAGATAATTCACATTTAACGTGGCAGATTATTGCTGCATTGCATATACTAATTCTTACATGAATTGTTATAACTCCGTTATGATGATATCTTATTGGGTTTTTCTATGCTATAAAATACCTCAATAAATGAATCAGTCCGGAGCCCTTCTCTATTCGATTTAGCTTAGGTACTCTCCTTTGCCCCACCAGGGTACATATAAAATCATGATGAAGTTGCACAGGCGACAGGGCCAGCAGCAACCAATCCATTCGAAAAAAAAACCAGTCTGGAATAATGAGATCAGTTTAGGGAGTCAACTTATAAGAGCAATGGTATCTCTATGATGATGTGCATGTGCATGAGTAAACGGGAAATACACGAATTGGTTCAGAATCATGTTCATGGATGACTATTAAACAGAGATGTGTGAAAATGATTATGGACTTAGAGTTAGAATCAGTTGACAGAGTTGCAAGAGATAATTTACATTGCATGTGCGTCCTTAAAGAGAAAAGGAATGAAGGGGAATTTGGATTAAACCAAAAACATCGTTTTTGAGAGACAGTGAAATGTGACAGAATTTGCGATTGAAAGTGATTTTAAAAAAGAAGAACATCTATATTAGTTTGTATATCTGGGCAATTTGTTTATTAAGCAGGGAAAATGTGATGAAGATGTTGAAAGAAAAGTGAAAAAGGGACATGCTGTAAATGAAGCAATGAATAATCTAATGACCAGCCAATCGGTGGCTGGAAATGCCCGATTGGCTGTGCATGATGATGATGATAGCTTGTTCCTACGCTTATGTATGGCAGAAGAAGCATGAAAGTTGAGTAAATGTAGTAGAGATGAGGTCTTTCAGAAAACTTTCTAATGTTCGGTCATGTGATCAAGTGAGAAATAGCGTAATTCGTCAAAGGTGTGAAGTGAAATATTGTAAAAAAAAGAATGTCAAGATGATTTAGGTAGGTCTATATATGGTCGCCTGATTGCCTGAGCAGTTTACAAGCCATAACATCCAATCCATTTAGAAGTAAGAATGAATTACCCATTATATTAGAAATCAAATTTCATCTCTTCACTTGTCATTCGAAAAAAAATTACATTATCATTGGCTGGATTCCCAGTCACTGTGGCATTTCTGGAAATGAGTTGGCTGATAATTATGCAAAGTTAGCCATTAGTTCCGGCTGTATTGATTACTCATTAATCTATAGTCATGATTTATGCCCGTTAGCCAGGCCTTGAATGTTTGAATCTTGGAAATTGCTTTGGCTCCAGTCAAAATCTTCAAAAGGTAAATATTACGGTGATATCCAGGGTGACGACATTCCGTCTAGACCTTGGTTTTTCAAATATAAATCTGCTGACAAATGGGTAGCATCCACTATTTGTAGACTTCGTTTGGGTCATTCGTGTACTCCGGTTCACCTTGCTAAAATAAGGATAAGGGACAGTTCGATTTGCGAGTGTGGATTAGATGAAGGAACAGTTGACCATATTTTTTTCGCATGTCCTAATTTATCATTTTCTTTATATGATGTTTTGCCTCCTTTCATCCCTCTTCCTACTAATTTTAAATATTTACTTTGTTTTGTATATACCATATACCCCATTCATTAAAACTTTGTGTCATTTCATCAAGGTCCATAATATAAAATTATAATTCATTTTTTTTGTTCATATTGTTAATTTTGTAGTAAATATTTTGTTGTTAATATTTATTTTATTTTTCAACCATGAATGATCAATGAGTGTTTCAAAATTTTCTTAACTTTTCAATATGTGTTTTCTTTTCACTGGACGTTGGCAAAGTTACTGTGTTAAAACACGGTCAAAGGCCATTGAAGAAAAATTGAATTGAATATATGATCGCATATATAGACTTGTCCTATTTTAATAACGAATAACGTTCTAAGGCTCAACAATTACGCTTAAAAATATTTTTGGAGAGAACCAAATATGTTATGTTTTTTCAATGCATTATTTTATTAGAAGAGTTTTATATTACCTTTAAACTATTATGACGAATAAATAGAATTTAGTACTACTTGTTATATTTTAAACATATTATACCACAAAAACTTATAGAAGTAGCTCTTGGCGACTTACTGTCCTCTTCAAATGGTTGAAATGTTAATTTTTTTTATTGAATCGGTATAATTATTTGATGCTTTTGATAACAAATAAATTTTACTTTAATTTTGACTTTTGATTATGTATGTATGAAATAATCAATAATTTCATGAAATAGTCACATTTCATGATGTGGCCAACTTAGTTTGACCAAATCATAAAATCGTCAACGTTTGACGTTTGTTTGGCTAGAGCGTAGAAATAGGGTGACATGTAAAATGCGACCCAAACTCTACGGGTTTTTAACATATTGCTGAGTTTTTGCGTGATTTGCATAGTAATCGAGAACCTATTCGTCGTAAACTCTTTTGTTATCACTTTCTTCCTCGTTTAATAAATAACAAATTATTATTTTTTTTACTGCGAGAAACAACATTTTCGCCAGCGGTCACCATCTTCACACATAATGTAACTACATTACGATTTGACCAAATAATCTTAACCATTTCAAGAACGCCGTGCGTTTATTTGCCCATATCGCGAAATGATTTCTTATCATTGATATGCCCAAACCACATCATGATGTGGCCAATAAGGAGTAAAACTAATTTATAAAATTCACGATCACTTCATGATGTGCGTAGTTCTACGATGTGGCCACGACATATATAACAACAGAACACAACGAATACATATGGGCTATGAGAAGACTGTGAGAGAAGCAAGATATATTTGTCAGGATCACGGAAGTGGCGATCTGTAGTCTTTTTCTACCCCAATGGTAATAAATGGTGCGAGTATAAGCAAAAGTTATGTTAAGTTATTTTTAGCATAATTACGAGTGTGTAACCTTGTGCTCTTTATGTTACTGATAATTGGCTTTTATTTATACTTTTCAGTTAATATTCAACTATTACTAGCTGCAAGTTTTCTTTAAACCTAGATATATATAAAATAATAAAGTGGTGATAGTTACACTATTTATAACTGGAGAACGGATAAACCAATCTGGCTGAAAATTGTCGGAAAGGTAGCTTAAACCCAGGAAAAGGACATAGGATATATATCATCACGCTAAATATCGTAGAGGATAAGCAGTAAAAGTGTTAAATAACCATCCGTACGAAGCCGGGGCGGACCAATACTATCAAATAAAATAAAGAAAGGTGCGTATGTTGCGCTAGCGAATGAATTTTGCAAGCGGTGCATTTTCAAGTCAAACGTAGGACAGATTATATTATTTTAGTCTTCAACTGGGAGTTACAAATTAACAATTTAACATCACTTAAATAATTAAAATTCAGTAATTTAGTAATCTACATTTCATACGCATATATTTTACTTACTACGCCCAAAAAGCTGTACGCGCCTACAGATCTGTGTTTTGTTTCTAAAATCATTATGTCTGGGTAATTTATTAAGGTAATTTACAACAAAGAAAACCACTGCAACATCTCTACAAGTCTGGGTCATCACAAATCATATGACTATGCGTTTATACAATCCAGCAATAATCTGGCAAAATGATTACCCTAAATATCCTGTGACAAACCCTTGAGCGGAAATTATCCCTGCGTCACCTCTACGGGGGAATACTGCTTGTATATGGATGGCTATATTGATATGTTACAGCTTTTTTTACAAAGTAAACGTTCTTTTATAGGCATTTAGTCACTCTAAAAGAAAATATTTTGGAGGGTTCACATTGCATTTATTACATTTTGTCACACTTAAATGTTTTTCCTACATTTAGTTACATCCACATCCAGAGCGAGCTCCAATAAGTCCGTAGACATTGTTAGCAAGTCCAACTCCAGCGTATCCGGTTCCAGTGAGTCCAGCTCCGCAGCCGCTGCTAGTGAGACCTGCTCCTGGAGCTGTGCTGTACGACACTCCAGCAGAACCGCAGGTTGGTACAGAACCACAGATGCCAACTGATCCAGCGAAAGGCATAGAGCCACTCACTGCTACAGGTCCAGCCAACTCAAGGTTTTCAGCCAAGACGCTGATTCCATTAGGGGTGTTGGGAGATCCACTAATCAGCTCCAAAGATCCGTATCCATTGTATCCTAAACCAGCTGCGTTGGCTCCATAGCCATAATTAAAGCCATAACCGGTGTTGTAGGAAGAGGTTCCACAATTGCAACTTTGAACAGTCTAAAAACAAAGATATATTAATAAAGGCTATAGCATGGTGATGTTATTATAGATTCAATATTTGCATGTGTTCAAAAAAGTAGGTTTTCTAAGTGTGAAGAATAAAAGAGCATGTATAAGATTGATAAATGCAGATGATGCTCGAGAGGTTTCCCAAGATCGTACAAAGTGATAATCGATAGTCACTACCAAACCCAATGGGAACTAATGGCGTAAATATTATGTAGGTACGGTTGGTTTCACTTAAAAAGCCAAAAAACCGAAAGTATCCAAATGGTTTAGTGATTCTTGGTTGAATATTGACACTATAAATTGAAATGTGGTACTTTTAAAATAATACTTGGTATTTGTTACAGACGTAAACTTCACGAAAAAAAATTAACAATGGCTATTTGCTTCAATGACACTTTTTTTAAAAGTCGCCAGCTTACCAGTTTTAATAAATATATACCTGGATCAGAAGAACTGATGCGACAATAGCGAACACAACTTTTGAGGCCATTTTTTGTATTCTTGCTTAAATGAGTAAGAAGGAATGTAATACTAGTGTGAGAAATATTATTATTTTATACGTTTTGAGATGAGCATTGCGTAATTTATCTCAATGAATTGCCTATGCATTCTGAAGAAATTGGAACGTGATCATGTACCATGATGAAGAAATAATGCTTATTTAATCTATGGAAAGTACTTGTTATTATTACAAAGTAATTGTCAACAAATTTATATCAACATTTTCATATAAGTATAAATAGGCGCTTTTAAGTTAGAGAAATCATTCCAGAACAGTCGCTCGAAGAATAACTTAAAATGGCCAACTTTGCAGTTCTTTTATTGTGCACATTAGCACTCTTCATACAGGTGATTTCCATTTTTGTACGCAATTAATTTTATATGAAACCGGCTAGTAAAATTATTGGTAGCTAATTTTTATTTTACGTCCTTGGAGCTTCGTTTTAAGTTCTCTTTTTTGGTTTTAAGCTTATTTAAAAAAAATGCCATTTGCTTTGTTTGATGATGATCAGCATAAGTTGACATCTTTTGATGTACAATGCGAGGTCGTTCATCTATTAAATTTATTATTTTGCCTAGTTATATTACAAATAAATAAATAATAAATTCAAAATTTTGGGATATATATTGGATAAAACAATGTCTGTTACACTGCATAATATTTTTTATGCTTATGTTTTACAAATTCCGTATATTTATTTCACTAAGCAAATGTTTCTTTATTACAGGCCGTTCTTTCCTGTGGTTGTAATGCTGGTAGCAATTACGCCAATATTGGCTATGGGAACATCGGCTATGGCAACCTCGGCTACGGAAATGTTGGCTACGCTAACACCGGCTACGGCGGCGTCGGTATCGGCGAATTCGCCGCTGTTGGAGAGTTCCCGGTCGCCGGACCAGCCTACATCGACGGGTCCCTGCCAGTCTGCGGTGGCGTGCAGTTCAACGGAGATATATCTGCTGCCGGATGTGTAACTATCGCTGGACGCACTCCTTCTCTCTGCGGATGCAACGTCCCAGTTTACTCCCCATGCGGATGCGTTTAAAGAAATGACCTGATCGAAACAAAATAAACTCTGCAAACCTTATTGAATCAATTTAATTTTTACCTACTTACTTCACTTACTCATTTTATCCCACGGCAACGCTGGCTACGGCTACGGTAACATTGGCTACGGCGGCTCCGGTATCGGTGAATTCGCCGCTGTTGGAGATTTCTCAGTCGCCGGACCAGCCTACATCGACGGGTCCCTGCCAGTCTGCGGCGGCGTGCAGTTCAACAGACGTGTCTGCTGCCGGATGTGTTACTATTGCTGGACGTACTCCTTCTCTCTGTGGATGTAACGCTCCAGTCTACGCACCATGCGGATGCTTCTAAAAACGTTGTCCCGATTGAAATGTAATAAATTATGCAGACCTTATTGAATACAGATATTTTATTACTACTTACACTTTTGCCTAGACTACAATCATGTATATCATATTAATTGATTTAGACAGACCTCTCCGAAGGACTCAAATACTCAAAGTAGAATAAATTGAGTTCGGTTTTCAGATTCAGACAAATTTATGTAAAAAGTAGTAGCAGATGTATATACTAATACTTTTGTATCTTACATACATACATATACTCACGGCTATAAATCCCAGCCAAGAAGGGGTAGCCAGAGCTAAGGAATTAGAAATTCCTCAGCCACTTTTGGAAATGTGAGTAGGGAAAAGATGGTAAAAATAAAGGTTGTTGGTCTCCAACCGCATCGCCCAAAAATCCCTTAAAAGCCCCAATACCGTTAGTCGCCTTTTACGTACTGTCTACCCACCGGAAAAAATGGGATAGTGCTATTCTAAGCCGACACTACACAGCAAAGCCAACACTACACAGCAATATTTATATCTTGTGTGACATTTTAACCCTTTGGGTAGATGCATTGGGTCGACATGGACTTTCTTGTCAGCGAAGTGCCGGCCGTTTATCCAGACATGCAACGATCAATAACATCTTAAGGCGTGCATTAGTAAGTGTAGGTGTTCCATCCGTTTTAGAGCCAAGTGGTTTGACACGCGATGATGGAAAGAGGCCGGACGGCATGTCACTGATCCCCTGGGCTAACGGGCTTCCGTTAGTTTGGGATGCGACATGTGTCGATACTTTCGCCGGTTGCCACGTAGCTTCCGCTTCTCGCAGGGTTGGTTCAGCGGCTACTATTGCTGAGGCCAACAAAAAAGTGAAATATTCCTCTCTACCCCAAGGATATTATTTTGTCCCCTTTGGGGTGGAGACTTTGGGGCCTTGGGGTCCGGAAGCACGTGGTTTATATAAACAGTTAGCTTGCCGTCTTATTGAAACAACTGGGAACCCAAAGGCAGGCTCTTACCTTGGACAAAGACTTAGCATTGCCATACAACGCGGCAATGCTTCCAGCGTCCTAGGTACCCTTCCCCGAGAAGAGGAGCTGGAAGATGTTTTTAGATTTTAAGTTTTTAGGTATCTATTATGTAAATAAGTGTTATACTTATTATTATTTTTTAATTAATATATATTTCTTTTTGTAGCTGATGTATATAACTAAGTAGATTTTAATTTAATGCCTTTTGTCTTCTGTATATAATATATACTTTTAATCTAAGTCAACTTATCACAATACACCCTTTGGGTTTATAATAACGGTTATTTAAAATAACATACATACATATTCTCACGACTAAAATTCCCTAGAAGGGGTAGCCAGAGCCAAGGAATTGTAAATTCCTCAGCCACTTTTGGAAGTTGAGTGGGGAAAAGATGGTAAAATAAAGAATTTTGGTGATAAGTCTCCAATCGCATCGCCCAAAAATCCAATAAAAAGCCCCAATACCCTTAGTCGCCTCTTACGACACCCGGGGGTAGAAAGGGGTAGCGACAGTCTTAGCAGGCACTACACGGAAAATTGATTCTTATATTGTGCTTATGATACCTAGAGTTATTCAAAGACTTTGAAACACTTAAAAATATTGTTGTATGGTAAAATAAAATACAATATTTATTCATACAGTTATGTTTATTTTACACATATAAGAATATAAAAAGAAAAAATAACAAACCATATCATTATGTAATAATTTGCGTAAATTTTTATAATCCGTTTTACCATCCCACTGTCAATATTACATGCATACGCTCACGGCTATAAATCCCTGGAAGGGGTAGCCAGAGCAAAGGAATAAGAAAACCTTAGACACTTTTGGAAGTTAGGTAAGGAAAAGATGGTGAAATAAAGAATATTTGTGATGGGTCTCCAACCATATCAACCAAAAATCTCTTAAAAGCCCCTACACCAAATAATATTTACATACATACATAGCCTCACGGCTATAAATCCCTTGAAGGGTAGCAAGAGCTCAGGAATTAGAAATTTTTCTGCCACTTTTGTAAATTGAGTGGGGAAAAGATTGTAAATAAAAGGTTGTTGGTGATGGGTCTCCAACCGAACCGCTCAAAATCACTAAAAAAGCCCTAATATTTTTAACTGCCACGTACACCCACCGGAAAAATGGGATAGTGTTAGTCTAAGTCGACACTAAACGGTAAATATTACTTACAAAATAATTGAGGCATCCAACAAACTGATAACAGACCGTGATTTTTTCGACAATTAAGTGAGCTCTTTTTGTAGGCAATCTATTATAACTGGTCCAATTTTCGTAAAACTTTTTCCTAGTAAAACTAGTTTTGTAATAAGAACCTATAATGAAGGAAAAAACAACATAATAGTGATGTTCAGTTTTTTTTTTAAATCGCTTACGTTAATGTCGTAGAACCCTTATAAAATTGGCAGCCGCAAACATCCGCAGCAAGTGACAGTTGTTTATAAAACTAAATTGTCTATTGATTAATTTGGTATATAAAGCATCAGTAGTTGTGAGTGGACTCACACTATGCCTCCACTCAGTGGAGGCATAGTTAAAACTTACGTTAAATCCAAACATTCACGCCTAACTTAGATTTCGAACGTGTTGTGTAGCATACAAATAAGTTATAGAATAGGAAATAAAATTTCGCTATAATGCATAGAATATTAATAACACACTTTCATCTTTAATATATATATTTTTTGTGTCAATATCTGCAATAGATTTTGAAATATAATCAAAAACGTTTACACGAATTTTCGCTACAAAATAAATCAAACTGCTTCAAACGACTCATGTGTTCACTTTCGATGAAAATTTAAAGACGAAAGAACAAAATGACGGGTCGAACAATTTTATTTCATCATTATTTGGTTATTTGAGGTATGATGATCAATATAAAGTGGATATATCTCATTGTAAATGTTTTGGATTTTTGGCCTACAGCGGGACCTGTGTGCAGAGCTTCAAAATTCGAAGCTATCACCTCAAATTAATCACACTAAGTGATGTTATTGTTAGAGTTTGTTAAAAATGAAAGAAAAAATAAAAGAAAATACTATATCTAAAATTATATAGTAAATATTAGTATAGATTATACTAAAACTAAAATTAAATTAGTTGCTGAAAAAAAACACGATGCCACATGATTTATTATAGTCGTTTATCAAGGTTTCGTTGAAATTTTATATAATAGTGTCAAGTCTAGTATTTAATTATTATTATTTCTTGATCATCACCAAATGCATTATGAATATCTGGGAAGTCTGTTTACTAGAGATGAAAAGTGTGTTGAAGATATCGAGAGAAGATTGAAAAAGAGTAATGCGATTAATGGAGCACTGCATAGTCTAATGTCTAGTCAATCGGTGTCCGAAAAGGCCCGAATGGCTGTGCATGATGCTGTTCTTGTTCCTACGCTTATGTATGGCATTGAATGTTGGGTGCGGCAAAAGAAACATGAAAGCAGAGTTAATGCAGTAGAAATGAGGCCCCTCAGAAAAGTTTGTAATGTAAGGTTATGCGATCATGTGGGGAATGACGTGATTCGTGAAAGGTGTGGAATAAAAGACGATATTGTAAGTAACGATGGATTCGTTTATTACTGAAAGGATTGAGAGCCACTGCCATGACCAAACTCAGAGGCACAGATAGAAAAATATATGATATATATGATAAAGAAGATGTATACATTGCAACCAGAGGGTAAATTGTAGGAAAAGCATATACCAAGGAAATGTTTGTATGGTTTTACGAAAGAGGATAAAGTGCGATGGTGGACAGAACTTTCCTCAATTTACATACATACATATTCTCACGCCGTTAGTTCCCATTGGGGTTGGCGGAGACTATCGATCGCCACTTTGTACGAGCCTGGCAAACCTCTCTAGCTTCATACACATCCATCAATCAACCATGGTTTCGGTTTTATCCACATTCACCCTCATACCCTTTCTTCTAAAAATTGCACATACAATATTCATCATCGGTTGCAAGGTGAGGGATCTCGGTCCAGTGTATGTTCAGTAAGCAGGTGAACTATCCAGCACACTCACCAAATGCCCTACCGCAAACGTCCACGTTCGTGCACCCTGGAAATGCATAGCTACTAACAGGACCTGCTTATCTTTTTAATACCTACTCCTGTGGCGAAAGCAGCTAATTGCGGAGGGATACCCCTATTCCTCTCCCCATCCCGACCCCATCCCATATTTACATAAGTATTTATTAACACCTTGTATTTATACTTACATCCTTTTATCAATATCTAATTCCCAAACTACAGATATTTATCTATTATAATATAATTTATAATCTGTCCTTCTTGAATTATATTTATCAATTTCCTTATTATAATATATATCTTATATCATCCTGGAGGAAGGTAACCTCGACTCCAAAAATCCAAACCCTTAATCCCCCTTATTTGTTTAAGGTTTTTCTTTTAAATTCAAAATGGAACAACAGGCATCTAGTAAAAGAACTACCCAGGCGGGTCCTCACGACGTGAGGGAATCCCGCCCTAGTCCCACAAGACTAGGCAGTCCCCATCGTATTCTGGGGGGGACGTCTAAATGCCGCAGTGAAGATGGAACGGGAGGAGCCGCATCCGCAGCTCATTCGGCTGCTATTTCAGCGCCCTCAAAATATGACAAACATAATTCAGCGGCTGCTCTAGCGCCCGATTTCGCCAAGGACCAACCACAGAACTCCTGGCAGCTTGTGGTGCCTCGCATCAAAGCTGTCAAGAAAAGCAGTCAAGGCCAACGAAGACCACGCCAAAGATCACCGGCACCGTCAACCTCCTCTAGCAGAAGGCAGCATCCGGAGGCGGGACCCTCCCACAGAGAGGACCGGCCCCGATCGGCAGACTCCAACTCCCGCAACGCTCCCCGCCAGTATACTGAAAGGGAGCGAGGCCGAGAAGGTAGTCATAGCCGAAAGGGGTCACCACCTCGAAGTGGAGAGAGCACCCGATCCGAGCGCCCTCAAGAATCTGCTGAGGAGGAAGACAGAAAGAGATACAGAAGATATCGAGGGACACGGGCAGGAAGAGGAAAACGCATCCCAAACACCGAACGCAGCCACCCCCACCACGACAAAACCCACACAGAGGCGAGTTATACAAAACGAGAACGGCCGAACGACACGATTTCCCCATCACAAACACAACCCGGACCAAAAAGGGCGAAGACAGAGGACCGACAAACTACATCCAAACGCGGAAGCTACGCAACCGCAGCGAAAAGCCATGCAGCCGAACTGAGCATGGCAATCTGCGTAAATCCGCCCCGAGACCTGACCCCAAGTGAAGGAGAATGGATAAAAGACAATCTGTCAAATCTAATATTCGATTGCGAGGACACAATCCTACCAGAATTCCAGGGCTTTCCCGTCATCATCGACGGAGCACTAAGAATCTGGTGCAAAAATGACAACGCCAAGAAATGGCTAGAAACCAACATCACGAAGATGAAGTGGCCAAAGGACACAGAGACACTGATAGCGGTCAAACAGGCTGAAGTTCCGACCCGGGTACGCTGTATACTGTTTGTCCCCAACTACACCGGGGACCTAGAGCGGCTGAACAAAGTCCTGATTGGCCAAAATCAACAATACGATGTCAAGAAGTGGCACCTACAAGAAGCCATAACATCCAAAGAAGGTAAGTGGATTGGCACGTACCTCACGCTTCACCTACCCCCTGAAGAGGTAGATAAATTGGTAAGGGAGGAAAGGAAAGTATCCTTCCTCCTAGGAACAATATATGTACGCTTCTTAAACAAGGGCGTACTATCAGATAAGCCTCCAGAACCCGAGACTGAGACAAAACCAAATATGGACAAAGAGAGTACCAACATGGAGACAGACGAAGTCAAATTAACTGAGACGGAAATACTGTCACTCAAAGAGGAAACAGAGAGGATGGCCAATATGGCCCTAGAACAGAGCCAAAGAGCGGAGAGTTGGCTACTGAGATCATCTCCCAGACCAGACGACGACAACCAGACTGAGACGGAAGGAGTCGACCTAACCAGTGATGGCCTCTCAGAATAACAGCACGAACAAGACACCAGACGACAATGGCCCATGTCAGCAGATTAACGGGGCCATAAGTAACAATAATAATAATAATAAAATAAAAATAATACAAGCAAATCTCATGCATAGCCGAACGGCAACATCAATTATGAGAAGAATACTTGAAACAAATAATAACACTATCGCACTCATTCAAGAACCATGGGTACGAGATAACAGAATCTGCGGCCTCAGTAACATCGGAGGTAAGCTCATCCTTGATACAACAATATCAGACACACCAAGAACCTGTATATATGTTCCCAAACACTATAACACCACACCCTTATCTTAATTCTGCTCCAGAGACCTAACAGCAATCAACCTGAAGGTCAAAAACGAAGAAGAGGACACCACAGACATCATACTAGCCTCAGTCTACATGCCGGGGGACAACGACAACTGCCCGCCCACAGAAATGACTGAACTGGTAAACCACACAGACATACACAACCTTGAAATCATACTCGGCGCAGACACCAATGCCCATCACCCCATGTGGGGTTCCCCCGATTCTAACAAAAGAGGAGAGTCTCTCTCACTCTACTTACTCACAACTAACCTTAATATACTCAACATAGGGTCAGAGCCTACCTGGGTAACTTCCCGGGGTCAAACTAGAATAGATGCCACATTTGCCACCAATCAAGCTTACACAATGATTGGGTAGTATCAAAAGAACTAACTTGCTCTGATCACAGGTGGATACGATTCAATCTAAACTGCAACATCAAACCGCCGGAACCTCGACGGAATCCACGGCGGACTGACACAACCATTTTCAAAAGCCTCGTTGAAAAGGAACTCCAAAGTCACGAGCGCAAGGTAATGAAAGAAGACACTAACCAAATAGACACAAATGTAAGTATCCTTAAAAATGCTTTAATTAACTCATACAATATCAGCTGTCCACTAAAACAGGTATCCAACGAAGTAAGGAACAAATGGTGGAACCCCAAACTAGCCCGACAAAAAGAAGAACTAAGAAAATTCTTCAACATAGCAAAAAACTCAAGACAAAAATCAGACTGGGAAGTTTTCAGAAAAGCACGAAACCAATACAAAAAAGACACAAGAAAATGCAGCAGGAAAGCATGGAAACAATTCACAGAAACAATCGAATCCAACAATGAAGCCAACAGGGTAAGAAAAATACTATCGACAAACGACAGGAATACTCTGGGCACTCTCAAAAGAAGAGACGGTACCTACACTAGGTCAGACCAGGAAACATGCACAGAACTCCTAGAAACACACTTTCCCAACTGCAACATAGCAAACGGGAACAAATGGGAAAACCCTAAAACAAACCCCACGCAAACTGACTGGACATTAGCCAACAAGATAACTACTAAAGACCGCATTAAATGGGCCATAAACACCTTCGAACCATACAAATCCCCTGGCTTAGATGGTATAATACCTGCCTTCATGCAATGGGCTGAGAACAGCGTCATCCCATGGCTTCAGGACATCTTTGTGGCATGTTTAGCCCACCAATATATTCCCGTACAATGGAGAGAAGTAAGAGCCACATTTATACCCAAACCGGGAAAAACAGACTACACCCAAGCCAAATACTTCAGACCCATAAGTCTGTCATCCTTTATGCTGAAGACACTAGAACGACTATGTGACCGACATATTAGAGACGGTCCGCTCAAAGCCAAGCCACTTCACAAATACCAACACGCATATACCACAGGCAAATCGACAGAAACAGCACTACACGACGTAGTAGCAAAGATCGAAATAGCCATGAGCCAGAAAATGATGACACTAGCTGTGCTAATAGATATTGAAGGAGCCTTCGACAAAACCGCATTCCAAAGCATAAAAAACGCACTAGAGAGATACAATATCGATCATACTCTCAGTGGCTGGATCGGAAATATGCTAGGACGAAGAGCCGTCCAAGTCGCCCTTAACGAAGCCACCAGAGCAAGAGTCATGAGAGGATGCCCCCAAGGCGGAGTACTATCCCCACTCTTGTGGAATATGGTAGTAGACGAACTTATACGACGACTGAACAACAAAGGATACTATGCAATAGGATATGCAGACGACATAGCTATCCTAATCGACGGTCCAAACGAGAAAACAATATCGAATCAGATGAGCCAAGCACTGAAAATCGTAGAAAACTGGTGCAAAGAACAACAATTAAGTGTAAACGCAAACAAAACGGATATGATCCTATTCACAAGAAAGACCAAAATAAATTTCAACGACCCGCCAACACTCTTCGGGACAACACTCGAACTATCGAACGAAGTAAAATACCTAGGAGTCATCCTAGATAGTAAACTCAACTGGAGTAAACACGTGGACAGAACGATAACTAAAGCCACCATTGCATAATGGCAATGTAAAAAGATACTAGGGAAAAACTGGGGACTTCATCCCCGTATCACACGCTGGCTATACACCACAATTATAAGACCAATCATCTCTTACGGAGCACTAGTATGGTGGCCCAGAACCGTACAAAGCACCTGTCAAAAAATTCTGGAAAAGATGCAACGAGCAGCCTGCATAGCCATAACAGGAGCCATGAAGACAACGCCAACTGCAGCCCTCCAAGCAATGCTAAACCTGCCACCGTTACACTTATACATTCAACAAGAGGCAGCAATAACAGCCATACGACTTGAAACAAGCAAAATGCTACGCAAAGACTGTAGAATAAAGCACACAACAATCAAAACAGAAGCCTACCGATATCAACCTATGTTAGAAGGACCATGCGACAAAATAAAGAAGAGATACATCTTTAACAAACAATACGTAGTTCTACTACATGAAGAACAAAAAGACTACTCCAAATCCAATGAATTACTGATATATACAGATGGATCGAAGACAAAAGATGGAACAGGCGCAGGAGCCTTCTCACATGACCTCAACATCAAAACATACAAAACACTAGGCCAATACAACACAGTATATCAAGCAGAATGCATCGGAATACTGCTAGCCGCTACAGCCATACTGGAAAGAAAGGTAAACACCACAAACATCAAGATACTCTCAGACAGCAAAGCGGTATTGCAAGCACTGAAGAGCAACACCATAAATAACGGACTAATCCTACAATGTCACCGAACATTAGAGAAAGTCACTGAAACAAACGAAGTCACACTACAGTGGATAAAAGGACACAGCAATTCGCTAGGAAACGATGCAGCTGATGAGCTAGCTCGTAGAGGATCCGACAACATAATAGAAGGACCAGAACCAATAGTACCAATTCCCTTCAACCAATACCGCACCTGGTTGAGGCAACGCACACAAGAACAACATAACTCTCTCTGGCGTGAAATAACTGAATGCCGCCAGTCTAAAGAAGCGATGCCGGACATAGATAAAAAACTAACAAGACGACTATTTCGACTAAACAGGAGAAGCCTAAGAACGATAACAGGAATAATTACTGGTCATTGCTCATTGAATAAGCACTTTCACAACATCGGTGTAACAGATAGTCCTCTGTGCAGAGCATGCATGGAAGCCGAGGAGACAGTAAATCACGTCATGTTTGAGTGCCAGGCTTTAAACAGCCCGTACTCAAAAGATAGGACAAAAACAGGTAGTACAAAAAACTCTCTAAAAGACCTAGGACAACTTGAAAGATTTTGGACAGAGTTAGGGTGGATTGAATAAGACGGCCAGGGCCCACGTAAAAAAGTTCCATTAGGGAGCTATGTGCGGAAACCAAAACACTAATCTATCTATCTATATTCATCATCTCTTGAAACTCTTCAGCCGACGATGCAAGTAACACTTGACCATCAGCATAAAAGAGGCATTTAATGATGAATCCACCCATTCTCAGTCCTTAATCACTTTCACGCAACTCTATCAGACTGTCATCCATGAACAAATTGAAGAGTCACGGAGAAGCTACACAATCCTGTCGGACACCCCGAGAGATACCGAAACAGTCAGTATTTTCCCCGTTTACTCTTACACATACATTGGAATCCACACAGAGTGATACCAGTGCACGTATAAGTTGACTCCCCAAGCTGAACTTGGACAACACTCCCATAAACACTTTCTTACGACCCGACCCTATCATACGCCTTCTCGAAATCTATGAAGGAGCAATAAATCTTTCGGTTCTTAGCAAAGATTTTGTCAGTGATGCTTCTTAAAGATAAGATTTGGTCCATACATCCCATTCCCTTTCTAAATCCTGCTTGCACATCCCAAATTTTATCATCCGTTTCATTCATCACTCTTGAAATCAAAACCTTGGCATACAATGGACCAACAATGTTGAGTAGGCTGATTCTACGGTAATTTTTATCCTCCCGGTGTGACCCCTTTCCTTTATATAGAAGCACAATTAACGCCTTGCCCCAGTCTTGTGGTACTTTGCCAATCGACCAGCATTTTGGAAAAGAAAGTACAAACTTTTGGTTATTCCTAAAATTATCAGAAAGTTTCTTCCTACACCACATTTAACAATCAATATTAAATCTAATTTTAACATTGTTTTACGAGACCAAACTTAAGAGTATTCAAATTAATTTTTGGCAATTAGGGCTATAGGCGGAGAGTAAACGTTGTTATATCCGCAAATAGAGAAGTAGGAGTTCTTGCGTAGGTAGACAATGACCCTTAATAGATATATGGACTAGAAAAGCGAATCATATCCTATTTAAGAATCAAAACCCAGAACAAGGTAAACAAAAACACAAAATACGGCTTGCAAGATTGTAATTCGGTTATGTTTCGCAAAATTCATGATCTTCAGTTGCATCCGCATGAGGAAACTGGGGCGTAGACTGGGGCGTATCCACCATTGTTGCATCCGCAGATAGCGGGAGTTCTTCCATAAACAGAGACAACTCCAGCAGCCGGGATGTTACCGTTGAACTGCACGCCGCCGCAGACTGGCAGGGACCCGTCGATGTAGGCTGGTCCGGCGACTGGCAGCTCTCCGACTGCGGCGAACTCACCGATACCGACGCCACCGTAGCCGGTGTTGGCGTAGCCGATGTTGTTGATGCCGTACCCAGCGTAGCCGTAGCCGATGTTGTTGTAGCCAAGGTTGCCATAGCCAGCATTGTTGTAGCCGATGTTGGCATTGTTGATACCAGAATTACATCCGCAGGAGAATACGGTCTGTTAGAAAAAGTAAGAGTAAAATTATTACATATCGTTTTAATAAAACCAACCAACACTCAATAATTTCACTTGTAAAATTGAGCTTCTATCTAGAATTCTCATTTATTACAGGAGTCTAAATGTTGTAGAATTAGGTAGAACACCTCTTACCGTGCAGACGACTAGTGTTCTAAACCCGTTTCATGTGACAGTGTATTCGTACAAAACGGCGATAGGCCTGCCCCTATCACGTGATTACTGATCAAAGCAAAACGTGGGTACTCTGAACACCAGGTGACAATGTGACGTGCTGTTTAGAAGCATTAGTACCTCTGCCAACCCCTTCGGGGATAAACGGCGTGAACGTTTGATTAAGAGTTTGAGTTAGTTATATATGACACGGTATTTTATGTTTGTTTTCTTACCGGTCAAACGGTTAAAGTAAATAAATTGGTTTTGATTTCCGCGACATAAGTACATACATTTATACAGTTGAGTTGGTGAGATTTAACCCAGTTTTCTTTTTCGGAGAGTGTTGAAAGGACAATTTAGTTTTAATTGGCACTAAGCCAACGAATTGGGCTATGCTCAAATCACCCTATTCAGTAAGGGACAGATATAGGCTGTAAAGGAAACAATAATTTGATTAAAAAAAATACCTGAATAAGAAGCGCTTGGGCGCACAACAACAGGAATGCGAATTTGGCCATTTCAATTAATTTCTTCGAATGATGAATCGAGAATGACCTGATATCCATAACATCACCTATTTATACACCAAATTAGTTTAATATGTCAAAAGATAAGTGAATATAGATCAATACGTGCATTTTTCTCAAACTGTTATCAGGTTTGCTGAATTTGTTTAACAATTCGTAGAAAACAAATTCAATATTGCTTCACTTGAACCTGAGGATTTATCTCATTTTGAAACGATTGTTTCAACTGGTATAAAATAAGAGTTGTGTTTTTATTAAACCATTCTCAATAGCAACGCATCGAGATCAACTTTAAACATGGTTTTCACAGTAGCATTTGCTTTAGTCGCTTCAGTTCTGCTGGTTCAGGTATTAAAGACCTTACATACCTATATTACTTCTATCAGTTTAAAATAGGATAGTCAGAGACTACTGAATACAACTTCATAGATCGTCTAAATATTTTATGTGAAATTTTTTTGGACTTTGAACAATGTGTCATACAGGGTGTATCATTGAACTGGGTCAGTGTGGGGAAACCTGAATCTAAAAGACATAGAAATATCGGGTCTTACGAGCCATGAAATCGATTTTGGTAAAAATAAAAAAAGACACCATTTATACCTATTTTATCTTGAACACAGCTCAGGAATCGAACCCAAAAATTATGAAAAATAAAATTATTGCATTTCTGTTTAGATATTGACCGTATAGGTTTTGTTTACACCTTGTACATTATATTTGTATATTTTTGTTGTTTTTTATTACTTATGTGTCGTCGTATTAACTTATACTTATAAGTGATAAGTAAAAGATATTCGCTGTGTAGTATCGGCTTAGAATAGGACTACCCCGTTTCTTCCCACGGGTTCACGTAAGAGGCGACTAAGGGTATTGGGGCTTTTTAATGGATTTTTGGACGATACCGTTGAAGACCCATCAACTTCCAAAAGTGGCTGAGGAATTTCTAATTCCTTAGCTCTGGCTACCCCTTCTAGGGATTTATACCCGTGCGTATATGTATGTATTTATGTATGTAATAGATATTTGTTAATCAATTGCAAAAAGAAAATAATCCAACATTTTTATTGTTTGATTACAAATGGCTTTATACCATTAGGTCTGCTTGCTAGCTGATTATTGATTTGTTAATTATTCCTTTTACTTCTTTTTCAGACTGTACAAGGTTGCCCTTGCGGAACCTCTTCGTACAACACCGGCATATCTTACGGTTTGGGTAATGGAATCGGTTTAGGTAACGGAATCGGTTTTAGTTACGGTAATGCTGCTTCTAACTTGGGTCTTCTCAACGGAGTAAACGCAGCTAGTTTGGGATACAATGGAATCGGAGCTTTGGAGCTGCTCAGTGGATCTCCTATTACCCCCAACGGCATCAGCTTGTTGGCTGAGAACCTTGAGTTGGCCGGACCTGTAGCAGTGAGTGGATCTATGCCTTTCGCTGGATCAGTTGGTATCTGTGGTACCGTACCAACCTGCGGTTCTGCTGGAGTGTCGTACAGCACAGCTCCAGGAGCAGGTCTCACCAGCAGCGGCTGCGGAGCTGGACTCGCCGGAACTGGATACGCTGGGGCTGGACTCGCTAACAACGCCTACGCTATTGGTAACAACGCCTATGGACTTGGAAACAACCTCTACGGAGCTCGCTCAAGCTGTGGATGCTAAAAAATTATGCAACTCCAAAGATAAAAAACTTATTGAAAATACTTTCCAACTCCATTAAACAAATGATAATAAATAAACTTACAGCAAACTTATTTATGATTTGTTTTATTACCTACCCCTTGTAGGGATTTATAGCCGTGAGTATATGTATGTATGTATGTATAACATAAAACTTATAGAAGTCTCAGATGTTTTTTTTCAGTGAGTTGTTATTAGGCCATTTGTGTTGTCTTTTTGTGAATTGGCAGATGCAACTTATTTTGATTATAAAATTTCAAGTAGAAATACATGTTGCTGAAACTCATTTTTTATTAAGCTAACTTAGTTTTGTAAGGTTATGAAATGAATATTTTGGTAGGAGTTTTTGAATAAAACGTTTAATTTTTTATTTTATTGACTATTAGTTTTAGTAAATGACTTATAAATATCACAAATGTGATATTTATTAGAAATATACCGTTTTTTCGCGATATCCATCGATCTACGGAAAAATTGAAGAATGTTATGAAATTTAATTACCAAAATGGCCATTGACAAGCCACTGACATGCAATTGGCCTAGACCTCGTTTTTAAAACATACCCTTTTTATAATTTAAATCTTTTTGTTCATGAAAACCTCATGTGGGGATTATTACTAATAAATAAAGAATAAATAAAGGAAAGAAAAATTCCAATTGACACGGTAGCTCAGTTGGCAGAGCGTCGGGGCGTTTACCCGAGGTCGCGGGTTCGATCCCCGCCTGTGTCGAAATTTTTCTTTCCTTTACTTATTCTTTATTTATTAATACCCTTTTTATAATTTAAATTGATTAAAGGCATTAAACTAAATAACTTTGCCTATGGAATGTGTATCTAAAATATTGTAATTTTCAAAATAATAAATACTTAAAAAGTGTCGCTGCCTAGATCGAACTGGGAAAGTATGGTGAGTTTCTTAGCCTAATTAACTTTAATTAAATAACATGGTCAAAAGTCATAATAGAAAATGTGCTCAATGAGGCAGGTGTCCGAAGTACGAAGAATAAAAGAGCATGTATGAAAAGACTGATGGATGTGAATGAAGCTAGAGAGGTTTGCCAGGATCGTACAAAGTGGCGATCGATAGTCTCTGCCTACCCCAATGGGAACTCACGGCGTGAGAATATGTATGTATGTATGTATGTATGTATGTATGTAAAAGTCATAAGGTCAAATGACTAAGTACAACTCAGCCATGTGGGTTTCCTCGCGATGTTTTCCCTCACCGTTAACAACCATGATAAATTACCCAACCAAAAATATCTTTAGAAAAGACAAATTGGTGTAGGTCCGACCCGGGATTTGAACACTAGTCGTTTGCACGATAACCAGTGTTCTACCCATTGAGCTATCACGTCGTCTTATAAACAAATCTTAGTATTATATTTTACGAAATTGGATTGTGTTTTATGGCAATTATATATGTTTCACAATTATTTATATTCAGTAAAGTATTGCCGTAAAGTGCTGGCTTAGAATGACACTAGCTCTTTCTACCTACGAGTTTTTTACTAGGTTTTTGTAAATGCGGTTGGAACCCATCACCAACGATAACTTATTTCTACCATCTTGTCCCCTATCAACTTCCAAATGTGGCTGAGAAGTTTCTGGCTCTGAAGCTCTAGCTACTCCTTTTTGGGACTTATGGCCGTGAGTATATGTATATGTGTAAAGGAGAACACACAATTCAACATAACATAACATATACTCACGGCTATAAATCCCAAGAAGGGGTAGCCAGAGCTCAGGAATGTCAGGAATCCTCAGCCACCTTTGGAAACGTGAGTGGAAAAAAGATGTTAAAAGTAAAGGTTGTTGGTGATGGGTCTCCAAGCGCATCGCCTAAAAATCCAATGAAAAACCCCAATAGCCTTAGTCACCTCTTACGATACCCCACGAGAAAGGGGTAGCAACATTCTAAGCCGGCACTACACGGCATTCGTGAATATGTGTATACGTGTAAAGGAGAACACACAATTCAAACAATAAAAAAACAAGCTATTATAACTCGAAGTATTGGTATAATTTAGTTAGAGACTCTTCTTTAGAGCTATTGATTCATTTGTTAAATACAATTCCCGCTAAATTATCCCGCAAATTACAGTGTTCAAGATTTTGGACACAATAAGGACCCAATGCACACACAACTCGTTTCTTAACATATAGGTCTTTCCTCCTTATTTCCTGGAATAATTAATAGGTTGGCAACGATTAAGTTAAAGTTTTTTTTATTATCGGCAATTTTCATTGCATCTTCCGCATAGTAGTGAAGTAATCTGAAATTTTATTTATATATTCAAACTTGTTTATGTAATAAAACTTGCTGTGTAGTGTCAGCTTAGAATAGCACTACCCCATTGCTACCGGTAGATGTACGTGAGGGGCGACTAACGGTATTGGGGCTTTCAAGGGATTTTAGGGCGATGCGGTTGGAGACCCATCACCAACAACCTTTATTTTTACCATCTTTTCCCCACTCACATTTCCAAAAGTAGCCAAGGAATTTCTAATTGCAATGGGTGTCATAGGTTTTACTGATTTCGCTACAATGGGTGTCAGGTTTTACTGATTTCGCTACAAGTGGTGTCATAGGTTTTACTGATTTCGCTACAATGGGTGTCAGGTTTTACTGATTTCGCTACAAGTGGTGTCATAGGTTTTACTGATTTCGCTACAAGTGGTGTCATAGGTTTTACTGATTTCGCTAGAAGTGGTGTCATAGGTTTTACTGATTTCGCTACAATGGGTGTCAGGTTTTACTGATTTCGCTACAAGTGGTGTCATAGGTTTTACTGATTTGGCTACAATGGGTGTCAGGTTTTACTGATTTCGCTACAAGTGGTGTCATAGGTTTTACTGATTTCGCTACAATGGGTGTCAGGTTTTACTGATTTCGCTACAAGTGGTGTCATAGGTTTAACTGATTTCGCTACAATGGGTGTCAGGTTTTACTGATTTCGCTACAATGGGTGTCAGGTTTTACTGATTTTGCTACAATGGGTGTCGTAGGTTTTACTGAATGTCACTGGTTCAAATTATGCGGGCACGTAAACATAATTGAGTAGCAAGGCAGCTCAGAAGTACATGAAATCTTATTTCTTTTAAGGACCAGAATAATAAATTCTTAGTTCTTCTGCATTGTGTGAAAATTTGCGATGTTGGTTTCTCGAGAACAGATGAACCGATTTGGCTGAAAATTGATGGAGAGGTAGCTTAGAACCAGGAAAAAAATAAAGGATATATATCAGCACGCTTAATATCGTAGGGGGTAAGCGGTAAAAAATATTTTACACCATCCGTGCAAAGGAGCGGACCACTAGTTTTATAAAAATAACAAGCCTCGCTATAAATGTAATAAAATGACCTTCAAAATGCAGGAAAAATTTACATATTTTCGTGAAAGTGATTGAATGAAATTGGTCAAAGCCAAAATTAAAAAAAGGTTTGGTTTTTAAGTCTTATTCAATATATTTCATCATTCAATAACTTAGTAGCATCCACAAGATGAAGATGGTGCATATACAGGTGCGTACACTGGGGCGTTGCATCCGCAGATGGAAGGAGTGTTTCCTATAATAGTGACTAATCCTCCAGCTGGGATGTTGCCGTTGAACTGCACGCCGCCGCAGACTGGCAGCGACCCGTCGATGTAGGCTGGTCCGGCGACCGGCAGCTCTCCGACCGCGGCGAACTCGCCGATACCGACGCCGCCGTAGCCGGTGTTGGCGTAGCCTATGCTATTGCCGTAGCCAATGTTGTTGATGCCGTAGCCAGCGTTTCCGTAACCGATGTTTCCGTAGCCGATGTTGTTGTAACCAATGTTGCCATAGCCAACATTGTTGACGTAGTTGACTCCGGAATTACAGCCACAAGAAAATACGGCCTGTCGAAAAAAAACACCAAGTTATATTGAGGGATATAACTCAACTCAAACTAAACTCAACTCAAAATTTGCTACGTGAATTCCCAAAGGGGTGACAGAAGTACTGATCCTTCTGAACATCACGTGACATTAGTTTTTTCTGGTGAGCAGAGTACTTGATATGCAATAACTTGATAGAAGGCTGGTATAAGGCCGCTTATTATGAATACGCTATCACATGACCAAGTATAACTCAGGCATGTGCTTTTCCTCTCTTTTCGATATAGCTTAAGTAGGCACACCATTTTTCCATGATCTCTAGGGCGGCCCATGGTCGTAGGGCTAGCAGTATCATATTAGTTTGAAAAAAGTCCTTTATTTACCACTTTTTGAATAATTTTAATAAAAATACCTGGATGAGAAGCGCTTGAGCGCACAAGAACAAAAATGCGAATTTGGCCATGTCAATATATTTCTTCTAGTGACTATATGAGAATGTCATTTTATTCACAGAACAATCTTTATATACTTAAAATTGGTTCAGTGTGTCAAAGATAAGAGAGTATTGATCATTACGTGCTTTTCTCAAATTAGGACATAATCTGGCACAGTTCAAATAAGTATTATATTACTTAACTTTGACATTTCTTTTACTCAACATATTATCTCATTTTGTAACAATTCTCTGAATTAGTATAAAATAGTAATATTTTTTGGCATAAGTATTCTCAGTAGCAACGCATCGAGATCAACTTTTGAAATGGCTTTCAAAGTAATGTTTGCATTCGTCGCATCAGTGCTGCTGATTCAGGTATTTTATTAACATTGTTAGAACTACAATACAACATACATACATACCTACATATACTCACGGCTATAAATACCAGGAAGGGGTAGGCCAGAGCTAAGGAATTAGAAATTCCTCAGCCACTTTTGGAAATGTGAGTGGGGAAAAGATGGTAAAAGTAACTTAAAAGCCCCAATACCGTTAGTTGCCTCTCACGTACACCCACCGGTAGCAATCGGGTAGTGTTATTCTAAACCGACACTACACGGTACAATACAACCTTCTTTCAAATATTAGGGAGAGTTAACAATGATTATTAGAATAACAAACTATAATTCTACTAAAGTTCTAGGTTAGTAAAGTTATTAATTAGCAAACGAAGAGCGTGTCTGTGACAAATGCTTCCTGAAATAGATTGCAGGCAGGTGGATTGAGCAAATGGGAGCCATTGTTGCGGAGTTGATAAACTACCATAGCTAAAACAAGTCAATTGAAAACCTCACCTCACCTCACCTCACAGCCCATATATGTCCCCACCAAGGGGCTCGAGCCTACCCTACATAGGGCGAATTGTGAACCATATCGACTTTTTGACCTGCTTTCAGTGGTCATACGGTAGGACGTTGAAATTTAATATTTCCTTCGCCAGCTTCTATAGTTTAGTGGACTTTGACCTTAAGAAATATATAAAACCCAAATTATAATTATTTATTAATGAAATTTAAAAATAAAACTATATTTTGATTAGTTATTACTTTAACCTAATCTTCTTTTGATATAAGCTGCATATTACAAAATCTATGATTTTGCGTAATTCTATTTTTTAATAAATGTACATCTCAAGGAATTGTGATGCAATAAAATTTTAAAAATAATTTGGCTTTATTTTTTACTTGCAGACAGTCCAGAGTTGCCCCTGTGGAACCTCCTCCTACAACAGCGGGTTATCATACGGTTTAGTTAACGGAGCCGGTTTAGGTTATGGTAATGCCGGTCTCTTAAATGGGTTCAGCGGTGTAGGTTTGGGATACAATGGAATCGGATCTTTGGAGCTGCTCAGTGGATCTCCCAACACCCCTAATGGAATCAGCGTGTTAGCTGAGAACCTTGAATTGGCTGGACCCGTAGCAGTGAGTGGTTCTATGCCTTTGGCTGGATCAGTTGGCATCTGTGGTACCGTCCCAACCTGCGGTTCTGCTGGAGTGTCGTACAGCACAGCTCCAGGAGCAGGTCTCACCAGCAGCGGCTGCGGAGCTGGACTCGCCGGAACCGGATACGCTGGGGCTGGACTCGCTAGCAACGCCTATGCTTTGGGTAACAACGGCTACGGACTTGGAAATAACCTCTACGGAGCTCGCTCAAGCTGTGGATGCTAAATTATCCTTCAACTTCAACAGCTGAATAAATAAACTTTTGACAATCTCATTTATTTTATTTTATTTCTACTAACATTGAAAATATGGATACGTGTACGTCCTGTGGGAAACCGAAGGAATTGTAAACCACCTCATAGGAGTTCGTTTAAGATGTGAATGCTAAACGGAATGAAAATAAGGACTATAAACATAATGGGAACTGGGGTAGGCTCTATGGCTTTTTTTATATACATTAGTCTTTTGTGGGAGTCATGTTAGAGCGCACACTACTGCGGACTCAAACGCACATAGCAGCGTCTCACTCATATTCCTACATCGCGGAGTGTAAATGTTTTTCGAGTTAAGCATAGATACAAATTATAAGTTGGTACACAGCAAGGGTGTACTGGCCAGTATATCTTTGCTGTTCCCACAGTGGTGACCCCTCGATAAGAACACACGCTTCTTTCTACTACATTTCTCGATCTACCCGCAACTTCTATTCCTCGCTTACCTCACCACACCATTCATTCAGCAGAGCATCTACAGGCATGCAATCACCGGCCTCATTGCTCACACTGAATTTGGTAATTGGTTATAGGTACCTCCTAGCTTTGATATCGTCGTATCGACTAGAAGGGGAGTACTGTGGGAGTCATGTTAGAGCGCACACTACTGCGGACTCAAACGCACATAGCAGCGTCTCAGTCTCACTCATATTCCTACATCGCGGAGTGTAAATGTTTTTCGAGTTAAGCATAGATACAAATTATAAGTTGGTACACAGCAGGGTGTACTGGCCAGTATATCTTTGCTGTTTCCACACTTTTATACGTGCCCTTTTATTCTTTATACCTCTGACGCTTGCCTTATTGCGAAAATTCTCTATTTTTTTTTTAATAGAAATCATGTGATATTTCATTCGCATTGGTGTTATGTATATCTTTCACGAATTATCTATTATTCATTACTTCAATTTCTATTTGCATCTGGTGGTCATTGCATCATCAGGTGGACGTACACCTGTCTTCCATTTTTTTTAAATAACCATCTGTAATCTTTTTATTTTAGTGTCGAATACATCTTTGCTGTTAATCTTTCATCCGCATTCACACAGTTTTTCACACTTCTCGCACTTTTTCTCTGTCTTTGGTATTTATACGATACCTTTGTATTCAAGCAACAAGTTTAGAATACAAATATTGAATATTTTAAATGAGTCACCAAAATTTACTAAATTTACAGCCGCATGACATACATACGCGTCCATTAAAATATCCTACTATAATGGTTCTTTCATTCCAATCACAATCATTAATAACATCCTGTAACAAATTCGTTGTAAGTTTAATATTTTTTAAACATTGCTCAATTAATTATTTTAACAGATACTCGAGAATGGAAAATACAACCTGAAGTCTTTATATTTTTTATAAATTCATTTATATATATTTGTGAACTAAGATAAAACAACTTATTAATCAGAGTTTCATAGTGTTTTATTTCAAATCATTTTTACAAGCACCCACATGAACTGTAAGCAACAGGTGCCACAGCTGGAGCGTAAGCTGGTATAGTAGCGACATTGTTGCATCCGCAGATAGGAGGAGTTCTGCCAGACACCGACACGACGCCGGCGGCCGGGAGGTTGCCGTTGAACTGCACGACGCCGCACACCGGCAGCGAGCCGTCGATGTAGGCTGGCCCGGCGATCGGGAGGTCACCGACCGCGGCGAACTCGCCGATACCGACGCCGCCGTAGCCGGTGTTACCATAGCCAGCATTACCGTAACCAGCATTACCGTAACCGATACTGCCATAACCAATATTACTGAGACCAGCGTTACCGTAGCTTGTAATCCCATAGCCTAAGTTTCCGTAACCAGTGTTACCGTAACCGATGTTGCCGTATTCTTGTCCACATGGCGAGCATGATAGAGCATTCTAAAATACAAATAAAGGTTTTCAAATTAATATGTATTGAAGGAGAAATTAAATTACAGCGTTCTTGTATGACGGTAAATATACGTTGAATTTAAAAAATACATACACTCTCGGTTTTAAAACCTAAAAAGGATTAATCGAGCTTTAAAACTAGATAGACCTCTGCCACTTTTAGTCGGTGATGGGTTCACAGTAACATAGCTCATCACAACTCAACTCAACACCCTTAAAGCCTCAATACCCTAGTACCCTTCTAAGAAATTTATGGGAAAATATGGGTAAATAATTCTTGCCGATTGTTAAACATGCGTACAAAATCATAATGATACTTTACCTGAATAAGAAGTACTTGAGCGCACAAGAATATTAATGCGAAATTTGCCATTTTGAGTTAATTCTACGAGTGCAGAAATAAGTATGTCTTTTCTTGAAAACGCTACAGCTATTTATGTAAACCAATGTCCGTTTCAATTTTGAAAGAGATAACACAAATGTATGTATGTGCTTAATTTCCTCAAGTTTAGAATGTTTGCAAAGATTATTAACGTTTACTTGAGGCTTTATCAAATTATGTCCTCATCCGCTCAATTCAAAGAAAACAGTTAATGAGTATGATAGTAGTTTGTAGTATTATGTTTTGCAAGCTATTTTTGGTAGCTATAAAATGTAATGAACAAAACTTTTAAATCATTCTCTATTTCCACTTACTGAAATACACTTCTAAAATGTCTTTAAAAGTATTGTTTTCTTTTGCGGCCACAATTCTGTTGATTCAGGTAATAATAGCAAAATAAATCATAAACATGTTTTGACGACGTGATACCTCAGTGGTTACTCTGAACACCAGGTGACAATATCACGTGATATTCGAAAGTATTAGCCTCTGCCAACCCCTTCGGGGATTAATAAAGGAAAGAAAAATTTCGACACAGGCGGGAATCGAACCCGCGACCTCGGGTATACGCCCTTTGGGGACATCGGCGTGAACGTTTGAGTTTTGATTTATATACTCTTTTGATTTATTTTAGTACTACGGCATCCAGGATAAACCAAAATAATTATTAAAGAGGTTTTTTATTTCTTAAACATACTTGAACTAAAATGAAAAGTCTGCCTCTTTACATGCAATATTACAAGATATCCCGCCATATTTTTTTTAGGAATTTGTAGACACGTTATGCAATGCACTTTATTTTCATGAACATATTATTTACAGACTGTGCAAGCATGTCCATGCGGTCCTTCTTCCTGCAATACTGGTTCAGCTTACGGTTTCGGTTTCGGCAATGGACTTTCTAACCTCGCAGCCAATTCTATCAACGCAGGTCTGTTGAATGGAATCAACGGTGCTGGTTTGGGATACAATGGATACGGATCTCTAGAACTAGTCAGTGGATCTCCTACCACCCCGAACGGATTCAGTATCTCGGCCGAGAACTTGGAACTGGTAGGACCTGTAGCAGTCACCGGTTCTCTTCCTTTCGCTGGAGCCGTCGGCATCAGTGGTCCCGTACCAGTTGGAGGTTCTGCTGGAGTGTCGTACAGCACAGCTCCAGGGGCAGGTCTCACCAGCAGCGGCTGCGGAGCTGGACTCGCTGGAACCGGATACGCTGGGGCTGGACTCGCCAACAACGCCTATGCTATTGGTAACAACGCTGGCCTCTCTCTAGGAAACAACGCTGCCATCTCTGTCGGAAATAACGCTTTTGGACTTGGAAACAGCGCCGCCTATTCTCTTTGTAACAACGCTTTCGGACTTGGGAACAACCTTATTGGAGCTCGCTCTGGATGTGGATGCTTCTAATTAATTAACTGTGATATCTGTAAATAAAATTGATGTGTTCAGACTAATTTAGTATTTTTCTTTAAATTTTGAATGGTACACAAACATGCATATGTCGCAGGAAAATCGTCAAACACGTTAACTTATAAGTTTCCTAGGAAACTTGTAAGTTGACGGAAATCCGTCAAACAGCATGCGAATTTACATCTTACCTGATAGGTTTTAGGAAACTTGTAAAATAACGAACTCACCTCAGGAAAATTGTAAGTGGGGATCATTTTTGACAAGTTTCCTAGTTTTGAATTTATAATTTTGGAAATTTGTAAGCCTCCTAATGGCTGCTAGTGAAATTGTTAATAGAACCAGTTACTTATGATGATTGGTTAAGAAGTGAGTTGAGTAAAGAAAACAGCATGAATTTAAAGTAATGACAATGTTTTGATATTTTCAAATATAAATGAGGAACTGGACTAAGAAGGCTTTCCTGGCCGTTAGTCTTACGTAATAATAAACGAAAACTACGAATAATTTATTACGATGACGGATTTTTACACTAGTTTCCATTCGTTAATCAACCAACCTTCTGACGTGCTTTTCGTACACTTACATCACAGTAGCGAATTACTACTAAAATCAGAAGGTGGTGCTGGATATGCAGCCCCTTCACCTAACAATCACTTAATGATTGTTTGGTTTCCTCTTAGGACAACCGCGGGCTAAAATTTTATGAATGCAGTAAATTTGTAAGAGTTTAAAATCTTACAAGCATCGGTTAAGAATAGCACTAACATATTTCTGGCGGTAACCTATAACAATGGATGTCATTGGAGGTGATGCGGTTGGAGACCTATCGCCAATAATGTTTACATTACAATTTCCTTTTCCCCTTTAACTTCCAAAAGTAGCTAAGAAATTTCTTATTCCGACGGTCAGGCTACCCACCCTTTAGTATAGACTAGTGGATCGGGCCCAGCTTCGCACGGGTAGCGTAGTTTTAAAAATATCTGAGGTTTCTTCAATCACTGCTCAGCCTTTGTGAAATTTAGTGCAATTTTTAGCATTCCTGAATAGTGTAGCTTTGTGATTGTGAAAGCGCTTTAATGAAGGGTTCAGTATCTCCGAAAATAAAACCATGCAAACAAACAATCAGAGTTACAAACTTTGCATACATACAGGGAGTATATGTATACTCCCGGATATCTTTTGCGCGCGCAACCATTACTAAAAAATTATCCTTATAGCATTCACGTGCGGCGACAGGGCGCGATAGATTATTTCATGTATAAGTTTGGTTATTCTATACCGATTTCTATGATTCTTTTTTTATTGAATAGGTAATAATGTAAACTTTTTTAAATGAGAGAACTATAAACGTAAGAGTAAACAAATTTAATCAGAATGCTCCGAACTGCTAAGCTATCAGGAATTAGACGTGTTGTTATGAGTCAACCATAAAAGATAGACATATGCTGCAAAAGGATATTTTTTAGAAAATTTTATGTAAAATATTTCCGTCATACATGATTTCTATGTAACTATAACCACTAAAGCTGCACACGCGACAAAAGCTTAAAAAATGGAGTAACTTCCCCCGTTTTCCCAAATTTTCCCAAAAGTCCCCCTTCACTACTCTGCTGAAAAGTACTTTATAACCTGTCCAGGAGTATGAAGAATAATTCTACTAAGTTTCGTTAAAATCCGTCGAGTAGTTTTTGTTTCCATAAGGAACATACAAACCGACAGACAGACAGACAGACAGACAGACAGACAGACAGACAGACGGACAGACAGACAGACAGACAGACAGACAAAAATTTTACTGATTGCATTTTTGGCATCAGTATCGATCACTAATCACCCCCTGATAGTTATTTTGAAAATATATTTAATGTACAGAATTGACCTCTCTACAGATTTATTATAAGTATAGATATGTATGTATCGGTATAAAAACGCTCTTTGAAAAAAAGATCTAGAAGGTACTCATACTATATAACAATAAAGTATCACGGTGTATACTCATACAATTTATATTTAATAAATACTCTTAAAACTTTAAATTTTATGTCAGTAACAGCAAATAATAGCAAATTAATAGATTAGCATTAGTAAAGCAAGGAAAATATTAGTGTCGATTGTCGAGTTGACAAGACGCGCGAATGCGTCACGTCACGTGACCGCCGCCAGCCAAACCGCATTCACTAAAATCCCTCTCTCCGCGCCGTCAGTGCTGCATTGACAACTTTCCTAGCGGGATTCAGGAAACTTGTAAAGTTCCTAAAATACAGAATTTTAAACTCGGAAACTTGTCAAAAATGATCTCCACTTACAAATTTCCTGAGGTGAGTTCGTTATTTTACAAGTTTCCTAAAACCTATCAGGTAAGATGTAAATTCGCATGCTGTTTGACGGATTTCCGTCAACTTACAAGTTTCCTAGGAAACTTATAAGTTAACGAGTTTGACGATTTTCCTGCGACACATACATAAACTTACGTTGTTAGGTCGCATTGGGGTACGCAGAGACTATGGATTTTCAATTTTAACAATCCTGGCAAACCACTTGAAGTTAATAAAAGTTTAATTAAATATGTAAACTTTTGTTACATTAGATGACACATATCCAAAAAGGAGTATACAAAGCATAATAAAGTTACACAAACAGACTGTTAAAAAGGTAATTTGAAAGTTTATGTTCATGAAAACCTCATGTGGGGATTACGAGGGGCATGCCAATAGAAGTTAGATACTCTTTTCTCATTTAATTGACACTGGCAAGCTATCCACCATCTTATAGGCTGGTTTTTTATTGACATATTTGAATATAGAACACACTTCTTTTATTTATTTTTTATTCGAATGAGCTTGCAACAATGGATTTCAGTCATTTCATTTATTATGACTTTAAAAAAGGTTTAAAGCCTCAAGAACGTCTTAAACTTTTGGCTTCTACTTTTGGTGAGTCTGCTTGTTCCCGAGCAACAGTATTCAATTGGTTTGCTGAATTTAAAAGAGGACGGGGATGTCTCGAAGATGAAGCGAAGATAGGACGGCCGCCAACCGCGGTCACGCAAGAAAACGTTCGTGCAGTCGAAAAACTTATCCGGGAGAACCGATGAATTACATATGTAGAGCTAGAGCGAGAACTAGGAATTGGATCAACAGCAATGCAAACCACAATTCACGACCACCTTTCTCTCCGTAAACGTGGTTCGAGATGGGTGCCGCACAAACTTACCGATGAGCAGAAAGACCGTCGGGTGGATTGGTGCCTATTCATGATAGATAAATTCAACGGAGGGGAGAAAAAAAACGTATATGATATACTGACTGATGACGAAACATGGCTGTATAACTATGATCCCGAATCAAAGTGACAAACGACTGTAAGGTGCTTTGAAGACGAGCTAACTCCAACGAAATGTCGCCGTGCACGAAGCACACAGAAATAAATGGTCGCCTCGTTTTTCTGCAAAACGGGTCATATTGCTACTGTTGTGCTCGAGAATGAAAGAACGGTGAACTCCGATTGGTATGCGACAGTTTGTGCTCCAACAGTATAATCAGCTTGGTGTGACAAGCGACCGAAGTCAGGAATCCGGAACCTTCTCTTGCACCACAACAATGCGGCGCCGCACACGTCTACCAGAACACTAGACTTTTTCAACTCGAAAAATGTGTCAATTCTACCTCACCCACCATATTCCCCTGACCTAGCGCCTCGTGATTTTACTTGTTTCCAAAGATCAAAGAAAAACTAAAGGGGAAGAGGTTTGAAAGCAAAGAAGATGCGCTGGTTACCTATAATTTAGAGATTTCTGAGGTATCTAAAGAAGAGTGGTCACAGGTATTTTCCAATTGGTTCAGACGTATGGAAAAGTGTATACGTGCTCAGGGTGAATACTTTGAAAAGATCGATACTTGTAATAAAGAATAAATTTTATAATTTTTCAGTATCTAGTTTCTTTTGGCATGCCCTTCGTATTACCAATAAATAAAGGATAATTGAGCTTCAGTGTATTGGCAGAGCGACGGGGGCGTATACCCGAGGTCGCGGGTTCGATCCCCGCCGGTGTTGAAACTTTTCTTTCCTTTATTTATTAGTGGTAAAAAGGAAATGAATACACTATATTGCTCTGTCTTATTAGTTACATGTACTATGTTTATAATTGATTAATTTTGTATCTGCTGAACTGAGTTTTATATCGAAATGGGGGTTTACAAGTAGATAGCAAGAAATACGTGTTGAGGAAAGCAATGAAGGGGGCTAGCGGAATATAATTTAAGTGAATAATTCAGTATTGAAATTTGTCGAGCAGTATATATATTACATTCTAAGCACAACTATTTCGTGGTGAACCAAGCACAACTATTTAACAGTCTTGGTTTTAAAAAATCACTTTATATCAACAAGGTCTGATAAGAAATAGTTAAGATACTTACGTACATATACTCATGGCTATAATTCCCTAGAAGTGGTAGCCAGAGCTAAGGAATTAAAAATTCCTTAGCCACTTTTGGAAGTTGAGGGGGGAAAAGGTCGTAAAATAAAGGTTTTTGGTGATGGGTCTCCAACCGCATCGCCCAAAAATCCAAGCCCCAATACCCTTAGTCGACATACCCGTAGAATGACAGTTTAACCTAAATACACAAAAAAGAACAAGAAAGTAATACAAAAATAAATTAAATTAACACTTTGTTTAGATATGTATTCATAGTATGCTTAAAAAGGCATAGAATGGGCTATTTGAAAGGTTTTTAAAATCCATTTTATATGATGAAGTAGAGTTTAAGGAACCCAGTAAAAGTTATATTTTTTAAATCTGGTGCACATTTGCTGAAAAATATCAAATTAAAAATTGAATATTCAAATAGCGCGTCAAAACACTATTTTGACAATATGGCGCTGCAAACGGGTCAGTGACGTCACTTGCCTGTATTTAGTCTGTGGCAACAATCGAGCCACGAGGTTTCTTTACAGGCATGTGACGTCATCATAAACTCGACCATTCAAGAGCGTTTTGTGTCGCGTGACAAACGTTTTTTTTTTTTTTTTAAAAACGTTTTAATTTATGCTGATGACAGCAATTGACACTTTATTTCTCGCATTGTCAAATAGCCCATTGGCCTTTACAACTATAGCGGCTAGCCACGCTTTGGATGATTGGAGAAACAAGTTTAACCTTGGAGGAATACGGCATATTATCGCTTTAGGGCGTATTTATTACCGTAGTTCTAAATAAAAAATCACACTTGTGATTTAAGCTGCTTTACATGCTTTAATTCAGTGCAACTAAATATCTTGAGCAAATGTTTTGATTACTTGTTGATAGTGTAGCGGCGCGCTATCAGTACACATAGAAACGCTGACAGTGCAAGAAGTATCACATTCCACAGCAACACGTAATCAAGCAATATACGTCAAACTCGTCATCGAGACTCGCCACACAAATCATACATCGTGCAATCGAAGTTTCTTAAATGTTTACTATATATACAAGTTCCAACTTAATACAGTTAGACCGCGGTCCCCAGGCATACTACCTCCTGGCGGAAGATGTTCCTTTTTCCTCCACAATAGCATGTAATGTAATGGTAAGACGTTCGTGTCCGAGTGGTTAGGTGACGAGCTTCTGGATCCGGAGGTCACGGGTTCGAATCCCGCTGAGGGCAACATTTATGTGACGAATATAAATGGTGTTTTAGTCTTGGATGTTATTTAAATGTGTATTATATAATTTTAAGTTTATCGTTGAGTTAGTATCCCATTCCTCACAGCCCATATACGTCTCCACCAAGGGCTCAAGCCATAGTATAGTATCGCATACCACAAGTCATTAAGTTGTACTTACTTTGGGGCTAACGGGTAAATTAAAATGGTTCACTTTTGTCAGGGAGGATCAGGGAGATATGGAACGATATTATCAAAATCAGAACCCTTTTAATCCCAAATACGCACAGTTACAGTAACTAGAAAATGTCATCAAAATATCAGGCGTCTGAAGTGTTTAAAATAAAAGGTATGTATGTGAAGACTTATGAATGTAAACTAAGCTCAAGAGTTTAAATCTTTTTGTTCATGAAAACCTCATGTGGGGATTATTACTAACATCCTTACTAATATTATAAATGGGAAAGTGAGTTTGTTTGTTTGTTTATTTGTTCCGCTTTCACGCCGTAACTACTAAACCGATTGCTTTGAAATTTTGCGAACGTATAGTTAAAAGTTTGAATTAAATAATAGGGTACTTTTTATCCCGAAAAAAAATGATGTTCCCGAAGAAAATCGTGGGAATGAGAAGTTTTCTTATAGTTGTGCTTTATACCGTAATATAACCGAATTTCACGCGGGCGAAGCCGTGGCCGGAAAGCTAGTAAAGAATAAATAAAGGAAAGAAAAATTTATTTTCTTTTTCGGAGGTAGTAAACGCAAACACTACTTAAACTTGTAAAAGAAATAAAGGATAGGAGAATTTCGCGCAGGCAGCCATTGACGCGGTGGCTCAATTGGCAGAGCGTCGGGGTGTATACCCGAGGTCGCGGGTTCGATTCCCGCCTGTGTCGAATTTTTCTTTCCTTTATTTATTCTTTATTTGTATGCTCAAGAGGTTTGAAAAGTTCGAGCGAAGTTGCAATGCCCTTGACTAAAAACGTTAGTTTAGAAAATTAATGTAGTGATTTTTCTTTCCTTTATTTTTTTGAAACAATCCCCACATGAGGCTTTCATGAACAAAAATATTCTAATTATTGCAGTGAGATTTTTGTAGTATATCACTTGACATGTTATAAAACAAAAAAAAACGGAAAATTAGTCAGAATATTTTATTTACAGATATCACAGTTAATCAATTAGAAGCATCCACATCCAGAGCGAGCTCCAATGAGGTTGTTTCCGAGACCCAAAGCGTTGCTGCCAAGAAAGTAGCCAACGTTGTTACCAAGAGAATAAGCGGCGTTGTTTCCAAGCCCAAAAGCGTTACTTCCAAGAGAGAAAGCGGCGCTGTTTCCTAGAGAGAGACCAGCGTTGTTTCCAAGTGCATAGGCGGCATTGTTAGCAAGACCAGCCCCAGCGTATCCGGTTCCGGCGAGTCCAGCTCCGCAGCCGCTGCTGGTGAGACCTGCTCCTGGAGCTGTGCTGTACGACACTCCAGCAGAACCTCCAACTGGCACGGGACCACTGATGGCGACGGCTCCAGCAAAAGGAAGAGAACCGGTGACTGCTACAGGTCCCACCAGCTCCAAATTCTCAGCCGAGATACTGAATCCGTTCGGGGTGGTAGGAGATCCACTGACTAGTTCTAGAGATCCGTATCCGTTGTATCCCAAACCGGCACCGTTAATTCCATTGAAGAGACCTGCGTTTATAGAATTGGCTGCAAGGTTAGAAACTCCGTTGCCGAAACCAAAACCGTAAGCTGAACCAGCGTTGCAGGAAGACGGTCCGCATGGGCATCCTTGCACAGTCTGTAAATAATATGTGTATAAAAAAGGGACTTAAAAACACAATAAACATACTAAGAATAATTTTGAGGCTCGATGAGTTTAAAAATGCAAAAGTTGCATATAGTGATAATTTTGCTAGGGTCTTTAAATCGTGAAATTTTATGATTTCTAGTAATAGTAATAGTTCGTAAAAAGTAGAGACTTTTGATTTTAATTCAAATAGGTTTGACAAAAATATCACTCTTTTCCACAAATTCTTTTGTAAATTCCTGGATTCAATAGCACTTCAAAACAATATTGCATACAAACACTTGAGAAAATTTATGCGGATTAACTACTGATTTGGGAAAAGTGTTGGCAATATCTGTACGAGTACTCATCTTTTTAACATACAAACATACATATACTTATTTTACAGTTATCCAGAGCTTCAAAACAAGAAGTTCTTCAGCTACTTTGGAAGTTGAGTGTGGAACAAATTGTAAATTTAAGGTAGTTCGTTGGTGATGGCTCTCCAACCGCATCGTCCAAAAGTCACAAAAACACCCTTAGTGGCCTCATACGCCAACCGCGGAAAGAAAGGGGTTCCAAGCCAACACACTACACCAACCAGGTTCTAAACAGAGACAACACAGCTAATATATTTTAAGCCCTAAGTGAGGGCTGTGTAGTTTCGACTTAGAATAGCACTACTCCATTTCTTACCGTGGGTGATCGATAGAGACGACTTAGGGTACGGTCAGTATCGATACTTTATGTTTACCATCTTCTGCCTTATTTACTTCCAAAAGTAGCTGAGAAATTTCAAAAAAACCGTGATATTATGCTTGTATGTAAATCTTAAAAAGTCGAATGCCACTTTAACATTGTCGTTCCGATTTTGAACAAATTTATTAGTGCATATTATTTGCAATATTTACCTGAATCAACAGAACTGAAGCAGCGAAACAAAACAATTTATTTAAAGACATTTTATACGTGTATTTCAGTCAGAGGAAATTAAGAATGATTGAAAAGTTTTCTTCATAACATTTTATAGCTACCAAAAATAGGTTGCAAAACATAATACTACAAACTACTATCATACTCTTTGACATATTCTCTGAATTAAGCGGATGAGGACATAATTTGATAAAACCTCAAGTAAACGCTAATAATCTTTGCAAACATTATAAACTTGAGGAAATAAAGCACATACATACATTTGTGTCATATCTTTTAATTTGACGTTTGAAACGGACATTGGTTTGCATAAATAGCTGTAGCGTTTTCAAGAAAAGACATACTTATTTCTGCACTCGTAGAATTAACTCAAAATGACAAATTTCGCATTAATATTCTTGTGCGCTCAAGTACTTCTTATGCAGGTAAAATATCATAATGATTTAGTACGCATGTTTAACAATCGGGAAGAATTATTTACCCATATTTTCCATTAATTTCTTACAAGGTGACTAAGGGTATAGAGGCTTTTATGGTGGTGAGTTGAGTTGTGATGAGCTATGTTGCTGCGAACCCTTCACCGACCAAAATTCGCAGGGGTATATCTAGTTTTAAAGCTCTATCTATCTTTTTTAGGGTTTAAAATCGTAAGTGTATGTATTTTAATGTTTTATGACATGAATTCCTCATGTGGGGATTATTACTCATAAATAAAAGATGTTATTAAAGGAAAGAAAAATTTCGACACTGGCGGGGTTCGAACCCGCGACCTTCGGGTATTGTATTTGTATTTGAACGGGTAATTTTCCGCAAGTCGACGTCTTTTGTGCGCCTGTTTTGCGTGATGAAGGGATGGCACTACTCTAGCCATCCCAGCTCACCAAGGAAGTTCAGGATCCCCCTAATATCCTTGAACACCTCAGGGAGCGACCTGGCGTCACCCAGGTGTGTTACCCTGTAATCCGCTACGCCTGTACACTCGAGGAGCACGTGCGCAGCTGTTTCCTCCTTCTCCATGCATGCTCTGCACAAAGGACTATCTGTAACACCTAAAGTAAACAAGTGTTTGTTAAAAGGGCCATGCCCCGTGAGGGTGGCTGTGATCCAACTAATTTGTTTTTTGTTAAGTTTAAATAGTTTGTTAGTAAGTTTCTTGTTGAACCTGGGTAAAGCTGTTTTGGCTTGACTGCAGCCGCTTTCCGAGGACCAACATGCGTCCCACTTACCTCGTATGGCCTTACGGACTATAGTTTTTAACTGATCGTTTGGTAGAGGCAGACATGGTTCTGGGCCTGTAAACGGGGTATCTGATCCTCTTCTGGCCAATTCGTCTGCTGCATCATTGCCGCGTGATCCGCTGTGTCCTTTGATCCACTGTATGGTAGTTTCATTGGTTTGCCCTATCACCGTTAGGGCTTTGTGACATTCATATATGAGCCCTGATTTGCACTCGTAGCTCATTAGGGCTTGTAGGACTGATTTGCTGTCCGAGAGAATACGAATTGGAAGTTCTCTGATTTTCCTCGCTGTTACTGCTTGGGCGGCGAGTATGATTGCGAAGCATTCTGCCTGAAATATCGAATTCCAGGTGCCCATTGGTCTAGCTATTTTTATCTGCAAGTCTTCGGAGAATACCCCCGCTCCTGTGCCAGATTTAGTTTTAGAGCCGTCTGTAAATATCCTCACTTCCCTTTCATTGAGGCCTTCGTTCGGATTTTCTGTCAGCTGTATTTTGTACTTCTTGTCAAAGAGGTATAGTTTGGGTATCCTGTCGTTCACAGCTGATATTCTAGGTGTCTCTTTTACCATCCTGGTAAGGATTTCGGCGTGAGAGACTTTGTTGGATTTCCATAGTTTGTTTGCATTTAGTCTCACAGCTGAAGCAGTAGCTTCTTGCTTGATGAACAGGTGCAGTGGAGTTAAATTTAGCATTATTTCAAGGGCGGCGGTAGGGGCGGTTCTCATACATCCCGTAGCCGCTCTGCACACCAGTCTCTGAAAGCTTTGTAGTTTGCTTTGCACTGTACTTAGCTCTGTTTGTTGCCAGCAGGCAACAGCGCCGTAGCAGAGTATTGGTCGTATCACAGCTGTATACAACCATATGATTATTTTTGGGTTTAGACCCCATCGTTTTCCTATCATGCTTCTGCATTGCCAGAATGCTATGCTGGCCTTCTTGAGTTTGCTCTCAATGTGGCAGCTCCAGTTTAATTTGCTATCAAGGATTACTCCCAGGTATTTTACAGTCGGTGAGAGCGTCAGTCTCTTGTTGAAAAGCTTAGGTAAGTTGTAGTTTTCTATTTTTCGCTTATTGGTGAACATTACAAGCTCGGTTTTGTCCGGATTCACTGTCAGCCCGTGCCTTATGCACCACCTCTCTACTATTCGCAAGGCTGATTGCGTTACGTCACAGACTATACTTGCATATTTACCAGTTATCAGAATAGTAATATCATCAGCATATCCTATCGTGTAGAAATGTCTACTGTTGAGTTCTGAGATAAGGTCGTTCGCCACCAGGTTCCAGAGCAGCGGAGAGAGTACGCCACCCTGCGGACAACCTTTCACTACTTGAACCTTAGTCTGGTCTTCCGACACTATCACTCGGCTTTCAAGCATGTTTCCTATCCAGGTTGATAGCATTGGTGGGACTTGGTGCCTGTTTAAGGCTTCGTGAATGCTATCAAAATTTGTTTTATCAAAGGCTCCTTCGATGTCTAGGAAGCTTCCTAGACAGATGTTTTTATCTTTAATGGCTTCCTCTGCAACACATGTTACTGCATGTAAGGCGGATTCCGTGCCTTTACCAGCGCTGTAGGCGTGCTGGTTGGGATGGAGCGGTATCGTTTTGAGAGCGTTATCTCGTAGTTCTCTATCACACAACCTTTCGAGTGTTTTCAGTAAAAAGGATGAGAGGCTTATTGGTCTGAAGGACTTTGGGTTAGTATAATCAGTTTTTCCGTATTTGGGTATAAACTGCACTTTTACTTCTCGCCATCTACTGGGTATGTATCTAAAGGCTAAGCATGCTCGGAAAATTTCTGCGATCAAGTGTAGGATGGCTTCAATTCCCCATTGCAGTAACCCTGGAAAGACTTTGTCTATTCCTGGGGCTTTAAATGTTTGGAAGCTGGTGATAGCCCACTTGACTTTGTCAAAAGTCACTATCTCTTTCGCGAGTTTCCAATCAGACTCCGTTGGATTAACTGTTAAGTGTCTCCAGTCGTTCCTAGATGTGATTGCACTGTCCGGGAAATGAGTGTCGATGAGTATTCGATGGGATTCTTCGAGTGAACTAGTATAGGTGTTATCCGGTTTTTTTAAAGATCCTATTCCATTATTAGGTTGATTAGAAAGTATCTTTCTTACCCGGTTAGCTTGCTGGAGGCTTTCAATGTTTTCACTGTATTTCCTCCATGTAGTCGATTTTCTGAAGCGAATGCGTTTCTTGTATTCAGATTTTGTTGTTTTATATCGGTCCCAGTCATCTGGTGCTTTGGTGTTCATTGCTCTGTTCAGACATTTCCTGACCTTTGCCCGTAGCTTTTCCAACTCCCGACCCCACCATTGGTCTTGTGTGGATTGGTTAGCAGGGGGTGTGGTTAAGTGACATGCCTCTTCATAGCAGCTGATTAGAGCATTGGTGAGCTGCTCTGTCGTTTCTTCTATTTGGCTGGTGCCTTCTAGTCTGCCTTGTGTGCCCTCTTCTTTGATTTTGTTACTGAGTGAGTTAACAAACAAAGTCCGGTCAGTTTTTCTTGGATTTCTCCGTGGTTCTGGAGTATTTGATGTAGCCTGTAGGTTAAATCGTAACCATCTGTGGTCCGAACAAGACGCCTCCCCTGAGACGTGCCAGCCATCGATAATGGCCTGAGCTCGTGCAGTGGCAAGTGTTAGATCAATGATGGTTCTCGATCTCCTAGTTACAAACGTGGGTTCAGCACCAATATTAATAATATTAAACTTAGTTGTGAGTAAGTATTCAACAAGATTCTTACCTCTGTTGTTGCTTATCTTCATTCCCCACAGCGGATGATGGGCGTTCGAGTCGGTAGCGACGATGATCTCAAGGTTTTCATCTTCGCAGTAGTCTATCAGTCTTGCTAGATTTTCGGATGGTATCTCCTCATCATCTGGCATGTAGACTGATGCAATGACCAGCTCTTTTGGGTCTTCGGGAATTGTTAGTTTGATTGTGCATAAATCTCTGGAACAAAATTCCACAAGTGGATGTGCAGTTATGTTACGCGAAATATAAATACAGGTTCGTGGTTTATCTTGCATAGTACAATGTATAAGCTTACCTCCAAGATTGGAGAGACCGCGGATACGTTCTCCACTGATCCAGGGCTCTTGGATCAGCGTTATCGAAGTATCCTGCGACAACACCCAACGCCGCACTTGAGCCATCGCGGTTTCACTGTGTTGGGTGTTGATTTGCAGGCAGTTGATATTACTGGAGGGTAACATCGACGGGTGAGGCGCCATCGGAAACCGCGCGTTCCTCCTCCTCAATGTCGAGTGCTTGCATCTTCTCCGCACACTCGGTATACTCTTCTGGAGGGTCTGCCAGCAGAGCCTCCTCCGTCAGTTCCATAACCTCTTGGTCAGGCCGGCCGGAGGAAACCTCTGTCGGAGTCTCCGCTTGCATCGTTGGAGGGCAGAGTTCTTCAGCAACACTAGTGCTGCTTGAAGGCTCCCCCCTCGGTAAGGGATCGCGCCCCGGTGGGTCTCTTAGGAAGCGACCATTGTTGTGCCGGAACAGTACGTAGATTGTCCCTACAGTGAAGGACAGCCTACGACCCCTCGCCATGATCGCAGGGATCAGGCTTTCCGGCACACTGAAGATCAGGAAGGTCGTGTTCTCTTGAACGTCGTTCTTGAGAACACGCCACTTCCGGACCTCAGCCCACTTATTCTGCCAGTCCAGCAACTTCCCCACCCTGCTGCTGTCCTCCCACTTTCCAGGGATGGCTATCCCGCAGCGAATGCGGCGAGGTAGGTCCCTATGTTTCCCTACTTGAAGGCGTTCGCCGGATGGCAAGACCGTGCGACCTATAAATTGGCAAAGCCAATTATAGGTATTCACGTTCTTGCACCACAGGCCAAGATAACCTTGCCCCTTAATAGGCTTCCCTTTAAATTCGAGCGCCTCTTGAGGGACATGTTCAGGCGCTGGAGTTTCACCCTCGCCCAAAACCAAGGAGAAAAATTCCTTAAGGATTTGGTCGAGAATGAAATCCGAGTCGCTCAGGGATAGATACGCGGTATCTACCCCTGTAATTGCTACCAGCAAGTCGGTCTGTGTGACCTCCGCGTAGCTCCGACACGCAGTGCGCCTGTGAGAGTTGTCAAGCTTCGGCTTCTTGGGTGCCTCCTCGACTGGAGACATGCTCACATCGAGGTGCACCCTTTTGGCCGTTGCTGTCTTCCCCCCACTGGTGCCCCGCGGGCCGGAGCCAGCTTTGGTCACAGGGGCAGTCAGATCGCTGTCAGCAGATTTCTCCACTTTTGGCGATCCAGCCGCGTCCTTTTTGGCCGATGCGCTGGCTTTATTTGCCTGAGCCCTCTTCTTCCTTTCGTAGCCGCTCAGTCTTTTCCTTTTTTTAGATTGTTTCTTCTGACTAACTATCTCCCAAGAGGGATCAAATTGATTCTCTAGGGTGACAGCATTGTCAGAAGAAGAAGAAGTTTTGGTTGGCACTGGATTGGCCAAGGCACCAGTAGTTGGGTTGGACGAGTCCTTACCGCGTACCGGCACCTTAGGCTTACCAGTGCCAGATTTAGTTGGGGCAGTGGAGGGTCCAGTCATCACTCCTTTGGGTAAACCCTTAGGAGGACAGTCCGGAGTAGATAGCCCTTTTGCTGAGGCTGGCTCCGAGGGGAGCATCCATACGTCGGAAGATTTCCCGACGGAGTCACTCCCGCTAGGCCCAGCCTCAGCCCTATTCGTCAAGTCCGTCCGTTGCGCGTCCGTCAGTGAGTCCGTATTCGTAGCTAGGGTCGTTTGGGGATTTGAGTTCTTGCCCCCCCCAGAATACAAGGGGCAGCCTGTCGCTGACGCGACAGGGAGGGATTCTCGACCCGTGTCGATACCCTCCTGGGGTAGTCTACAATTCTCTTTAAAACTCATTAGGGGGAAGGGTTTGGATGAGGGGCTGACGGGAAGCTGTCCGCGCCCTACCCAGTTCCTACCACAGGGAAAAGGTCGGAAGAGAAAAAGATATAGTGTAGAGATATACTACAAAAATAAGTATGTAATAGCATAAAATAAATAGACAATATTTATAAGAAGTGGAATATATACTTAAACATAATAAAAGCCCTCCGCAATTGGCTACCTTCGCCACAGGAGTAAGTGGTGCAATCGAACGGGTCCCGTTATTGGCTAGGCATTACCAGGGTGCACGAACGTGGACGTTTGCAGTAGGACGTTTGGTGAGTGTGCTGGATAGTTCACCCGCTGTCTGAACATACACTGGACCGAAATCCCTCACCTTGCACCCCAAAATTTCTTTCCTTTAATAACATCTTTTATTTATGAGTAATAATCCCCACATGAGGAATTCATGTCAAAAAACATTAAATTATGTGATAGTTAGGCGTTTCCAACATTTGCATTCTATCTGAAAAGGTAGACAAGTGGCCGTCCGAATTAGTTAAAATTCGGAGGTAGAAAACGCAAACACTACTTGAACGTGTAAAAAAGAAACAAAGGATAGAGAAATTTCGCGCTGGATGCCAACTGACACTGTAGCTCAGTTGGCAGAGCGACGGGGGCGTATACCCGAAGGTCGCGGGTTCGAACCCCGCCAGTGTCGAAATTTTTCTTTCCTTTAATAACATCTTTTATTTATGAGTGTATGTATTTTTGAAATATTTATAGTATATTTATCGACATAATAGAACGCTGTAATTTTTTCAATACAATATAAATTTAAAAACCTTTATTTGTATTTTAGAATGCTCTATCATGCCCGCCATGTGGTCAAGAATACAGCAACATCGGCTACGGTAACACTGGTTACGGAAACTTAGGCTATGGGATTACAAGCTACGGTAATGCTGGCCTCAGCAATGTCGGTTATGGCAATATCGGCTACGGTAGTGTTGGCTACGGAAATGCTGGCTACGCTAACACCGGCTACGGCGGCGTCGGTATCGGCGAGTTCGCCGCGATCGGTGACCTCCCGATCGCCGGGCCAGCCTACATCGACGGCTCGCTGCCGGTGTGCGGCGTCTTGCAGTTCAACGGCAACCTCCCGGCCGCCGGCGTCGTGACGGTGTCTGGCAGAACTCCTCCTATCTGCGGATGCAACAATGTCGCAACTATACCAGCTTACGCTCCAGCTGTGGCACCTGTTGCTTACAGTTCATGTGGTTGCTTTTAAATATGATTTGAAATAAAATAATATGAAACTGTAATTCTGTGGTTTAGTCTTAAATTATAAAATAATAAATATATGGACATATTATACACAGATCAAATTAGCCCCAAACAATGTACAACTTGATGACTTCTATGATGGGATATTATCTCTACGATATATTTAATATTATATAATACACATATAACAAAACATCCAAGACTAAGAATTTTTACTCATTACATAAATGATGAATTTATCATGGTTGCTAACGGTGAGGGAAAACATCGTGAGGAAACCCACATGGCTGAGTTGAACTTAGTCATGTGACCAGTGTATTCGTACAAAACGGCGATAGGCCTGCCCCCTATCACGTGAGTACACTGTCTAAGCAAAACGTGGGTACCTTCTCTGGAAACTAGATGGCGCTTGCCATGTGAGTTCAGGAGTATTGGTACCTCTGCCAACGCCTTCGGGGATAAACGGCGTGAACGTTTATGTTTATGTTTATATGTTTATAAATGATGCTCTCAGCAGGGATCGAACCCGGAATCTCCGGACCGAGAGGCTAGTCACCTATCCACTCGGCCACGGACTATACATACATATATAAATACATTGAAAATTACACTCATGGCCAGGAATCCTAAAAATAGGTAGCCAAAGCCTTCTGAAATTCCTCAGTCACATCACCCAAATATTATTTAAAAAATTCCAAAAGACCTAAAGCACTAAGTTGCCTCTTACGACACCTGAGAAAAGAAATGAGTTAGACATACATACATATACTCACGGCTATAAATCCCTAGAAGGGGTAGCCAGAGCTAAGGAATTAGAAACCCCTCAGCCACTTTTGGAAGCTGCGTGGGGAAAAGATGGTAAAAAAAAAGCGGCCAAGAGCGAGATGGCTCGCTAATGAAGGGTTCCGTAGCAGCACTAGCAGCAGGTAGGTAACATAGTAATATACAAGTTTTTGTAGTTCGTTGTAAGTTTGATTGACGTGTTATCTACTATATAAATATAAGTCGGGTTTTCCTTGCTGACGCACGAACCGATTTCCGCACGGTCCTCTCCCGTCCCGCGCTACCGATATCTCGGGCGGGGACCGCGCGGGGATGACTGAGCCACGCTCTGAGCGCAGAGCAAATTAAAATGTTATTTACTTATCACTGATTTACTATAAAAAAACAATGGTTCACGTTTTATGCGTAAGGCGTGTCCTGTGATAGTAAAATTATTGTTATATATTTCAGTGAGATTAATAAATTAGGTAAGTAATTTGATTTATGACGTTTAAAAATAGAACTACTGGCTAGATCTCATTCAAACCAATTTTCGTTAGTAGTTTGTATAGTAATACACATCATATATTTTTTTCAGTTTTATCATGCCCATATTTTAGAAGTTATGGGGGGGGACAGACATTTTACCACTTTGGAAAAGTCTCTCGCGCAAACTATTCAGTTTTGAAAAAAATGATATAAGAAACCTCAACATCATTTTTAAATACCTTTTGATAGATACCCCACACGTATAGGTTTGAAGAAAAAAAAAATTTTGAGTTTCATTTCTATGTATGGGGAACCCTAAAAATTTTGGTTTTTTTTTCAGATTTTATTTTAAAATCTTAATGCGGTTTACAGAATACATCTACGCACCAATTTTCAAAAATGTATTTTTCATAGTTTCGGAATAAACTGGCTGTGACATACGGACGGACGGACGGACGGACAGACAGACAGACATGACGAATCTATAAGGGTCCCGTTTTTGCCATTTGGCTACGGAACCCTAATAAAGGTTGTTGGTGATGGGTCTCCAACCGCATCGCCCAAAATTCCTTTAACAAGCCCCAATACCGTTAGTCGCCTCTTACGTACACCCACCGGAAGAAATGGGGTAGTGCCATTCTAAGCCGACGCTACACAGCAAAAATGAGTTAGAGTTAGAGATATCATAAATAAAACTACTTTGCTTAAAGTATGAGGTGATTTTGAGCTGTGTCGTACCAGTTTGCCGCCAAAAATGTAAGTAAACCATTTAAATGCAATACCCCCGATTTTATGCAATTTTGGTGTACATGAATAACAATACGTATGGCAATAATATTTCATTGACATTTTGAGTAATAGTGGAGCATTGGTTTGTCTATATTTAAGGAAACGGTTAACTATTTAAGTGTATGTAGTTTTGTTTCAAGGTTTTTTTTCCTCGCAAATTCTAACTTTGGTGAGACAATTTTGGTGGTTTTGTATTTGTCTTTATATAAAAAAGTACCCAATGGTACTCGAAAAACCACAAGATGATACCAAGATAATGTATTTGCTAGATCCAGATTATACTTTGCTTTCACAGGAAAGTGTACCTTGTTTATTTTATCGTTTTCCAAACTGTCTCTGTAACGGTCTAGAGGTAAAATGCTCGTTTGAGTAACCTAATTAATCAAATTTTTATCCTCACATACAGGGAACGCATGGGCCCCTTGATGGGGATATATATATATATTTTTTCACCCGTGTGCGTATGTTAATTTACAAATGATGCATCTGTCAAATACTTATAATAAAATAATGTTTTATTGCACTTGATCGTTTAATTTAGAGTTAAGCATATTTGTAGACTTTTCTTGGAGAGAGACTTAGCATCCACATCCTGCTCGAGCTCCGATGAGGTTGTTTCCAAGTCCATAAGCGTTGTTACTAAGAGCATAGCCGTTAGCGAGTCCAGCCCCAGCGTATCCGGTTCCGGCGAGTCCTGCTCCGCAGCCGCTGCTGGTGAGACCTGCTCCTGGAGCTGTGCTGTACGACACTCCAGCAGCACCGCCGGTTGGAACGGTACCACTGACACCGACGGCTCCAGCGAAAGGCATAGAACCACTTACTGCTACTGGACCAGCCATTTCAAGGTTCTCAGCTATGATGGAGAAACCGTTAGGGGTGATTGGTGATCCACTCACAACTTCCAAATTTCCGTAGTTGTTGTATCCCAAACTAGCGGTGTTGATTCCGTTGAGGAGAGCTCCGTTGGCAAGGTTAGCAATACCATTGCCCAAGCCGAGACCGTATGAACCGACGTTGTAGGAAGGTGAGCCGCAGGGGCATGCTTTCACAGCCTGGAAATATATTATCTATATTTAAAGAAGCCTCTTAGTTTTTTGATAAAAAAAAAATTCCGTGGGTAGTGTGGTGTCTTAGAGTACTTCCTACTTGGGTAGGTTAATTGATCTAGGTAGGTAGGTGAAATCTTTTACCAGACTTAATAGTTATGTATTGTGTTCCTGGCTACCCCTTTCTAATGAGCAAAGTAGTAAAATTATTTAATAATGAGTAGACCAATAGGCCGTGTAGTGTCGGCTTAGAATAACACTACCCCATTTCTACCCGTGGGTGATCGTGAGAGGCGACTAAGGGTATAGGGGCTTTTTAAGTGATTTTTGGGCGATTTGGTTGGAGACCCATCACCAAAAATATTTATTATTACCATCTTTTCCCTAATCAACTTCCAAAAGTGGCTGGGGAATTTCTCATTCCAAAGCTCTGGCTACCCTGTTAAGGGATTTATGGCCGTGAGTATATGTATGTATATATGTAGACCAGTAAAGTAATGTTCTAAGTAATCATCACGTTTTTTAATAGTTCGTGAATAGTTTTTTAATTAATTTCAATGTGTTGGGCCATGTTTTTATTGATTAGAAGAAACACATAATGTCTTAATTGTGTTTTGTTTGTCACGGTTGTCATCGGTAAATGCAAATATTATGAGGAAACCTACATGATGGTGAAATACCTATTAAATACATACATACATACATACATATTCTCACGCCGTTAGTTCCCATTGGGGTAGGCAGAGACTATCGATCGCCACTTTGTACGATCCTGGCAAACCTCTCTGGCTTCGTTTACATCCATCAATCTTTTCATACATGCTCATCTATTAAATACTTAGTCATTTTACAATTTTTTTCAGGCAAAAAGCAGTAAAGTCATAATTTCACGTCAGCATGGCTGAGCCTATGGATCAAACATCTTTAATACATTCATGAGGAGGAGGAATGAGGATAAATATGACTAATGCTAATATCTCGCTTAGCATTGAATATTAGGCACAAATGTCTCAGAAAATTACCTGGATAAGCAGGACCGATGCGACGCATGCAAACGCAACTTTGGAAACCATTTTACAAGTATGTCTTACTTCGAATTGAGAATGAATAAAATTTACCCTTCCTCTTATTTTATACTTTTTTTCAGACTAATCACGCCAAAAGTTGCGACATACGCCAATTCTTAGAAACTTCAGTGTTAGAGACAATGTATTTACTAACGCCACTTAATCAAAATATTGCTTAAGACATGTTGATACGAGTATGTTCTTATAATTATTCTCAACTGCTAATTGTAGCGAAGAATGGGATTGGAGTATAAATAGAAGTGTCGTTTTTGAGAATAAATATTCTCGACTCATCACTCGAAGAAGATTCTATAAACATGGCCAAGTTCGCATTCTTAATTCTGTGCGCTCAGGCGTTCCTCATCGAGGTAATGTTTTATGAAGTAAATTGTAATTATAATTCCTCCTCATATACCAAATTTAGGTAGACAGTGGGTCAGTATAAAATAAACTTAGTTTGTAAGTTTGGGGCAAACAGAATATTATACAAAATATTAGATTTAATCACAAAACAAAAAGTGACCATGATTCAAAGTTTTGGACATTCAGAATGTACATAAATAAACAAACCTTAACCAGTAAGAATATATAGCCGCGTTAAAATATTATGTCGGTTTTATCGAGATCTCTTAATGCGATACAGTTTACTTCGTTATTAGAGATATAAATATTTTAATATGCCCCGGTGCAACTTATCCATTTCTGTACTACTGGGTCTTCTTATTTTATACTTAAATATGTGATTTTTTTCACTTCAATGATGTGTAATTTTCAAATAAATTATACATCTTCGGTCTTCAAAAAATATAATATATACAATGACTTAACTTTATATAACTTCTTCAACTAGGCTGTATTCTCCTGCGGCTGCAACTCCGGTGCTAACTACGGCAACATTGCCTACAATAATGCTGGTTACGGCAGTATCGGCTACAGCAACATCGGCTACGGCAACGCTGCCTACGGCATCAACAACATTGGCCTCAGCAACTCTGGCTATGGTATCAACAACATTGGCTACGGCAACGCTGGCTACGCCAACACCGGCTACGGCGGCGTCGGTATCGGTGAGCTCGCCGCGGTCGGAGAGCTGCCGGTCGCCGGACCAGCCTACATTGACGGGTCCCTGCCAGTCTGCGGCGGCGTGCAGTTCAACGGTAACATCCCGGCTGCTGGAGTCGTCTCTGTTTATGGAAGAACTCCCGCTATCTGCGGATGCAACAATGTCGGATACGCCCCAGTCTATGCCCCAGTTTCATCATGCGGATGCAACTAAAGATCATGAACTCTGCGAAACTTAACTAAATTACAATATTCCAAGCCTTATTCTACGTTTTTTATTGATAAATTTCTGGATTTTTGTTGACAAAATGGGTGCTATTAGACTATCTAGTTCATTTATGTATAAAGAGTCATGCCATTTTACCAGAAGTAACGCAGAAATTATCACTCTAAGCATATCAAGATTAAAACAAAGCCTTTCAAAGGTTTAAAGTCGTGTTACATCTTAATCAAATCACTGCCATCATTGTGATGCATAGCAAGGTAAGTAGCAATACCTACCACTTTAACCTGTCACATCTCAGCGTGCCCATCGCGTAAAACCGTTAAATCCTGAGATCTCTAAAACGCTATCAAAATGTGACCTACCAAAGGGTACATCATACATACATACATATACTCACGGCTATAAATCCCTTAACGGGGTACCCAGAGCTCTGGAATGAGAAATTCCTCAGCCTCTTTTGGAAGTTGATGGGGAAAAGATGGTAATAATAAATGTTTTTGGTGACGGGTCTCCAACAACATCGCCCAAAAATCACTTAAAAAGCCCCTATACCCTTAGTCGCCTCTTACGATCACCCACGGGTAGAAATGGGGTAGTGTTATTCTAAGCCGACACTACACGGCATACAACGACACTACCAAAGGGTCAGCGGGATAAATAGGGAATGAATCGTTGACCTTCGGGTCGCTGGTAAGTGACAGGGTTAAAAAAACACTGAATTTTATTCTCATTATATAACCTCTAAAGAAAACCTAAATTAACCCATTTCTTGCCGTTGGTGTTGATAAAGGTGACGAGAGTGCTGAGAACTCCTAGTGATTTTTGGACGTTGCGGTTGAAGAACCATCACAAACAATTATTTATTTTACCATCATTTACCCACTTCAATTCTAATAGCGTCTGAGGATTTTCTGATTCCAAAGCTCTGGCTAACCCTTTTTGTATATTTAAAATAGACCAGACCATTTTTGTTCTATTTTTTAAAATGTACCCAATGGTACTGGCAACACTACAAGAAGATGCCTAGATAATGTATCAGTTACATCCAGATTGCACTTTGCATTTTCAGAACTTTAAATGGTCAGTCCAGGGATGTTAGTGTTCGTTTTTCAGCCAAAGAAGTAGAAGCTGTTATAAACAAGATGGTAAGAGGCAAGTCCCAGGTCATGATAACCTCAGCATCGAACACCTCAAGTATGCCAGTGCGCACTTACCTAGGGTCCTCTCAATGCTGTTTAATCTATGTGTGAGTCACAGCTACTTAACTGACGACTTTATGTACACAGTGGTGGTTCCGATTATAAAGCATAAGACTAATGACGTCTCAGATTTGCCAAATTATAGACCCATTTTGCTAGCCACAGTTGTAGCAAAGGTGCCAGACAGCATGCTTGACAAATAGATGGATAAACACCTCCATCTTGAGGCCAGGACTTTCAACTAAAAGTGCCAGCCTCTGTCTCAAGCAAACTGTCCAATACTAAACAGCTAGAAAAACGCCTATCTACACATGCTTCCTGGACTTATCCAAGGCATTTGATTTGGTGTCTTATGACAAACTGTGGCAGAAGTTAAAATCTGAGACGGACCTACCCCACGAGATTACGACAGTGTATCGGTACTGGTATGGCCACCAACAAAACAGTGTGAGATGGGCAGGAGAATACTCAGACGCGTATGGGCTGGAGTGCACGGTGCTCTTCAACCTATACGCTAAATCAGCTCATTGTTGATCATCAGTTCAGCAGCGCCAATATTAGTTGTTCCATAGATGGAGTATGTATCAATAAATATAAGCTACGCTGATGACATGGTGCTGCTGAGTCCATCAGTGGCTGAACTGAGGAAACTGCTGCAAATTTGTAACTTATACGCGGCGACCTATGAGCTCAGATACAATGCCAGAAAGAGTGAATGGATGATTTTTAAAGTCGGTACTAAATACTACTTTCCCGTACCAAGCGCTTTTTGCGGCAGTGTTCTTAATAAAGTTCACAAATTCAAGTATCTGGGCCACTGGGTTACCCATGATATGAGTGACGGTGAGAATATAGACATGGAGCGTAAGGCACTCGCCGTCCGCTGTAACATGTTGGCCCGTAGGTATCACCCCTCATACTGTAGTATGTAAGCTGATTATAAGATACATACATACATACATATACTCACGCCATTAATTCCCATTGGGGTAGGCAGAGACTATCGATCGCCACTTCGTACGATCCTGACAAACCTCTCTAGCTTCGTTTACATCCATCAATCTTTTCATACATGCTCTTTTATTCTTCATACTTCGGACGCCAGCCTTTTTGAGCACACTCTCAATTTGGTCCAAGTGTGTTCTCCGTGGTCGTCCTCTACTAACATTACCATCCACACTAGCTCTATAGATCCCTTTTACCAATTTTCTATCATCCATCCTCTCTATGTGCCCAAACCATCTCAACATCCCTTTTTCTATCTTTCTTACAATATCATCTTTCACACCACACTTTTCACGAATAACGCTATTTCTCACTCGGTCACACAATCTAACATTACAAATTTTTCTGAGGGACCTCATCTCTACTGCATTCACTCTGCTCTCATGCTTCTTCTGCCACACCCAACATTCGCTTCCATACATAAGCGTAGGAACAAGAACAGCATCATGCACAGCCATTCGGGCCTTTTCAGACACCGATTGACTGATCATTAGGCTATTCATTGCTCCATTTACCGCATTACCCTTTTTCACTCTTCTTTCAATGTCTTAATCACATTTTCCATCCCTTGTAAACAAACTTCCCAGATATACAAACTCCTTCACCTGTTTCACATCCTTACCATCAATCGCAATCACGCATTCTGTCACATCTTCCTGTCTCTCAAAAACCATCGTTTTGGTCTTATCCACATTCACCCTCATTCCCTTTCTTACAAAAGACTCACATGCAATATTCATCATCTCTTGCAACTCTTCTGCCGATGATGCAAGTAGCACTTGATCGTCAGCATACAAGAGGCATTTAATGATGAATCCACCCATCCTTAGTCCATAATCACTTTCACGCAACTCTGTCAAACAGTCATCCATGAACAAATTGAAGAGCCACGGAGAAGCTACACATCCCTGTCGGACACCCCTAGAGATTCCGAACCAGTCAGTGTTTTCCCCGTTTACTCTTACACATGCACTAGAATCCTCATAGAGTGATACCAATGCACGTATAAGTTGACTCCCCAAACCGAACTTGGATAACACCTCCCATAAACACTTTCTTACCACCCTATCATACGCCTTCTCTAAATCAATGAAGGAGCAATACACCTTTTGGTTCTTAGCTAAGAACTTTTCAGTGATGCTCCTTAGAGAGAAGATTTGATCCATACATCCCATTCCTTTCCTAAATCCCGCTTGCACATCCCATATTTTCTCATCAGTTTCATTCATCACTCTTTCAATCAGTAGCTTAGCATACAATTTACCAACAATGCTGAGTAAGCTGATGCCGCGGTAGTTTTTAGCCTCTTGGTGTGACCCCTTTCCTTTATATAGAGGCACAATCACCGCCTTGCACCAGTCTCGAGGAACTTTGCCACTCGACCAGCATTTTTGGAAAAGGAAGTACAACCAAGAAGCCACCAACCCTTTACCAGCCCTCAGCATTTCGATAGTAATCCTATCATACCCTGCCGCCTTCCCTACTTTCATACTTTTCATTGCTTTCATTATTTCTTCCATACTAATCTCACTGTCACTGAAATCACCCATCTCTTCGTTCCAATCAACATTACTGTCGATTGGCGAAGAAATAGATGCATCCTCTTTTTCAAACAGTCCCTCAAAATAATTCTTCCATACCCGTTTCATGCTACTTTCATCCGTCGCCAATTCACCCTGTTCATCTCTTATTACACTCACTCTCGTGTTTTGGGAAACTCCCTTTTCCTTCCGGATATACTTCCAGAATAACTTTTGGTTATTCCGGAAATTATCAGAAAGTTTCCTCTCACACCACTCTTGCAAATCCCGCTTTTTCTTTTCTATTTTCTTCTTCACCTCATTCTTAACTCTCTTATATTCATCTTCACTTTTCTGCACTACATCGTCAGTTACACTCGCATTCATCCGTTTACTAGCTTTAATCGCTAGTAAATCTAACCACGCTTTCTTCTTATCTCCAACCGCCTCTTTCACAACTTTATCCCACCAACTTGTTGGTGGTCTATTTGACCTTTTACACACACCACAAACTTCCGTCGCACATTCAACCATCGTCGATTTGAGCACATCCCATACTTCTTCTATTTCCATTTCATCATTCATCTCCACGCAACTTAGTCTATCATCCAATTTTCTCACATATTCATCTCTGATATTTTCATCTTCTTGCAGTTTTTCCACTTTTATTCTCGCAAAATCCGTTGTTGACACTTTAGGCCTGTGACGCCAACGCGTTTAATCGTGATATAACGAGAAAGTGATCTGTGCCAACGTTCGTGCCCCTATAGACCCTGGTGTCAAAAACCTTTGCTCTCAGCCTTTCATCAACTATCACAAAATCAATCATACTTCTCTCGCTTCTCCTCTGTCTTGTATACATATGGATATCTTTGTGTTTAAACAACGTGTTTGTAACACAAAGATTCCTCTCCAAACATACCTCAATCAATTTCTCACCATTCTCATTCATCCTTTGATCGCCAAACTTTCCTAAAACTCTTTCGCAACCGTTGCGTGACACACCAACCCAGCCATTAAAATCTCCTAACATTATAAGTCTCTCATTCTGATCACACCCATTCACAACATCGTCTAACAGATTCCAAAACTCCTCCCTCTCGGATAGGGATTTAGACATGTCCGGAGCATAAACGCAAATGATGCGCATCCGGACTAGGCCCAATTTCACCTTAATCCACAGGAGCCTTGGACTCACACATTCGTAATCTTTCATACACTGAGCCATCCTTTCAGATATCAGAAGTCCCACTCCTTGGCTAGCTCGGTCATTGTCAGCGACTCCAGACCAGATTGCTGTGATGTTGCCAAGTTGTGAAACTTCCTTTCCCTTACGCTTCGTCTCATTTAAACATAGAAAATCCAGTTTTCTTTCATTCATAATCATACATACTTCATCTAATTTTTCAAACATTCCTCCACATACATTCATCGTACTGAAGCGGGTCTCTTTAGCCCACTTTTCGCCCCGTGAGAAACCATGGCGTGATGAGTGGCGAGCTACATCGCCGCCTCCGTGTTTATTAGAATTGGAACACATATTGAACCCACGAGAAGCAAGGGAAGTAAACTGTCCACCTAGCCAGAGCCCCGCTTGACTAGGTAAGGTTATTTAGTACCCGGAGTGCACCAAGCTCCGGGACGGCGGCACGCTAGCGACCAGGCTCACCCCTGGCCACGCATCCCTCGGCGCGGCAGACCTTGGATTGGTGTAAGGGTGAAGATGGAAAAGCCCTAGTCCCTTAGTCGACTTCTACGACACCCGCGGGAAGAGATGGGGTAGTGCTATTCTAAGCCGACACTACACAGCAATGTAAATAAGTTATAAGTTAATGTAAATGCCTGATTATTATTGATAAAAAGCCTGAAATAAATAATTATTTATTTATTACTATTTATAAATATACCTTGTTTATTTTATCTTTTTCGAAACTGTTTCTGTAATGGTCTAGAGATAAAATTCTTGGCTTCAAACACTGACGTCTTGGGTTCAATCTCCGGGGGATTGACTCACAAATTTTATTTGTAAGATTCAACCTTGATGGATAGGATGTCCAAGGTTTGAATATCCTGATTATCCGAAAAATCAATTTCATGTTTAGGGCACGTTAAGCCACCGGTCTCGGCTACTATCACGGTAGTAATCATGAGTCTGCCAGCCCACACTTAGCTAACAATGTGGACTATGGCCAAATCATCAAATACAGGTAGGCTTGATGAGCCCTTTGGTGGGGATATACATATAGAAGCTGAGAGGCTTTTCCTTTGCATGCATCCATCAAAGACTAATAAAATAATGTTTTATGGCACTTGATCGTTTAATTTTGAGTTAAGCAATGTTTTTAATCTTTTCTTGGAGAGAGATTTAGCATCCACATCCTGCGCGAGCTCCGATGAGGTTGTTTCCAAGTCCATAAGCGTTGTTACCAAGAGCATAGCCGTTAGCGAGTCCAGCCCCAGCGTATCCGGTTCCGGCGAGTCCAGCTCCACAGCCGCTGCTGGTGAGACCTGCTCCTGGAGCTGTGCTGTACGACACTCCAGCAGCACCGCCGGTTGGAACGGTACCACTAACAGCGACGGCTCCAGCAAATGGCATAGAACCGCTTACTGCGACTGGACCAGCAATTTCAAGGTTCTCAGCTATGATGGAGAAACCATTAGGGGTGATTGGTGATCCACTCACAACTTCCAAATTCCCGTAGTTGTTGTATCCCAAACTGGCGGCGTTGATTCCGTTGAGGAGAGCTCCGCTGGATGCAAGGTTAGCAATTCCATTGCCCAAGCCGAGACCGTATGAACCGACGTTGTAGGAAGGTGAGCCGCAGGGGCATGCTTGCACAGCCTGGAAATATATTTTTATGTGTTTATTGTGTTGAGTGAGATTTTTTTTTATTTGACTTAGTAGTTGTTGATTGTGTACCTGGCTACCCCTTTGTGATGACCAAAGACGTAATATTATTTGATGTAGTCTGACTAAACTTTAATAATAATAATAAATAAATAATAATAAAAGATATTTATTTGTTACCAAACACAATGACAACAAACAGAAATATTACAAATTAAAAAGAAAAGATCGCAACAAAAAGGCAAAGTACCTCAGCTAGGTTCCCAACATTATCCGCAGGAAACTGCTGGGGAGCTGGTTTTCTGGTACCCCCTGTAACTTACATACTATAAGTCCGACATAATCAGTTAGGTTATCTAACCTTATACTACCCGTTGTAACTGTGCTACTGGGAGCGAAAAAAACAAATAACTCAACACTTAAAATAACAAAAAGAAATTAGATTTCAATAAGCAATCATTAATGAGCAGCCAGCCTTAAATCAATAGCAAATAAATAAACAATCTTACCAATATTAATAATATGCTAAAATAAAATAAGTTTGGGGACCAATACATTTTTTTGATAGATTTTATCAGAAAAGAAATAAGATATTTTATAAGAGTGATGCATTGAATTTTACCATCACAAGGAAAAGGAAGTACACTAAGAAACTAATGTTCTAAGTTATCATCACGTTTTTAAATGATTCGTTGCGTTGACCACGATGGATGAAAGCAAGCTAGAAAAGTTTGCCAGGATCGGACAAAGTGATGAGCAATAGTCTCTGCCTACCTCAATGGGAAATAATGGCGTGAGCATATGTATGTATGTATGTCGTTGAATTAAAAGTTGCTCGGCACACATAAAGTCATGGTAAAGCTGCACATACCACAGGGCCAGCAGCAACCATTACTTTGAAAAATAGCTAATGAGGAAAATGATGACTTATGCTTTAGATCTAGTCTAGCATTGAAAATTAGTAACTTATATTCTCAGAAAATTACCTGTATAAGCAGGACTGATGCGATGCATGCAAAAACAACTTTGGAAACCATTTTACAAGTATGTCTTACTTCGAATTGAGAATGAATAAAATTTACCCTAACTCTTATTTTATACTTTTTTTCAGACTAATCATGCCAAAAGTTGCGACATACGTCAATTCTTAGAAACTTCAGTGTTAGAGACAATGTATTTACTAACGCCACTCTATCAAAATATTACCTAAGTCGTGTTGATATTTTCTTGAAATTATTCTCAACTGTTTATTGTAGTGCAGGTTGGGATTGGAGTATAAATAGAAGTGCTGTTTTTGAGAAAAAATATTCTCGACTCATCACTTGAAGAATATTGTGTTAACATGGCCAAGTTCGCATTCCTGATTCTGTGCGCTCAGGCGTTCCTCATCCAGGTAATATTTTACGGGTTAAATTGTAATAATTGTTCCTCATATATCAAACTTAAGTAGGTAGTGGGTCGGAATAAAAACAAAAGTTCATTTGTAAGTTTAAGCAAAACATATATTAGATTAAAATCATAAAACTATAAGGGACCACGATTCAACAACTTGCACATTCAAACCCTTAAATAAATAAACAAACCTTAACCAGTAAAAATATAAACGTGTATTTTTTTTTGTTTTACTCCGACATCCTAATGCGATACAGTTTTCAAATGTTTACTTGTTATGTGTATGTTAAATGGTTTACTTAGCTATTTATTAGAGATAAAATATGTCCTGGTGCTATTTATCAATTCTTATACTACTGGGTCTTTTCATCTTATTCTTAAATATATGATTTCTTCATTTTAATTATCTGTAATATTTAAATAAATTATCCATCTTCGGGCTTCAAAAAAAATACCATAATATAAACAGTAACTTGACTTTATATTATTTATTCAACTAGGCTGTATTCTCCTGCGGCTGCAACTCCGGTGCTAACTACGGCAACATTGCCTACAACAATGCTGGTTACGGCAACATCGGCTACAACAACATCGGCTTAGGCAACATTGGCTACGGCATCAACAACATCGGCTACGGCATCAACAACATCGGCTACGGCAACGCTGGTTACGCCAACACCGGCTACGGCGGCGTCGGCATCGGCGAGTTCGCCGCGGTCGGAGAGCTGCCGGTCGCCGGACCAGCCTACATCGACGGGTCGCTGCCAGTCTGCGGCGGCGTGCAGTTCAACAGCAACATCCCGGCTGCTGGAGTCGTCTCTGTTTATGGAAGAACTCCTGCTATCTGCGGATGCAACAATGTCGGATACGCCCCAGTCTATGCCCCAGTTTCATCATGCGGATGCAACTAAAGATCATGATTTCTGAGAACCTTAACTGAATTACAATCATGCAAGCCTTATTTTACGACTTTTTATTGATTCTTAAGATAGGTGTGATTTGCTTTTCTAGTTTATTTGTTAGTAAAGGGTCACACCTTAATTTCAAAGGGAAGCACAAAATAACTCCCTTCCTATGCCACAACTACATCCAAATATCGCCTTTTAAGAAAATATGAATTTCAATCTCATCGCAGAGAATATAATGATAGAGATCCTCTTGAAGAGTTACCCGACTCCTTGAAGGAAATATACGTGTACATTATGTCACAAGTTACTAGACATTTTCGAACGTACTACTTTTAAATTCTTTGCTAGAAACATGGTCTTCATATTTGCAGAATATGTCGCCATTAAACATTTCAACTCAGACATTAACTTGACTCTGTTATTCGGATTTAACCTATTTGAATAAACTTTAGGCAGAATACAAAAAAATAAGCATTGAATGGAAGTAAATGATGCGAAAAATCGGAAATAGCTATGACTACAGACCCCTCGAATTGTTTGGCACTAAATCAATTTCTCGATAAAAGTCGCTGCTTGCAATAAAATCGCGTACTGAATACATTGTCGATGTTCAACAATAAAAACTCCCGCGGATATAATATGAAAGATTAATAAACGTTAACGATATTTGGTAAGTACAGAAATATGGTTTGTTTCCGGTGTCGATTTGAAGTTACTTTACGATTATTTTATTATTACGACGTGATAGCTCAATGGGTAGAACACCGGTTATCGTGCAAACGACTAGTGTTCAAATCCCGGGTCGCGGGCCTACACCAATTTGTCTTTTCTAAAGACATATGTGTGGTTAATTTATCAAGGTTGTTAACGGTGAGGGAAAACATCGTGAGGAAACCCACATGGCTGAGTTGTACTTAGTCATGTGACAGTGTATTCGTACAAAACGGCGATAGGCCTGCCCCCTATCACGTGAGTACACTGTCCATGCAAAACGTGGGTACTCTGAACACTAGGTGACAATGTCACGTGATGTTCAGAAGTATTAGTACTGCCTGTGCCAACCCCTTTGGGGATTTTTGGCGTGAACGTATATGTATATGTATTTTATAATTATAACCAAAAATACAAGAGGTTTAAATTTACCTAGAATACATTACTATTTATTATTTGTAGCTTCTTAGGTAAGTGAGATTGATTTGGGTCAGTATTTGTTATCTGGATCATAAAATATTCCATTATGTCTAGTACATCTACCTACTGTTTTTATTAACGTACTGATCTCACCATTCAAAAGTTGTCTGGAAGAGATTGCTTCAAACAATAAGACCGCCAATGGTACTTCTAGTTATTAAATAATATGTATAAAATGTTTCTATCTGTGATGTACAATAAAGAGTTTTCTATTCTATTCCATTCTATATACTTTTACAACCTTTTTTGGAAATGTAGAATATAATATATTTGTAAATTTAACTCTGAAGAACCTACTAAGAAATTGAATATAATAACATAACATAACATAAACGTTCACGCCGTTTATCCCAGAAGGGGTTGGCAGAGGTACCAATACTTCTGAACTCACATTGCAGCGCCATCTAGTGTCCAGAGAAGATACCCACGTTTTGCTTAGACAGTGTACTCACGTGATAGGGGGCAGGCCTATCGCCGTTTTGTACGAATACGCTGTCACATGACTAAGTACAACTCAGCCATGTGGGTTTCCTCATTTTCCTTTAGCAACCGTTTTCCCTCACCGTTAGCAACCATGATAAATTAACCACACATATGACTTTAGAAAAGACAAATTGGTGTAGGCCCGTCCCAGGATTGGAACACACGCCCTTCTGTTTTTCGGGCGGGTGTTCTACCCACTGGACTATCATGTCGCTATTTTTGGAAATGTAAAATACAATATATTTGTATATTTAACTTAGAAGACCCTACTAAGAAATTGAATAAAATAAAGTTTCCAAATTACTCAAACTGAAACGATAACGCCGTATATCCCCGAAGGGTTTGGCGCAGGTACTAATAACTAATTGGACAGTGTACTGTGTAGTAAAACTTAGTGTGTCTAGTAAGAAAATTACATACTTACATACATTTACTCCAGGCTATGAATCCTAAAAGGGGTAGGCAAAGCCTCAGAACAGGAAATTCTTCAGTGATTTTAACACAGTACAATATAGAATTGCTGGCCACGGGTCCTCAGCCAAATTGAGCAAAAATCAATTAAGTAGCCTTAAAACTCCAAGTGGCCTTCTACGATACCGGCAGGAAGACATGAAATAGTGCTATTCTAATCTGTCACTATAAACCTATGAAAAGTTTTGTACAGAAATAAAAATAATATGCACGCTGTAGGTCACATATGGATGGGCCAAATTAAAAGTTGTAATAAGCATTGTTTTCAACCACACCGCCCACAATCACGTAAAAAGGCTAAAATATGGCACACATGGAAAACATACATACATACATATACTCACAGTTATAAATCTCTTGAAGGGGTAGCCAGAGCTAGGGAATTAGAAATTCCTCAGCCACTTTTGGAAGTTGCGTGGGGAAAAGATGGTGAAATAAAGGTTGTTGGTGATGGGTCTCCAACCGCATCGCCCAATAATCCCTTAAAACCCCAATACCGTTAGTCCCTCTTACGTACATGCTATTCTAAGCCGACACTGCACAGCAAAACACATGGAAAATGATGTGGTAATACAATTATAAGCCGAAAAATCCAAGAACCTTTCCTAGAAACATATGTAGCTAAACCTCAAGCACTGTCTTATAAGCAACACTTATTTACTTTAAATTACCTCACAATTACAAAAGTGGGTGAAACACGAGACCAAACACTTATCAGTCGAAACGTGACTTTATGGTAATTCAATAAGACTTGTCGTGTAAGACGAATATTGTGTCATTTATTTAGTGCAACTTTTGGAGTTTCATCGTGTGAAATGAGTACCTGTGGCCTAGTTAATAGGTGACTGTCTTTTGGGTCCGGAGGTTGCGGGTGCGAATCCTACAAAGAGCATTCTTGTATATAATGAATATGGATGTGTGTTACTTACTTTTTAATATTATTATTTTGTGTCATTGTACCTTTCCGGGGAATAATATTTTTGCCCACTCAAATTTAAAACTAATTAAGGTGTTTCTAAAATCAAAAGTTCTGTATACCCCTTTCTAAGATTTTAGTTGTAAGAAGTGAAGTTTTTAATTTCTACAGGTTCCTTTAAAATGCAACAGACTTGGATTTTTTTATTTATAAATAAACGGATTTCGGAGATAAGATAATAAACATCATTGAATTATTCAGGTGACATAATAAGTACATCACATGACCATAAGAAATAATTGCTCTGGCGCTCTTCTGGGCATATACTGCATCTAGTCTAGAAGATCTATGTAAACTGCACCCACATTTACGACTAAATAAATGGTTTTAAATGGTTTTAAATGGTTTTAGTCACACCAGGTGACACGTAATATTAGGTGTTCAGAAATATTAGTATCTCTAGCACCCCTTCGGGGATATTTGGCGTGACCGTATGATTTTGAGTTTTGATTACATCTCTATATTCAGTAAATATGAAATTTTCCAAAAGTACTGAACAAAAATGTATAGAACATTTCAAACCTAACATTACTTCGTATTGTTATTCAAAGAGTGTTGCAAGGGGCGCGCTGGGCCCTGTTTCATTACTGCATTGTCTCCAATGTTCGAGTGTTGTCAGCACAAAAAATGCGATGTTGTCTCAAAAAATGCTTTCTAATTACATATTTCACGCACGCTCCTCTTACAGTCGTGTTTGTTTACGTTTATTGTTGAGACAAAACTGTAGCACTCTGGGTTTGCGGCAAGGGAAGATTCTGCAACCATTTTAGAAACAGGAATATATTATAGTTTTAATATAACAGAAATTTTAATTCGTAATAATTCATCATGATTGTTAAAGGTGAGGGAAAACATCGTGAGGAAACTCACATGGCTAAGTTGTACTTGGGCTTGTAACAGTGTATTCGTAAAAAACAGGGATAGGCTTATAACCTATCAAAACATGGGTACTCTGAACACCAGGTGACAATGTCACGTGATATTCAGAAGTATTAGTACCTCTGCCAACCCCTTCGGGGATATACGGCGTGAATGCTTGAGTCTTGAGTTTAATTCATAGCTTTAAAAATAAATACATTCACAAGGTTGCCGTGTAGTGCCGGCTTAGAATTTCGCTACCCCTTTCTACCCACGGGTGTCGTAAGAGGCGACTAAGGGTACTGGGGCTTTTTATTGGATTTTTGGGCGATGCGGTTGGAGACCCATCACCAAAACCCTTTATTTTACCATCTTTTCCCCACTCAACTTCCAAAAGTGGCTGAGGAACTTTATAATTCCTTAGCTCTGGCTACCCCTTCTAGGGATTAATAGCCGTGAGTATATGTATGTATGTATGTACATTCACAAGAAACTTAGTTTATTATGAAACGTGACTTAATATAGAGCCGCGTCAATTTTGTTTTAGAGACACAGTTCAATACATCACTTGTTTTCTTTTATACGTGATCCCGATTCTCATGATAAAAGTATGTGTAGCATATTAATTTTTAATAATGTCGTGAATTTCATTTTTTTTTTTTTTGTGTTGTCTCAACTGTATATGGAATGTTTTAATTTCCGAAATAAATGATTATTATTATTATTATATGTATATGATTTGAAAATCCGACTTGACTTTCTAAAATTGGCAACATTCATATTCTCACGGCTATAAATCTCTAAAAGGGGTAGCCAGAGCTTCAGGATCAGAAAATTATTCAGTCACTTTTGAAAGTTATGTTGGTAAAAGATTGTAATAAATAGGTATAAATGTTTTTGGTGATGGTTCTCCAACAGCATCGCCCTAAAATCACTAAAAAGCCTCGATACCCTTAGTCGCCTCTTACGATCACCCATGGGAAGAAATGGGATAGTGCTATTCTAAACCGACACTACACAGCAAAATATTGGCAAGTTTTACAAATACAATAGAGTGTCTATAGATTCCGTGATATCCGGGCGCAGCTGGCTAGCTAACGAACACTAATTACTAGAGCACAGCCAAATAGGAGTTGAGCTAATTAACTTTGTTTGACTAAAATTGCAGAAGATTAATAATTCTGCCAACCCCTTCGAAAATTTAAAGCATGAACGATGAGTTCGACTGAGTTGAGAATCTCTGTATGAGTTTATCTTATCCTATCCAATTTGTACTGAAAGTGTTAATATGATAAACATAATAATATGTTTTTAATGATTCTCTTTTTCTTACTTTAACAGTGAGAAACTATCAAAAATTAATATAAAATGTATAAGCAAGTCCCCATCAGATTTATAAAAATGTATTTCACCTCAAAACTAGGCTTTGCACAGGTGGCAATAATTTTATATATAATAAAAATTAAAAATAAATACTAACGGTTTTGAGGCTTTTAAAGAAGTTGTTGGGCAATGCGGTTGGAGACCAATAACCGTTTTTTTACTTTATTTCCCATTTGCTCATTCTCATATTTCCTTAGAGTACAAGAGTTTCGCTTTTTAAAGAAACATACATACATACATATACTCACGGCTATAAATCCCAGGAAGGGGTAGCCAGAGCTAAAGAATTAGAAATTCCTCAGCCACTTTTGGAAATTTGAGTGGGGAAAAGATAGTAAAAATAAAGGTTGTTGGTGAAGGGTCTCCAACCGCATCGCCCAAAAATCCCTTAATAGCCCCATACCGTTAGTCGCCTCTTACGTACACCCACCGGAAGAAATGGGGTAGTGTTATTCTAAACCGACACTACACGGCAAAGGTTTTTTAAAGAAAACCATTGCTGAAACCAACTACTCCATTTGTGGCGTGACTCGGTAAGTTTGAGAACGGAGGAAACTTTTACAAGTTCTTTTCGGGATCTTGTAGATAAGTTTTAAAGTTGGGTTAGCTTTAGTTTAGACGAAAAGATAGATATCTTTTATTGCCTTTGCTTTGCTTAGTGTAAGATAAATTCACAAAATGTTTGAAAACCTTTTGTTACCAAAAACACTTAATTAATAAAAAGATTAAAAATTGCAAATAATCTGAAATTATTTTTATTATAAAGCGATTAGTCTACATGGATGGATGATAGAAAATTGGTAAAAGGGATCTATAGAGCTAGTGTGGATGGTAATTTTAGTAGAGGACGACCACGAAGAACCCACTTGGACCAAATTGAGAGTGTGCTCAAAAAGGCTGGCGTCCGAAGTATGAAGAATAAAAGAGCATGTATGAAAAGATTGATGGATGTAAACGAAGCTAGAGAGGTTTGTCAGGATCGTGCGAAGTGGCGATCGATAGTCTCTGCCTACCCCAATGGGAATTAATGGCGTGAGTATATGTATGTATGTAAAAATTAAAAATAAATACAAACGGTTTTGGGGCTTTTAAAGAAGTTGTTGGGCAATGCGGTCGGAGACCAGACCAATAACCGTTTTTTTACTTTTTTCCCATTTGCTCATTCTCATATTTCCTTAGAGTACAAGAGTTTCGCATTTTTAAAGAAAACCATCGCTGAAACCAACTACTCCATTTGTGGCGTGACTCGGTAAGTTTCAGAACTGAGGAAACTTTACAAGTACATTTCGGGATCTTGTAGATAAGTTTTAAAGTTGGGTTAGCTTTAGCTTAGACGAAAAGATAGATATCTTTTATTGCCTTTACTTCGCTTATTTCCTTTGCTTAGTGTAAGATAAATTCACAAAATGTTTGAAACCCTTTTGCACCAAAAACACATAATGAATAAAAAGATTAATAATTACAAATAATCTGAAAATATTTCTATTATGAAGCGATTAGTCTACATTGATTCTCGTGGGTAAGACGCGAATAACGGTATTGGGCCTTTTAAGGGAACATTGGGCGATGCGGTGGGAGACTTATTACTAACAACCTTTTTTATACCATCTTTTCCCCACTCAACTTTCCAAAAGTGGCTGAGGAATTTCTAATTCCTTAGCTATGGCCCCTTACACCCCTTACATAACATAAACATAAACGTTCACGCCGTTTATCCTCGAAGGGGTTGGCAGAGGTACCAATACTTCTGAACTCACATGGCAGCGTCATCTAGTGTCCAGAGAAGGTACCCACGTTTTGCTTAGACAGTGTACTCACGTGATAGGGGGCAGGCCTATCGCCGATTTGTACGAATACACTGTCACATGACTAAGTACAACTCAGCCATGTGGGTTTCCTCACGATGTTTTCCCTCACCGTTAACAACCATGATAAATTAACCACACATATGACTTTAGAAAAGACTGGCTACCCCTTCTAGGGTAATATAGCCGTAAATATATGTATATGTACGTAAAACTATTTGAGAAAATTAAAAAAGAGTAAACGCAGCCGTAGCATTACTAATCAATCACAACATCCACTTTCATTTCAAATCACACAAATAGTCTCCATACCCGTGGTGACACTTATTCGATAGAAATGGTAAAAGAGGGGGCAGTGCCCTTCCAAGCTACACAGATTACTATAGGTGGCGTTAAATAAATAATATCATTTTATGCAAACTAGATCATTTGACAGATACTTTCCTAAAATAAACATGTCGACGTACCCAAGGCGTCTCCCTTTGCATGGGGAATCTATAATCCACGTTAAGACCAGCAAACCGACATGAGAAGGGTTGGGGCTTAACTCAAATAAAACCTAACACGTGGTTAGAATCGTGAAACGATCTGTTGAAAAGATTTACTGGATTTTCCTTTATTTATGGATAAATGTGGATATTAATATAGATTGATACTATTAAGTAAAGTGGCGAAATAAATATAAAGTGCGAGTGAGGGTGATGTTGTTAGAAGAGGACATCCACGGAAGACATTCGAAGACTCGATTAAAAAAGTTTTAAAAACGCGGGAGTCCGAAGAGAGAAGAATACTTTGCTGATACATCTGAAGAAGAGCATGTATCAGAAAAGTGATGAGTGAGGAAGAAGCAATTGAGATTTACCAAGATCGTACGAAGTGGCGATTAAGAACCTCTGCCTACCCCAATGGGAACTAATATGTTTTCATAATTTAGTAACGTTTATTAAATATTTTTCATATTATACAAATAAAAATTTAACTATTATTTTATTACACATATTAAATAACATACATACATACACATACTTACGGCTATCAATCCCTAAAATAAAGGTTGTTGATGATAGGGTCTCCAACCTCATCACCCAAAATCCCTTAAAAGCCCCAATACCGTTTGACGCCTTTTACGTACACCCACCAGAAGAAATGGGGTAGTGCTATTCTAAGCCGACACTATACAGGATATACTGGAAGAGAACGCTTTTAGCGATAAGATCGCCAATTGTACCTCACTGTAAACTGTTTGATCATATTATTACTTTTGTAAATTTGTGTTTGATGTGCAATAAAGAGTTATTTTATTCTATTCTATTCTATACAGGATATTAAATAAATAATAACCAAAAATTCAAACAGCCTATCCTTTACAAATAAAAACCTACTACCTCTGAAAATCTTACAAAGCTGTACACACAAGGCTCAATATTTCAACCTGTAGAAACCTATAAAACACGAATCCACACGATACAAAGTTATGTGAAATAAAAATAATTGTTTTCTCGACGAGTAAATATTCGATGAAGGAACACAAAATGCAACAGGGTACAGTCGCGCACTATATTCGCTCGTAAAAACGGTCATAGTCGTAAATTGTACGTTTTTATGAATCATCGGTGAGTTTACTCTCACTCTTACTCTTGTGACGAAAGCCTGGGACTGTTGAGGAGAAAAGTGTTTCAATGTGGATATTACTTTAGATTACTATGCGTAAGTTTTTGAGTAGGAGGAAGTGTATTACTGATTGTGTACTGTGATTTTTAGCTTAAAATATACCTTACTTATTTCTTTTACTGGGTATTTTACGCGGTGGCTTAGTGGTTTTGATTTAATTTTATTGATAATTGGGCGCTGTGGCTGATATGGGTTAAAGCTATTCGTAGCCGACACAAGAGTTACAAAAAGGAAAAATATATTTTACTATTCAAATTGAAGACAAAAATCACTCTGTATGCTATGTACACATATATGACTTAATAACAATTTATAAATAAAAATATTTTTTTACATCTTAATATTCGGAAAAAATATTAGATTTCCATTCTTTTATTACCGATTGTGAACTGGCAAACACTTATTTACTTCTTTTTTAAAAGAGTCTTTATTTGTTTATTTCTTTTATATTTGTTTAGTAAACGGTACTTTCGCTTATTCGGTAGTCCAATGTTAAGTTAATACACATATCGACACCTATCTCTTAGTTATTTGAGAAATAAAATATCATTTGTTTCCCACTAAAGTGCCCGATAGTACAATGTTTATGTCTCAATGCAGTGCGGTTCGTATATAAGTAAATTTGGTCATCTCACCCAATCCATGTTTACGAGGGGCAGCCTCGGGAGAGTGCCCAGATTTGAACACTACAAATAATGAATCATTGAAGCCACATATTTGGATTTATTTCCAAATAGAAGGGTAGTATTGGTATTGGATAGCAGTATCCTATTGATGTATTTTGGTGTCAGCATACCCTACTAGAACTAACGTACTATCTAGGGTAAAACTGATAAAATTAATTTTGATATAAAAAATAATATTAATAAAAAAAAGTTGGTATTTTTAACCAACAGAAAGTTAAATTAACATAATGTGTTATAAAATATATTTCCTATAAAATCAAGCATTCTTAATTAAAGTCAAAATAAATTTAAATAACGTTAAGATGCGCTTTACTGTATTTTAATATTTTAATGCACTAACAAACTTTGGCAAAGAAAATTCCAAAGGGAGGGATGGGCAATAGACAAAATCGATTTAGATGATAGAACCGAAGCAAATGAAGCTAAAATGAAAAATCGAATAACTTACTTAGTCTATGTTGACAGAAGAGACATTGAAATCACAAGTCGAATGGAATGAAAGGAAGGGTTGCCGCCGTCTGTGACTGGCATCCGTAATGTGCTTTCTGTTCATTTGTCAATTCTTTGATACACTTCCTGAATTTTAAAAGGAATGATTTTATCTTATTGTTTTAGTTTTTTTTGTGTCTCACAAAGAATAACTCAATACAATGCAATTTTGATCAGTATTCATAATACATATAACATACATACATAAAAGTTCACGCCGAATATCCCCGAAGGGGTTGGCAGAGGTACTAATACTTCTGAACATCACGTGACTTTGTCACCTGGTGTTCAGAGTACCCACGTTTTGCATGGACAGTGTACTCACGTGATAGGGGGCAGGCCGATCGCCGTTTTGTACGAATACACTGTCACATGACTAAGTACAACTCAGCCATGTGGGTTTCCTCACGATGTTTTCCCTCACCGTTAACAACCATGATAAATTAACCACACATATGTCTTTAGAAAAGACAAATTGGTGTAGGCCCGACCCAGGATTTGAACACTAGTCGTTTGCACGATAACCAAGTGTTTTACCCACTGGGCTATCACGGTTGCTTATTCATAATAGATTAAATGAATTCAATACGTGAAAATCCAGAGATCATCATATACTGTCCAAGCAAAACTTAGTACTGTAAACACCAAGTCACAGTGTCACGTGATGGTCAGAAGTATTGTTTCCTCTACCAACTCCTTCGGGGATACACGACGACGAACGTTTGAGTTTGAAATCCATCATCTCCAACTTATTATAAGTCTGTATAGCTGAAATATCCTATATAGCTAAACGAAAATTTAATATTTTCACTGTGACACGTCACGTAGGCGTATTTCCGACGCAGCCAAGTGAAAAGATGTGATTATTACACCTACATGGGTTTATAAAGAGCTTTGTAAAATACTTGTTTATCTTATCGATTTCTCTTATAACACTGATTGAAAAATATATTTTACGTATTATTATTTTACTAGCCGTGTAGTGCCGGCTTAGAATGTCGCTACCCCTTCCTACCCACGGGTGTCGTAAGAAGCGACTAAGGGAATTAAGGCTTTTTATTGAATTTTTGGGCGATGTGGTTGGAGATCCATCACCAAAAACCTTTATTTTACTATCTTTTCCCCACTCAGCTTCCAAAAATGGCTAAGGAATTTATAATTCCTTGGCTTTGGCTTCCCCTTCTAGGGAATTACAGCCGTGATTATATGTATGTACGTATGTATTATTTTATTTTATTCACAACCGTGATAGCCCAGTGGGTAGAACACCGATTATCATGTAGATGATAAGGGTTGATATCCCGGGTCGAGCCCATACCAATTTGTTCTTTCTGAAGATATATGTGTGGGTAATTTATCATGGTTCCTCTTTATAGTACAAAACGGCGATAGGTCGGCACTCAATCATGTGAGTACACTGTCCAAGCAAAACGTGGGTACTCTGAACGCCAGGTAACGATGTCATGTGATGTTCAGAAGTATTAGTACCTGTGCGAACCCTATGGGGGATATTCGGCATAAATGTTTAAAATTAGAATTTGAACTCGAGCCTTTTTCTCTAAATAACAAACATTTCATACCTTTCTGTCTGAGCTACCAAGCTGTATAAATTAAACAATTCAACAGCAATTAACCACGAAATCGCTGAACAACAGAAAAAGTACAACCAAATGATCTGACATAATATTTTCGTTAAAAGGATTAGAGGATTAAAATGTTACGGTTTCCACACCGCTACGTTTGTAATCCTTGTAATCTTGTAACAGCCTTTTTGATGGGGACCCATTTTTGTAACCTAAAGCCTTCTAACATGTCGGGCTGGGAGATTTGCGGTCAATTTAACGATGAGATATGGTTGGTTTACGTTTGTGACGCATGCTTCATCGGATACTATTTGATTTATAATTTGGTTATTATATGTATAATTTGGTTATTTTAGTTTTGATTAATGAAGTATTTAATATTTTTACATATAAATCCGTGGTAATGAAATATTTTTTTTACTAATTCTATTCTGTTCTACGCTATTCTTTAATCCTCAGCATGGCTTCAATTTAGAAAAAAAAATATCTTACAAAAGCTATCAGTTGGCTTCAACTTGATACTTTAAATACTAAAAAGCAAGATAAAATATCACGTTGTATTTATAAAAACTTGTATCTTTGCCTTGCCTTCAGGAAAATATAGCATGAATGCTATATCACAATCCTTAGGGCACCGTATCGGCACAATTCACTACTTTATAAGTAAAATTATTTGTAATAGCAGCATCATGTCAGCTAAGGATATTGCTATACCATCTTATACTACAGATGTGTAAGGTACGAGGCTGCATGAGTAATAAGATTCATAGGCAATGTTGTTGGAAATTTATCACTAACGACACTTTATGTGACCATATTTAACGTTCTCGTTCATAGAAATGTAGATAGGATATATATGCAGTATAGACTAGTTGAGGATTTTTTACTTCGCTACTTTTGTAGCTCAGTGAAAACACCACCGCTTATGATGCAGGTGATGAGAGTTCAAATACTTAGTCGGATTACTAATGTGTCTTCTCTCAAGGCATATATGTTAATCATTTAATAAAGTTATTAACGGTTAAAACAAACATCGTGAGGCAACCCATAGTTTTACTTAATCATGTGATAGTGTATTCGTATACCTACATGTCATATTATCAACTTATCACTAATGGAAGGGACCTTTCCGGAACGTTTAAAACTATCAGTTATTAAGCCATTACACAAATCCGGCGATAGAAAATTTTTAAAAAACTATAGACCTATCTCTCTTATTCCGATTCTTTCAAAAGTTTTAGAGAAGGTTATGTACAAAAAAATTTATGCATTTTTAAACAAACACTGTACTTTAGTACCAAACCAATTTGGTTTTCGAAAAGGATCTTCTACAACACTGGCATGTTTTAGCCTAATAAAAAATATTACCGATTGCCTAAACACTAAAACTCCGGTAGTAGGGTTGTCATTAGATATGACCAAAGCCTTCGATTTTGTTTTTCACCCAAGACTATTGATAAAGCTTGAGAGACTTGGGATCCGAGGACCTGCGTATAAATGGATTGAGACATATCTGACAAATAGACAACAATGCGTAGAAATCTCGAAAATAAATGCTCATCATCTAAATACTCATAGTTCCGAGTATAAAATTGTTAAACATGGTGTGCCTCAGGGTAGCATTCTGGGGCCCCTACTATTTCTTATATATATTAATGATCTACCGGAAGCGACAAAACACAAATGTACTTTATATGCTGACGATACAACGGTAATTGTTAAATGTAGTAACCTAAATTCATTTGAAAATGACATTAATAAAACCCTAAATGACATGAATTGCTGGCTAATAAATAACAATCTGACCCTGAATAATTCAAAAACCGAATTTATTCAATTTAGAACACATAAAAGACCGACATTAAAATTAAACGTTAAAATTGGAAACGATCTTATTAGAGAAGTTTCATCAACAAAATTTTTGGGTTTTAATTTGGATTGCTTTTGTGATTGGAAAGTACATATAGATAATCTATGCATTAAATTAGATAAGTACCTATATGTTTTGTACAGGATCAAATACGTGGTATCAGATCCGGCGGCTCTTACATGCTATCATGGGTATGTTGCATCGGTTCTACGATATGGAATAATTTTATGGGGTAATTCGGTTGACGCGGATAAAGCATTCAAATTCCAAAAAAAATGTATGAGGATACTATGTTCCGCTGGCTATTTGGACAGTTGTATTCCTCTTTTCAAGAAACTACGAATACTTCCTCTCCCTTCTTTATATATATACGAACTTTTATTGTTTGTTTACAAAAACCCGTCATTGTTCGAATTAACACCGCCAAAAACCAGACCACAGAGGGGCAATCATAACATTCAGTACAAATACTCTGCAGTAAAATGCTTGACTATATGTCGCAGGAATTCCTATGATATGGCCGTTAAACTGTATAATGCCATAAGTGACGATTTGAAACAGATGAATCTAATTAAATTCAAAACAAAACTGTTTAATTATCTTGTAACAAATTGCTTTTATAATGTGAATGATTTTTTCAACATATGTGACATTTAAAAATTATATTTGACATGATATATTTTTAATGTGTAATTATTTCCTTAATTTTAATTTCTTATTGTGTGTGTTTTTATTTTAATTGTATTGTAATTATTTTTTTTTCTTTTTTTGACATTTTAAATAACATTGATATTGTAATATAGTATGAATTTTTGGATTGACTAGATAGGACTATTAGGACATGAATATTTACACGCTTAATGGCAGAACAAGCTCAGGACATAATTTTAAATAAGAACTTGTTAAAACTCTTGTTTTCGTAAATAAAGCATTTTTATTTTTATTTTATTTATTTTTTACAATAGGCCTATCCCTACCACGTGGATGAACTATCCAAGCAAAACATGAGTACTCTTAACACCAGAGACATTAATATCACGTGATGCGCAGAAGTAGCTTTGTAATATCGGCTTGGTATAGCACTATCCCAGTTCTTCCTTTTAGTGTTCGTAGGAGGTGACTTACGCTATTGAGGCTTTTGAGGGATTTTTGGGCGATGCGGTTGGGGACCCACCACCTTTATTGCTGCATCTTTTTCCCATGCAACTTCCAGGAGTGACAACTTCAAGGGATTTATAGCGGTGAGTATATGTATGTATGTATGTTCACAAGTATTAGTACCTCTGCCTTCTCTTCAGAGATTTTACAACCTGAACATTTGAGTTTTATTCCTTTAATCCACAGTTCTACAAACATTTTACTGCAGTATAACGCGTGAGCCTAGGTAAATATGGAGTTCTAATAACTATGCGTTGCTATGCAGTAGCAGCCATGGCGACACAAAGGCGCGTCAGCTGGCTCCAACAAAGATCACGTGATGATTCACCGGCTAGACACCAGCTACCCCTGTTAGGTCAACGACATTACTCTCGATTTGTTTTATATTAGTCATATTTGAGATTCTAGTTGAGTCATACTTTTTGGATTTCCTCTTGGATTATGTAATGTTGATACGAAGACTTCAAAAACTTGTAAGACTTGGCTTGGTTAGATGCGTTTTATTTAGCATTTCCTAATAACAAAGCATAATAACGAATTACTACCAAAATTCCTCAGCCACTTTTGAATGTTGCGTGGGGAAAAGATGGTAACATTTATCTTTAATTATTTCCTCATCTACGTATACATATCTTGCTGTGTATTGTCGGCTTAGAATAGCACTACCCCATTTCTTCCCGTGGGTGTACGTAAGAGGCAACTAAGGGTGTTGGGGCTTTTTAAGGGATTTTTGAGCGATGCGGTTGGAGACCAAGAGGAGGTCTCCAACCGCATCGCCCAAAAATCCCTTAAAAGCCCCAATACTGTAAGTCGCCTGTTACGTTCATCCACCGAAAGAAATGGGGTAGTGCTATTCTAAGCCGGCACTACACAGCAAATGAATGCACTTTACTGAATGTATTAGTAGATTATTCTAATAAAGATCATAATTTGGATATTTCATTACAAAAAGTAATTATTATTAGGCATGTATAACCGTGAGTAGGTATATGAATTTATAATTTTATTTTTGTATTCAGCATTAATTCCAATGGTAAACAATAAAATATTAACCTTTCCCACAGTGAAATCAAATAGTGAAACCTTTTGTTACTTAATCGTAATCAAACACCTCGGATGCACTGATTCATTAGCTCTTTGTCGTGGGATCCCAACTGTCTGTCTTTCATTGGTTTCCGATATCACACCACTCAGCATACTATTGATTATCACTTACATAAACATAAAGCCTAAAGGTAGGGATTCAAACATGGAGATATAATACCTACTAGGTACGTAGTAGTTATTATATCTCTCATTCATTCATATACTCACGGCTATAAATTCCTTAACAGGGTAGCCAGAGCTTTGGAATGAGAAATTCCTCAGCCACTTTTAGAAGTTGATTGGGGAAAAGACGGTAATAATAAATGTTTTTGGTGACGGGTATCCAACCACATCGCCCAAAAATCACTTAAAATGCCCCATACCCTTAGTCGCCTCTTACGATCACCCACGGGTAGGAATGGGGTAGTGTTATTCTAAGCCGACACTACACGGCTATTATATCTCTATGGATACGAAACGGTTATTCTACACCGACCCTATGCTACTGAGGAGTGTAATTAAATACACAAAAATTAAGTAAATATACACAGACGTATACCATACTCTCAGTGTCGGCTTAAAAAGACACTTACCCATTTTCTTTCACGACGGGTGTCGTTAAAAGCGACTCAGCGTATTGCGGCTATTGGGGCTATTTCAGCGATTGTTGGGCGATAAGTTTGGGAGCCTATAACTAAAAACCTTTATTATACAATATTTCCCCTCAAAATAAAAACAAGGTGAAACATATAATTTAGCTTAAAACTATTAAATTGATACAAATAATATGAATTAATCTCATTTTATTTCACTAAATTTTATTTGTCGCTACAATAGTTCGCTTGTACGAAACACAAAATAATTGCACGTATGCTTTTCAAACGCTTCATTGACTTCCTCCTACAAAAACACACAGACACTATCTGTAGGAGTCCAGGGGTTCTCAACTCCACATATAAAAGCTGTCGGCGCCAATGACCACTAACAACGTAATAAAGAAAAAAATAAAAGCATTCCGTGATCGCCCTCTTTCGACCGATACCTATATTTTCACCCTATTCAATATTTACTAAGGCAGAAATAGACTTTAGGTAGTAGGTAATAAAGTTTATAATATAACAGGTTATTTGTTAATTGCTTTCTATAGGCACGTATGACAAAACGCATTTCCGTTGACGACATCACTTTTCGTCGCGATTGTACCGATACAGTTGGTTAATTTTAAATTGAGTTTTTTTGTCTCTCTCTAACATATGTTATGTGAAGGAGATGGAATTAGCGACTCGATGTTTGGAAGATTAAAAGAGGAAGGAAGTAAAGCTCCATTTTCAAATTATCAGTTGTCTGTCTGTCATATTCGTAAATTGTTTCAATTTTCGAATTGTTTTCATTTGGGAATTTGAATGAAAGGCATTGCAAAAATCTAGTTATATTTTCAATGTTATACTTTCTTTTGCAGTTTTATAACAAAATAATTATCACTAATTAATTACTAGTAACTTAATACTTTAATGGTTTGAAAAATACCTAAATCTCATCTATAAATCGGTATTGTAACTTATGCTTTGCCGAAAACCAGAGTTCAATAGATTACCTCGTTATATATTAATTTATTACTATCCACCCTATTTTTCCCGCAGGTGACTTAGGGTATTGGGGAGGGGGGCTTGTGATCTGGATGGATACCTTCAGCAAAAAGCCTTCATTTAGCAATCTCTCGTCTACTCAACCTCCAAAAGAGGTAACGAAATTTCTATATCAAGAAGCTCTGGAATTCCCTTTGTGGAATTAATAACAGTTAGTAAATATACAAATGTAAAAATAAGAATATTACTGTAGCAGACCCTACAGCCTACCTACCGACTATAGGTATCCCCAGGGAAATATGACTGCTACCACCGATATAGATTAAAAACTTCACATTGTACACCACAGTTTGTAAATAATGCGAGTAAATTATACATACATATACTCGCGGCTATAAATCCCTAGATGGGGTAGCCAGAGCTCAAGAATTAGAAATTCCGCTGCCACTTTTGGAAAGTTAAGTGGGGAAAACATGGTAAAATAAAGGTTGTTGGTGAAGGGTCCCCAATTGCATCGCCCAAAAAACACTTAAAAAGCCTCGATACCCTTAGTCGCCTCTTACAATAACCCGCGGGTAGAAATGTGGTAGCGCTATTCTAAGCCGACACTACACAGCAACATTTGAACATAATGCAAGTATAACATATTTTTTTTCATCACCATATCACCAACAATCTTTATTCTACCGTCTTTTCTCCGCTCAACTTCCAAAAGTGGCTGAGTTTGTTTTCACTCTGAAGCTCTGGCTACCACTTTTAGGAATTTATAGCCGTGAGTATATGTATGTATGTGTTTCATAATATAGTTTCTGTTTTAATTAAGTTGGGAGGTTGGCTTATAAAGTCCTAGTGCTCTCAATAATCTTGAACAATACCCATGCAATTAATAAGAGCATGCGGTTGAGTTATTCATGGTCGGTGCAGGACTTTTAAAATAAAATAATTTTGGATTTATTATATTAATAGAATTTTAGTTGAGGACGACCTCGGAGGATACATTTATATCAAATAGAGAGTGTGCTCAAAAAGGCAGCCGTCCATAGTATGAAGAATAAAAGAAAATTATTTTTATGAATGAAAGAAAGAAATGAATTAAAGAAAAGATTTATGGATATAGATGAAGCTTGAGAGGTTTGCCAGGATCGTTCAAAGTAATAAATAGTGTCTGCCTACCCCGATGGGAACTGATGGCGCGGCGTGAATATAAGTATGTATGTATTTTCATAGAAATGTCTTTATCTATGTCATTAATTACAAGAATCTCTTCTAGATTAAATTTATGAATTGACATTAATTATTAACATATTTGAATTTCTTAGTTACATTAACTAAATCTGTAAAAAGTGAAATATTTCCTAAAAAAAATTGTGCCCATAGGAATCTTAATAATACCTGCACCTACACTGTATTTTTTTTAGTCTGGCCTGTTTTAAATTATTAAATATTTTTTTTATTACCTTGACGTTTATTGTAAGCCAGCACCACACAGCAAATTTCTAAATTACAATTTATATTCAATTGGCCCTATCAATTATCGTTTAGTCAACGCCTCTCGTTTTAAAGTAATAAATACCGCGCGGATTTCGATATTCGTCATGTAATTGAATTAAAATATGAAATATTGCAAAATGAAGTATGAATTCCGATAATATGAAAGCATAGTTAATTAATGTAAAAGTATCAAACAGAATTTCATTATTAGTTCGGCCAAGTAACCAATGAGCCAAATTACAATTTATCCTTTTCATTTCGAAATGTTGAACAAGCGAAAGTTTATTTTTATTACTTTAGGTTTCATAATTAAATGAAAATCTAAGCAGACTCTGTTTCAAGGAAAGTACAATGTTAACAAGAAACAATTTCGTATGAAAAATTGGGGTTCCAACAAATGTCTTTTTTTGCTATAAAATTAATTATAATATGAAAATGATTTTTACTGTTTATCTTTTGTCTAAACCACCATACTCACACTACACACATACACACACTTATACGCACCCTTACATACTTCCACACACATTCATTATCATAAAACATACAACCAACGCGCGACCGAAAACAAGTAATATTGAAATAACTTTATAAGTAAGTTAGATAAATCATTGTATTACCCAGCCTTATATTATTTTATTATTGTTTTATTGTTTAATAAAAAATTTACCATCCTACTCTATATTTAAGTTAAGTTTAAACCAACTGTTTGCATGCACCACGAAAATTTGGACTGTTAATAATTTTTGGCCGCCACTATACAGGCTTCGCGCCTAGTGAGGAGATCTCTGTATAACAATGTATGAACCGTTTTTTGAAATAAATAATATTTGTATTTGTATATCTGCTGAATAGTTTCATGCATGTTCATTACAAACAAACGAATACACACAACCAAATATAAGTACAGAAAGAAATGTGTATTGAAGCTTGTCTTTTGCGAACCCCAAAACACTGACAGACATGTTTCCAAAATGGCCGCCCGATTGCAATGAAACCAAAATTTATACTTTCTGTTTCTCCGTGATCACAAAACCGCAGCGAGCAATTGCACGAGACCGAAATAAATTATACATGTGAACTTCTGGAAACTAGGAATGGATTAAAATATTATGTCTACCTGAAGGGCAAGCACGAGCGCTATTTTATCGACACGATAACGGTTAGAATGAGATGGCAGTATACGATACTAAGTAAGTGCGTAAGAGATGGCTGCTTCATCCCACGCGATAACTAGTTTAAACACGGCTCGTGCTTGCCCTTCTGTAATCCTAAAAAGGGATAGCCAAAGCTTCGGCTTTGAGAAATCTTTTCGGTGAATTTTAAGCGGCCAGTACACAATGGCGGACGATGGCCCACTGCTCGCCATCGCCACTGTGTACAGGGGGCAATGGTGCATGATGGCGGACAATTGCCGATCGTGGCGCGCAATGGCGCGCAATGGCGAAGTTGTCGGTTTTTCGGGCACACTTCAAAGGAATCGTGGCGTAGCATGGCCGGTGGTGTTTCCACAATGGGCCATTGTTTAGTTCGTCACCGACCGCTCATAGATACTTATACTTTCTTTGGAATATTTTATTGCAAAATGTATTGATAATCACTATATGACGTAAAAATAACATAAATAGCGCCATAAATAAAATAAATTACATACATAATAATAAATAAATAGCTGCAACCATAATTACTTCGACGTCCGTCGCAAGTGGATTGCCAGGCAGTAATGAGCAATGGGCCATTGTGTGAACACCAATTGATCGTGGCCAACAATTGCCAATTGCGAAGCGTGGCCCATCGTCCGCCATTGTGTACTGGCCGCTTTATATCTTAAGTGTGCAATTGTTTATAGATGGGTACAGTGTAAGAAAGGTAGCCGTGTAGTGTCGGCTTAGAATAACACTATTCCATTTCTACCCGTGGGTGATCGTAAGAGGCGACTAAGGATATAGGGGCTTATTAAGTGATTTTTGGGCGATGTGGTTGGAGACACGTCACCAAAAACATTTATTATTACCATCTTTTCCCCAATCAACTTCCAAAACTGGCTGAGGAATTTTTCATTCCAAAGCTCTGGCTACCCCGTTGAGGGATTTATAGCCGTGAGTATATGTATGTAGTGTAAGAAAATGAATATTTTATTTAGTGCGTGATCTAGATGGAATGGGCGAAATTGGGAATGTTTTTTTAAAGAGAATTAATAAAAAGAAGAAGAGATAATTGCAGTTAAAGCCGTATGTACAAGTATATTTGGTTAGAGAAAATAGTGTAAATATACTAACATGAACGTATAAAATAAATGTTTTTCGTTAAACATGTGTGATCTATTTTGTAAACACAATGTTGCTGCTGATCGTCATATTATTATGGCCCAGTATTGATGTCGCATTTTCCATTTAAATTTGAACTACTATTTGAACATGTCACCATTATAATTGATACCGTTTATCGTAGTTTATGAAACCCGGCTAGTAAATACATTTAAATAAACTTACTTACTTACACATAAACTTTGATTTTGCGATACAGGGAATCAAATATGTGAGCACTGCATTTTCAATCAAACCACAAATCCAACAAAATATTAATGATGCATGCTTATAATTAATAGTGGTCGTCTATTCCTCGAAATTTTACCTTTGATTTGCTAGATGAGCTAAATTATTGACATACATACATACATACATACATACATATACTCACGGCTATAATTCCCTTGAAGGGGTAGCCAGAGCTAGGGAATAAAAAATTCCTTAGCCACTTTTGGAAGTTGCGTGGGGAAGAGATAGTGAAATAAAGGTTGTTGGTGATGGGTCTCCAACCGCATCGCCCAAAAATCCCTTAAAAGCCCCAATACCGTTAGTCGCCTCTTACGTACACCCACCGGAAGAGAGGGGGTAGTGCTATTCTAAGCCGACACTACGCAGCTACATTATTGAGTCGGGAAAATATTGTTAAAACAAATATTGTTGGTGATGGGATTTCGCTACTTGAGCGAAACACCGAAATATAATTTAAAAGCCTCAATGTCATTAGTCACTCCTAACAAAAACCGATTTTAAAAAGTACACAACGCGCAATACATAATTGCGAAAAAATGTAAATTAATATTTATTGTTCACTAATAATTAACTTTGTTGGGTAGTGTCGGTTAAAATAACACTAGGCCATTTCTTTCCGTTGGTTTCTTAAGAGGTGATTGTTACGTTATTTTTGGATGATGTGGCTGAAAACCTATTAGCATCTTTTATTTAACACTGGGTACTGATACGTGTACATATTTTGTATGCATAATATTATAATGTGTATGTATGTATCGATGGATATGAACGAAGCTAGAGAGGTTTGCCAGGATCAAATGGCGATCAATAGTCTCTGCCTACCCAATGGAAACTAACGGTATGAGTGTATGTATGTAGTACATAAGAAAGCAAGGAACTGACCGCTACAAAACTTGAAGCAAAAATGTCGTTGTCATCTCGAAAGTTGGTATCAAAAGCATATTTCAAGTGGTCCCTAGTTGTAAAGTAGTTACTGCAACGTTCGCCGCGACACGTTCTCCTCGAACATGATTCATCGGGGTAGTTTTACGTACTTCAGACAGTTTGGCGGAAATATTGGCAACGATGTATAGGAAAGGAAAGGTTATACAAGAATGTTTAATGTATTTTACGTTAAATAACTATTAAATTACACATATATTTCTGTGTAATTTCGGCTTAGAATAGCACTAACTAACACAGGTGGGTGTATGTAAGAGGTGACTAACCGTATTGGGGCTTATAAGGGATTTTTGGGCGATGCGGTTGGTGATGGGTCTCCAACTTGTCACAATTGTCACCATTGGTCAACATTGTCACCTTTATTTTACCATCTTTTCCCCACTCAACTTTCCAAAAGTGGCTGAGGAATTTCTAATTCCTTAGCTCTGGCTACCCCTTCAAGGGATTTACGGCCGTAAGTATTTGTATGTATGTATGTATGTAGTAATAACCAATTATCATAAACATAATGTTTTTATTTCATAATTTTTCGCAAGGACCACTTCCACAAAGATGTGCTGGAGAAACCTTACATACCCCAAGTTACATATAAAAATTATGTTATTGTGCAGTGGAAGTGCAAACATTTTGGCTCCTTCCTTGTGGTTTAGAAATCAAGTTGGCAACAAAAACATCCCAAGGGCCAAACGCTGGGCCAACGTCCCAACGGACTTATGCAAATTAGAACCTCGTTCGTCATATCACTTTCATAATAACTAAAAGCAGTTTTGTGTTTTATTTAAATTATTGTTATTGTAACATTGGAAGCACTTAAGTGAAAAGTTGAGGAATACGTACGGATAAAATTTATTTATTGTAGTTTGTTGTGATATAATTCAGTTTTAGCTCGCCGCTGGGTTGGCAGAGACTATCGATTGATACTTGATATAATACTGGAAAATTAATTCCTTTATGGTCATCCCCTAATGACATTTACACCAACATTATCGTAGAGTTTATAACTGTTTATTTTCATCTGCCCTCTACATAGACTACCTCAAATAAAAAGAACATTCCATTTTCAATCTTTTTTACTACATCAAATTTATGTTTCATCTGGTAGAAAACTGTAAACGGCTTTTACTCATTACGAAAGATAACCATGCCATAGACAAGGTACACAATCTCACTTTGACGTGACAAATGCAGCAGAGATTTTAAACTTTATTAGACATTAAGTCACACATTAAGGGATCTATAGAGTGAGAGAGATGTGGATGGTAATGTTAGTAGAGGACGACCACGGAGAACACACTTGGACCAAATTGAGAGTGTGCTCAAAAAGGCTGGCGTCCGAAGTATGAAGAATAAAAGAGCATGTATGAAAAGATTGATGGATGTAAACGAAGCTAGAGAGGTTTGTCAGGATCGTGCGAAGTGGCGATCAATAGTCTCTGCCTACCCCAATGGGAACTAATGGCGTGAGTATATGTCATATGTCATGTCACACAGTGTTCCCATAATTCATCATCTTCTTATCGGTGAGAGAAAACGTCGTGAGGATGGCTATGTTGTACTTAGATTATACTTATTAAAACGGCGATCAACCTGTCCCCTATTAAGTAAGTGCACTGTCCGAGCAAAACGTGGGTTGTCTGAACACTAGGCGAGATGTGTCATGTGATGTTCCGAAGTCCCCGTGCCAACCCCTTGGGGATATATGGCGTCCTGAATCCGTTTTAAATCACATATTAAAGAAACATGCATTGAAGCTATCACTATACTGCACGCGACGTCAAACTGCTACTCACCCTTTCTGACATATCGGGTACGGCGTGTGGGATGTGTGGCTGACTGAATACGAAGGTAAGCCAAGTGCAAGTGAATTTTGAAAGAAGGATTCCACACTATCCATAATCTCTAATGATTTAATTATTAATTTTCAGCCTGCTAAGAGATATTTCATACATAAATGTTTGTCTTTCACGCGCGAATTTCAACTGTCTTATTAGGCCCGGTTGGTAAAATACAACAATGTGGCAGACTGACAGACAGCCTTATTAATAGGTTCCTTTATTATCATTTTGGTACGTAACCCTAAAAAGTATTTAAATATCCAGTTAGAAATATTCCTGTATCTATAGTATCTTTCATTGGTTTTCAGTATCTTTTAATGTTATCAAATTATATCTAAAGTACCGTAAGTCGCTTGTACTTGCTGAAAATGACCAAATTGGCCCAATTATTTCTCTAGTACTGCCTTTACCTAGCTTGTTTTAAAATGAATGTGATGAGTTTCTATCCTATACATTCTGTGATATACCTATACCATGACGCAAGTCTTACAGTTTATTGTTGATGTGCCTAATATATCCGTTAATTAAAAAAAACTGTCCTATGATAATTAAGAATGTTTGTAACGAGACGATAGAAAATTTGTAGTTTTTAAATTTCGAACAATTCATTTAATGATTAATCATCGAAGCGATTTTTTATTATAGACTCAACTCAAGACTCAAGCGTTCACGTCGTACATCCCCGAAGGGATTGGCAGAGGTTTCAAGACTTCTGAACATTGCGTGATATCGTCACCTATTATTCAGAGTACCCACGTTTTGCCTTGACAGCATACTCACTTGATAGAGGGCAGGCATACGTTTATTATATCAATCTTAATATACCATATAATAAGTTTTCTTTTTGTGATGGTAGCTGCAAATATAAGTTATCTGTCAAAGAAAAATGAGGACATTGATGTTTTCTTGTATATAAACTATTCCAAAGGTCTCGCACAAAATAACCGGAAATTAGGGCTCATAACTACTTGTGAGCGGAGCTTGCGAGATACGGGCATTGAAATCTGACTCATCTTTTTTCTTTGCGACTATGTTTTATTCTATACGACTATATACTTATATCCCAAAAAAGGGTAGCCAGAAATTCAGAATCTGAATTTCTTTAATCATTTTGCAAAGTGGGTGGGGAACAGATTGGAAAACTAAGATTGGTGTTGTGTTGATGGGTCTCTAACCACGTTACACAAAAACCACAAAAAAATATTGCTCTTGCTCTTCTAAGCTATCACTTCACAGCTTTTATTAGTAATACTTTTTTTTATTAAAAGCCGGCAGAGGTATGAAACAATAGAAATATATTTACTATCGTAAAATCCCGCTACTTAATTTCATATTTGTTTTACTACCCCGTTTCTGCGCTAAGAACACTTGTCTAAATAATTGTTAAGGAAACGACGCATTTATAATGAACGTTGAATTGGCTGATTAATGTTTGAGTTGTTAAAAGCATGTTACCTGTTTAAAGAGTTTGTATTATTAGGATACGTATATACGTAATGGTACATACATATAATAATAAGTAAGTGGTGAGAATGTCTTTGACAACTCACCGGAGTTTGCCTGTAGACTGGTGGAGCGCATCGATGATCTGAAGCAGAAGATCGCTGCTTGGGGTAAGCGAATTAGGCGATATTCTGAAAGGGTAAAGAGGTACCAACAGAATCGTCTCTTCATGAGTGACCAGAAGAAGTTCTACAGAACTTTGGAGCGTCCCGATGTGGTTTCGACGGGTCAGCGACCGGAAAAAGCCGACGTGGTTGCCTTTTGGCGTGGGCTTTGGTCGCTGCCTGTTGATCACGAAGAGGGCCGATGGTTCGAGGCGGTCGAGGGAGCGTGCGAGCCCATAGCGCCCATGAACCCCGTCAACATATCCGAGGAGGATGTGGTGGCTGCGATCCGTAAGGCTCCAAACTGGAAAAGTCTGGGGCCGGACGGATTGCACCATTACTGGTTGAAGGGGTTCACGCGCTGTCACGCTACTCTCGCCCGTCAGTTCCAAAGCGCCCTCGAGAGTGGGACGCTCCCGAACTTCTTAACTACTGGGGTCACTCATTTAGCTCCAAAGAGCGATGCTACCGCGGATCCATCACAATACCGCCCCATTACTTGTCTTTGTACAATTTACAAGACCTTGACATCCGTTCTGAGCTCCAAGATTACTCAACACATTGTTGATAACAATGTGATATCTGGAGCTCAGAACGGATGTAGGGGCGGTAGTCGCGGTAGCAAGGAGCTGCTCCTCATCGACGCGGTCGTAGGCCAACTGGTCAAACGCAACCGTCGGAACTTCTCCGCTGGCTGGATAGACTACAGGAAGGCGTTCGATTCGGTACCTCATACATGGCTCATGAGGGTCCTCGAGCTGTACAAAATTGATAGTGCAGTTCGACACTTCCTCGGGCAGTGTATGGGGTGCTGGAGAACGATCCTGAGTTTAGACGGTCAGCGGATGACGGATGCGGATGACCAAATTGATATAAGGAGAGGGATTTTCCAGGGCGATTGCCTGAGTCCAGTTTGGTTTTGCTTGGCCCTGAATCCTCTAAGTACACTCTTGGAGAATTCGGGGACAGGCTTTCAGTTTCGGAGAGGCGGACCACGCTTGCCTCATCTCCTTTACATGGATGACCTGAAGCTTTACGCCCCCACGGCTGACAGATTGGCGGAGCTACTGACGATCACTAACGATTTCAGTGGTTCCGTCAAGATGGAGCTCGGGGTCGATAAGTGTGCGGTCATCCATGTTGAGAAGGGGCATGTCGTGCACTCTGATGGTGTCGATGTCGGCACCAATCATTTGAGGGCACTCTCCGAGGCTGAAACATACCGGTATCTGGGCATGTCACGAACCATCGGTGTGAAGGTGGCAGACGTGAAACAGGGTGTTTGCGAGGAGTTTTATGAACGCCTGAAAAGTGTGCTTAATAGCTACTTGTCAGGCGTTAATAAGATCCGAGCCATTAACTTCTGGGTCATGCCTGTACTGATGTACACGTTTGGCGTGCTCAGATGGACTCAGTCCGAACTAGACGCTCTGGACAGACGAGTCCGCACGACGATGACCTCTCATCGAATGCATCATCCGAGGTCGTCGGTTATGAGATTGTATATCCCGCGGAAGTGTGGTGGTCGAGGCCTCTTGAGTGCCAAAACCATGCACAACCGCGAGGTATGCAACCTCAGAAACTATTTTTTGACGATGACGGATGATAGTATTCGGGGAGAGGTGGTCGCTAGTGATAAAGGACTGACTCCCTTATCGTTGGCCTCACAGGATTGGCAAACCCCGGAGGTACTTAGCACCTCTGATCGGGAGTCCGTATGGAAAGAGAAGGAGCTGCATGGGAGGTTTTACAAGGTACTTCACGAACCTTTCGTGGACCGTAAAGCCTCCCTGCATTGGCTGCGTTTCGGGGACCTCTTTGGGGAAACCGAAGGTTTTGTCTGTGCAATACAAGACCAGGTTATCAAGACGCGGAACTATCGGAAATACATCCTAAAGGACGGTACCACAGACATCTGTCGAGCATGTGGCCGTCCCGGAGAGTCACTTAGGCATGTTATTTCCGGTTGTTCGGCTCTTGCTAACACTGAGTACTTGCACAGACACAACCAAGCAGCCAAAATCCTGCATCAGGAGCTCGCTCTGAAATACGGACTCTTGCAACAGAGGCTGCCGTATTACAAGTATCTGCCGGAGCCAATCCTAGAAAACGACCGTGCCAAAATCTATTGGGACCGATCCGTTATCACGGACAGGACTATTCTAGCGAATAAGCCTGATATCGTGGTATGGGATCGGTCGCAGTCGAGGGTATTTCTAGTGGATGTCACTATCCCTCATGACGAGGGTCTCGTGAAAGCCGACACCGAGAAGCGTCGGAAATATCTCGATCTGGCTCACGAGATCACCGACATGTGGGGTGTGACTTCGACAGAAATAATCCCAATTGTTTTGTCCGCGAACGGGTTAATTCCAACCAGCCTCGCGACCAACTTGAGGCGGTTGGATTTCTGTGGCGTGTCGGTTCCAGCACAAATGCAGAAAGCGGTGCTGCTCGATACGGCTCGGATCGTCCGTCGGTTCTTGAACCTGACTCCCTGACCCCGACCGACTGTGCTTTTGTCGGGGAGTACCGCCTCTCCCATTTAAAATTTATATTTTCTTTTTCGGCCATGGGAGAGGCGAGGAACTAAAAGTCATGCCCAAAATAATAATAATAAAATTAATATTTTCTTTTTCGGCCATGGGAGAGGCGAGGAACTAAAAGTCATGCCAAAATAATAATAATAATAAAACTCTTTATTGCACATTTACAAAAAAACAACAATTACAAACAAAAGATCGGTACAAAAGCCAAAGTACAACTGGCGGTCTTATCACTAAGAGCGATCTCTTCCAGACAACCCATGAATGGAAAGATTTGCTGGATTAAAAACATGTTCGGTAGATGTTCAATAAATTTAACTGATTTGCTTAAAAACCAAAATTATTCATCAAACTATTATCTATCTATTTTAAATAATACTAAATATTTATTAAGTTCTAACACACTTACAGATAGTATTTCATAAAATAAATAATATTCAATAAATACAATACATATGCAATATATATAAATATTTTTAAATAAAATACATATTGTTACGACATCTGTTCGCAAGTAGGAGATAGGATTTGCCACTACTAGATAACAGATGGCGTTACTAGTATTTTAATAAGTAAAAAAAGGAATTACTAGATGTTTCTCGAATATCGACTTTTCGAGAATGTGGTACTAGAACTTTCTGTAATATTCGCGTATTTGAGATTTGGCATATATAAAGAGCGACGCGTGCTACGGAGTTAATTCGAGTGCGAAGAACTAAAGCGAGAACAAGCGAAATACTAGAGCGAAGAAATTAAATACGACAGTGCAGTGATATACGGATTACGGAAATAAGCTTAACGGTGTGGACAGTGTTACTATAACGGAGTAAATTAGTGTTGTTAATTAGTGCGAGTATCGATAGTTAATTATCGATAGTATTTGTTGTGTTGTGTAAAGTGCGTTATTGGTCAATAAATATAATTACACCTTATTGCACGAAAGTGTGACTGGTATTTATCAAATTAAGAACCCGGTACGTAACAATTGGTGACAGAAGTGGATTTGAAGATGCCAGTTATGCCGAAGGAAGACGGAAGAGAGGGTGTGAAGACACGCGCTCAGAAAGCCGCAGAAGGTGAACAGCTGTCGGAAATGAGGTCATCGGTCACGAACCCTCGGAGTGACATTCCAGAGGAGACGCCCGCGGTGACTAACGCGCCGTCTACATCAACGGCGCCGGCGGCCGCAACTAATACTGACTTGGCGATGATAGTTGAAATGTTGAAAAACATACATTCGGAGGTACAGGGTGTTGTGAAACAAGAAGTTCGTGAGTTGCGCGAGGAACAGCAAACTAAGTTCTCACAAGTTCTCACTGCGGTCAATGAAGTCAGTGGTCGGGTGGTTACTGTGGAAAAAGACGTAGAGCAGATGAAGGAGCAGGTAACCACTATTGAGAAAGATATCGATGACATGAAGACCGACTTCCGCGGAATGGAGAAAAGGGTTCTGCAGCTTGAATCACGACCGGTCAAGGTTGTCTCCGGTGAGAATGTAGTAGCTGTCCATGGTCCTCGTGTGAAGGTTCCTCCCTACGACGGAACAACATCCTGGTCGGCGTATAGACATCAGTTCCAGACTGTTGCGGCTGCCAATGGTTGGACTGATGAACAGTGTTTGACTGCACTGACGGTGGCGCTCCGAGGTCAAGTACTGTCAGTAATAGAGGCGCTGCCGACTCCGAGTGGTGGTTTCAAGGACCTGCTGGATGCGTTGGAGTCTCGCTATGGAGAGCGACACCTGGAGCACGTGTTCCGCGCTCAGCTGCGTGATAGGGTCCAGCGTTCCGGAGAGGGACTTCAGCAGTGGGCCCTTGAAATCGAGAAGCTCGTCCGCAAGGCCTATCCCAGTGTAGATCCGAAGACGGTGGAAATGAACCTGGTGCAAGCATTCGTCGACGGCATCAGAGATATCGAAGTGAGAACAGCGGTGAGACTTCAACACCACACGTCTCTCAAGGATGCCTTGGCGAACGCTCTAGAAGTTGAAGCTTGCCGCCAGGATACGCGCCAAACTCATCGACTTCGTGAGATTGCGGAAGCAAATGAGGACGTAAAGGTCATTAAAGCACCCGTCGGAAGGAGTACTGGACCGATTTGTTATGGCTGCGGGAAAAGGGGCCATTTGAGATTAAGTTGCCCGCTGAGGAAGGAAGAAAAGAGGCAGGCAGAGGCTCCTGCCGCAAACGTCCAGGGAAACGAGCATTAGCCAGGACCGGGGGGCAGGTGCTGGCTAGAGAGGAGAAAGCCCCGACAATGACCATCTCACAAGCCTGTAACGGGAACAGTTTGGTGATATTGGGCTGTGTCAATGATCAAGACTGTAAGATGACCCTTGATACTGGAGCGTCTAGAACGGTGATCAATCCGGCACTGGTGAAAGCAGCGAATATCAAGTATAGCAGAGATACTAAGTGTCGGCTACTCTCCGCCTCTGGCCAGCGAATACCTGTCCTTGGTGAACTCTCAGTCAGGATGATGGTTGGCGAGACGTCGTATACTCATCAAGTCATTGTGGCTGAGATAATGGATGAATGCATACTAGGACTGGACTTCATGAAGAAATATAACTGCCGGATTGACATAACGAGAGGAATTTTCAAGTGTGGCCAGGAAGAAATCTTTATACTGGGTGGTCCCGTCGGTGAAGTGACATGCTTGAAAACCATCAATATTCCTGCGCGTTCTCAGAAGTTGGTTCCGGTGATGTTACCTGTAGACAGCGAGAAGAAGAGGCATCGTTGTGTGTTGATTGAAGAGACAGGGAAGAACGGGCCAAGGAAATTTCTGACAGCAAGAACTTTGGTTACAAGCAACAAGACGGCAATAGTGAAGGTAGTCAACCTTGACCAAGAAGATGTACAGCTTAAGCGGGGTGAAGTAGTTGGTCAGTGTGAAGAAGTAGTCTGGATGAGGAGCTGTCATTCTCCAAATGGGAAAGTCAAAGTGAAAGTCGATAATTCAACTGTAACTGACTTGTTAAGTGAGATCCAGGATGACTTATCTTACTTGGAGAGGATCAAGGTTAAACAGTTGCTGGTGAAATATGCTGACATCTTCTCAAATGCAGAAGGGGACTTAGGCAGAACATCTTTAGTGCAACACAGAATTGATACAGGGGACGAAAGACCTATTAGACAGAGAGCAAGGAGAATCCCAATCGCTAAGGAGAAAGAAGTTGAAGAATTGCTCGAAGACATGAAAAAGAAGAAGGTCATTAGTCCGTCCTCCAGTCCGTGGTGTTCTCCAGTGGTTCTTGTTAAGAAGAAAGATGGAAGCACACGGTTTTGTGTTGACTACAGGCAACTGAACAACGTGACAAAGAAGGACAGCTATCCTTTGCCAAGAATAGATGACACTCTGGATACTTTGAGTGGCATGAAGTGGTTTTCAACCCTGGACTGCAAGTCAGGCTACTGGCAGGTGGAAATACATCCGACTGATAAAGAGAAGACTGCGTTTTCAACTGGAAAGGGTTTGTGGCAGTTTAACGTCATGCCTTTCGGTCTCTGCAACGCGCCAGCTACTTTTGAAAGGCTTATGGAGTGTGCGTTGGCGGGATTGGTTGGCGAGGCTTGCCTGGTGTACCTCGACGACGTGGTCATAATAGGCAAAAGCTTCCAAGACCATCTCAAGAACCTGGAACAAGTCTTTCAGAAAATTCGTGGAGCAAACCTGAAACTGAATCCGAAGAAGTGCCGGCTGTTTAGAACTTCAGTGAACTATTTAGGTCACGTAATCAGCCGAGAAGGAATTCAGACGGATCCGGAAAAGGTGGAAGCTGTGCAGAAATGGCCGACGCCAAAGGACAAAACAGACGTGCGAGCTTTTCTCGGCCTTTGCTCGTACTATCGACGTTTTGTAAAAGGGTTTTCTGAGATCGCCAAACCATTGCATCGGTTGACTGAAGATAAGAAAACCTTCTCTTGGGATGATGAATGCGAGTTATCTTTCAATGAGCTGAAGAAGAGGCTTTGCGAGACACCTATCCTTGGATATCCACAGCCAGAGGGACAGTACATCGTTGACAGCGATGCTAGTAATATGGCTATTGGTGGAGTGTTATCACAGATCCAAGGTGACAAGGAAGTTGTGATCGGATATTTCAGCAAGTCTCTATCTAAAGCGGAAAGAAACTACTGCGTCACGAGAAAGGAACTTCTAGCTGTAGTGAAGACCTTACAGCATTTTTACAAGTATTTGATTGGGAGACCGTTCAAGCTTCGAACTGATCATGCTGCACTGCAATGGCTTCTCCAGTTCAAAAACCCGGAAGGACAGGTAGCTCGATGGATCGAACAGCTACAAGAGTATGACTTTTCTATCGAGCACCGTAGTGGTAAATCTCATGGCAATGCAGACGCGCTTTCACGTAGACCGTGTCCGGAAGACGGTAAACATTGCAGGAAGCAAGAGTCGAAGGAGGAGGTCGTGAAAGTGACTCGAATTTGTCCATTGGATGGATGGGAAACAGAAGCTATGCAGAAGGCCCAAGAAGAAGATGAGAACCTCAGACCCATCATGAAATGGAAGAAGGAAAAACACGATCAACCGGCTTGGAGTGAAGTAGCGTCCACAGGAGTGAGTACGAAAGCTTACTGGGCGCAATGGAACAGCCTGGTTCTGATCAATGGTCTACTGTACCGGAGGTGGGAGAAACCCAACGGTAAAGAAGAGCACCTACAATTGGTCGTGCCCAGAGCCAAGGTTAAAGATGTACTGCGGGAAACACATGACGGTGTTTCGGGCGGGCATCTTGGGGTAAATCGTACGTTGCAGAAGGTTCGTGCGAAGTTTTACTGGCTTCATTGTAGGGACGACGTACAGGACTGGTGCCGGAAATGTACAACGTGTGCCGCGGTGAAAGGTCCGCAGACCCGGAGTAGAGGGGGATTACGGTTGTTCAATGTGGGAGCTCCCTGGGAGAGGATTGTCGTTGATGTGGCTGGACCGTTTCCACAATCCGAGTCCGGAAATAAATATTTCATGGTGGTGATGGATTACTTCACTAAGTGGCCTGAAGTGTTTGCCATACCCAATCAAGAAGCAATAACTGTGGCTACAAAACTGGTTGAGGAAGTGATCTGTCGATTTGGCGTGCCCCTGGAGATACACTCTGACCAGGGAAGAAATTTTGAGTCACAAGTATTTCAAGAGGTGTGCAAACTACTTGGAATGCATAAAACCAGGACGACGCCATATCATCCTCAGTCAGATGGAATGGTGGAGAGGTTCAACCAAACACTGGAGAGACAGTTGGCGAAGATGGTTGAAAAACATCAGAAGGACTGGGGCAAACACATTCCATTATTTTTACTGTCTTACCGGTCAGCTGTTCACGAAAGCACGAAGGAAACACCTGCTTTCGTCAATTTCGGAAGAGAGCTACGATTGCCTGTAGATTTGTTGACAGGAGGGTCACCAGATGAGCCGCAGAGTGTAACTGAATATGTAAGCGATTTGAGGGAAAGAATGCAAGATGTACATTCCCTAGTGCGTGAAAATGGTTTACATGCTAGTGAAAAGATGAAAACCAGATATGACCGTAAAGCTAACACGCCGCGTTTCGAAGAGGGTATGCTCGTCTGGTTACACAATCCAACTCGCCAGAAAGGGAAGTCCCCTAAGTTACAAAATAGGTGGGAAGGACCGTACAAGGTGGTCACTAGAATAAACGATGTAACGTACAGAATTCAACGCCAACCTAGAGGGGCTTCGAAAATAGTTCACATCGATCGACTTGCGAAGTACCATGGAAGCAATAATACTCGGGACGAGTATTAATGTAAGGAGGGGGTAATGTTACGACATCTGTTCGCAAGTAGGAGATAGGATTTGCCACTACTAGATAACAGATGGCGTTACTAGTATTTTAATAAGTAAAAAAAGGAATTACTAGATGTTTCTCGAATATCGATTTTTCGAGAATGTGGTACTAGAACTTTCTGTAATATTCGCGTATTTGAGATTTGGCATATATAAAGAGCGACGCGTGCTACGGAGTTAATTCGAGTGCGAAGAACTAAAGCGAGAACAAGCGAAATACTAGAGCGAAGAAATTAAATACGACAGTGCAGTGATATACGGATTACGGAAATAAGCTTAACGGTGTGGACAGTGTTACTATAACGGAGTAAATTAGTGTTGTTAATTAGTGCGAGTATCGATAGTTAATTATCGATAGTGTTTGTTGTGTTGTGTAAAGTGCGTTATTGGTCAATAAATATAATTACACCTTATTGCACGAAAGTGTGACTGGTATTTATCAAATTAAGAACCCGGTACGTAACAATATATACATTTTACGACATATATAATAGAATATATAAACTTTTGTATGCAACACATATAATATTATAGTCTTTCGGAGAGGAAGTGTTTTTTTACCATGTTCTTGAAAATAGGGAGAGAAATGGCTAATCGCACCTCTACAGGAAGACCGTTCCATAGTTGTACAGCCTGGACGGTAAAGGAGGAACTGTAAAAATTGGTGGAATGGGAAGGGGTACTCAACAAAAGATTGTGGTAAGAACGCAGATTGAGGTCATGTGAAGAGTGAAGGAATTGGAAACGCTCTTTAAGGTAGGAGGGGGTGGCAGGATTTAACAAGATAGAGTACAGGAGAGACAGAGTATGTGCATTCCGGCGGAGACGAATTGGAAGCCACTGAAGTTTATTGCGATACGCAGCGACATGGTCATATTTACGCAGTCCGAAAATAAACCTAATACATAAGTTTTGTAAGCGCTCAAGTTTGTTCAGTTGATCTTCAGTTAGATCGAGATAACAGGTGTCAGCATAATCAAGAATAGGTAGTAGAAGAGATTGGGCTAACGCAGTTTTGGTAGCAGTAGGGAGAAAGTTACGTAGCCTCCTGAGGGACCCTGCTGACGCAAACAGCCTCCGGCTTACTAATTCTATAATCACGGCCATAAATCCCTGAAAGGGGTAGCCAGAGCTTCAGAGCTAGGAACTCCTCAGCCACAATTGGCAAATGAATATATGGATATAAAAATCGTAGATTTGCCGTGTAGTGGCGGCTTAAAATGTCACTACCCCTTTCTGCCTAGGGATGTCATAAGAGGCAAACAACGGGTTTAAGCTTTTCAGGTGGTTTATGGGCAATGCGGTTGGAGACCCATCACCAACGCTACATTATTTCTACCATCAACCCCTAATCCCTTTATCAACATCCAAATATGGCTGAGTTTCTAAATCCCAAGTTCTGGCAACCTCTTTTTAGAATTTATGGCCGTGAGTGTGTGTATGTATGCAAAACTTGCTCTCAGCGAAGGTTGGAACCCGTAACTTCCGGACCGAGAAGCTAGTTATTAAACTACTCGGCCACGGACGTCGTAAACAATTTGGTTTTTATAAGGTTCATTCCCTAGTTACACGTATTTAACGTTGTTTAGGCATAAAAACTAACAATATTTATAAATATACTGAAAAAAATAACGGACTTATTCAGATCAGGGTAAAATAATTTTTACGTATAATTTAGTGAACGCCTCATCATGATAGCATCAATGCCAATCACTAACAATCAAACTTTTATGGCTTCTTAACAAAGTACATACATACCATACAATAATAAAACGTGTTAAATTTCCAACTAATTAACGCTATGTTACAGCGAAACACAATTTTCGTACCTAATAAATAACGTTCCATTCTAACTGGTAACATAATTTCGTAACTGTTCTATTAATACGGATGATGTTTACAATATTCGTCCCATTTCCATTACATTGTGTCGCTCTATCGTTAAGAGTGGACGTATACAATAATACCGTGGCCTTTCACGAAACAAATCAATTGTCTCACATTTCTGAACGCATCCTTCACTCAAACGTCGAACGCGTTTCGAACAAGCGCGCACAGTGTCTGGCTGAATAAACGTTGTATCCATGATCTAAAAAAATATTTGTTTACAGAATAAAACGCGCGAATCAGCCATTTTTTGTGTTTGTTTTATTATTTGTTTTTGGAAATGTTTAATTAATTTAACGAAAATGGAAATTATGTTTACAAAGTTTTATGTTGTGTTTGTTATTTTGATTGCTGTTAGAGGTGAGTTTTACTTTTTTCTTTCATTTTAATTTATTACAGCACACGAACATTTGTTTGTTTGTTTAAGTTTTAACAAAATAGTTATGAGAAGTGGCGCTTAGGGCAAACTTTTTAATACGAATGATTTAAATAGGTAATAATTTTTAGTATACTTTTGCACGCTTTTCTTCCTATCTATATAAACACACACACACACACACACACACACATAATCCAGAACAAACCAGTGTTTTTAATGCAGAGTATATTGATATACCAATAAAAGTAGCACTGCGGTTCTAATCTTAAAACGATTCCAAATTGAAATCAATGTAGTACATAGCCTATGGTATTTTTTACTAAAACCATGATAATTTATTCATCGCGTGTCAAATCAAACACGTCTTTTGCCAATAAATTTAAAACTTGTCCTTTCTATAAGCAGTATGCGTAGTTCATTAATTGAGGTTTTGTAATCACGAGTGGTAAGGTAAAAACGTGGGAAACTCTAATTTTTCAATGGTTCTTAGCCATGTGATAGTGTGAACGTTTAAAATGGCGATAGATCTCCCCCTATTACTTGCATAGTCTGTCCAGGTGAAAACTGAGTACTCACAACACCAAATATCTTGTGATCTTCAGGAAGCCTAGCATGAGCGCTATTTTATAGTCACGATATCGATTAGAATGAGATGAAAATATAAGATACTAAGTAAGTGCGTAGGACATTGCTGTTTATACCACGAGATATCTAGTTAAACGGTTACTTGTACTAGCTATGCAGTAGCGTTAACTAACGTAGGTACTGGTACATACTTTTAACCACTTCGAGGATATGCAACGTTAATAATATATACCTATAATAAAAAAATCCTTAGCCACTTTTGGAAAGTTGAGTGGGAAAATGATGGTAAAATAAAGGTTGTTGGTGATGGTCTCCAACCGCATCGCCCAAAAATCCCTTAAAAGCCTCAATACCGTTAGTCGCCTCTTACGTTCACCCACCGAAAGAAATGTGGTAGTACTATTCTAAGCCGACACTACACAGCAGTATGAACATATATAACAAAAAAATATAATAAGTAAGATAATTTATTAATTAATTTAAAAAAACAAAAACAAAATAGTAAATGAAAAAATACAAATATAATTTATAAATGACTTAAGACTATCCTAACTCTTTCTGTGATTGTGTTTGAGATGACTACAAGATTGAGGCGGGTAAGTGGTAAGGTCATAGAGGTCATATGATTGTTTATATTACAATCGTTGCTATAAATTGAAATGACTCAAGCCCATCAAACACGCGGCTATAATTTATATGAATTTATCGAGCTATATAGTATAGTATGGAAGCTATACTCATGGGCGTACCCAGGATCTGGGATAGGGGAGGGCAAATCAATTTTTTAAGCCAGGTCCCGCGCGCTTGTCTTGCCTTACACAGCACACGAAGACACCTACAAAATACATACATACATACATATACTCACGGCTATAAATCCCTTAACGGGGTAGCCAGAGCTTTGGAATGAGAAATTCCTCAGCCACTTTTGGAAGTTAATTGGGGAAAAGATGGTAATAATAAATGTTTTTGGTGACGGGTCTCCACATCGCCCAAAAATCACTTAAAAAGCCCATATACCCTTAGTCGCCTCTTACGATCACCCACGGGTAGAATTGGGGTAGTGTTATTCTAAGCCGACACTACACGGCAAAATACTACAAAATATATAAGGGAAACACCCACAAGTTGTCCTGCAAATGCTCTATAGAAACCAAGTCAAATGTAATGCATATAAATATATTGTACTTCTTTCTCCTAGCCTTTTCTCGTTTCTCAGTCGGCTATTCAACATAAGGGAATTGACGAAAGTACTGGTTTTTTTTCAAAATAATGTCAAAATATTGTACTGCAAAATATATTTTTTTATCAATAACAACAGAGAGTAAGAGTATAGATTAATACGATATTCAGTAGGGGGCCGCTGCTATACTATAATATATATTATGCACTCTCCCTTAAGACGATTTTAGCGATTAGAGGCATAACATAACAGAAAATTATAATAATACACAATTCAAACTATAAATGCAATACATTCAGGCGGGTATTTGTCATTGACCTATTAATGTTTATAATGACAGAAATAACTTCTCACTGCGGAAATGCCAGCCATATGTACGAATACCACTCTGAAGTCGTCAACGTATTAATGACATAAAACCATTAAGTTCATCCGATGCAGAATTTATCTTAGAATTTGCCGTTCTTTCTTGCCACGGGTGTGTAAGGTAGGTACTAAGGGTATGGGACTTTTTAAATGGGTAATGGGCGATGCAGTTAAAGATCTATCACCAACGATACTTTATTTCTACCATCTTGTCCCCTATCAACTTCCAAATGTGACTGAGGAGTTTCTAGCTCTGCAGCTCTGGCTACCCCTTTTTGTGATTTATGGCCGTGAATATATGTATGTATGTATGTTGCCCTGTGGAGCGCCATGAGCACAAGTAAGATCTGTAAAACAAAAAGTAGAACGGTTTCAATACCATTATTTATTGATGTCATATATTAATTACAATGTAATGTCAAATATGACGGTTAAGAACACTTTCAATTGATAGTAATCAAAAAGCGAAGGACGATGACCTCAAATACGATGTCAAAATGTAGTTAATAGAGAAAGATGCTGGTAATTATAATTTTGTTACAGTATTCTATGCTATCTATCTATGGGATTTATGGCATTTGTATGTATGTGATTGTGGTGATTAATTAGGTGATTAACTAGGTTACATCTAAAAGCCAATAAGTGGAGTTCTAGAGCTTTACCAGGATCGTAAGAGGGCCGATCCTAATTATCTGCTTAGCCTAATAAGTCCTATTATCTGTTGATATTTTTACAGTATCAGTACAGTTATATTGAGCTGTGTAGTGTCGGCTTAGAATAGCATTACCCCATTTCTTCCGATGGGTGTACGTAAGAGGCAACTAACGGTATTGGGGCTTTTTAAGGGATTTTTGGGCGATGCGGTTGGAGACCCATCACCAACAACCTTTATTCTACCAACTTTTCCCCACTCAATCAACTTCCAAATTTCTAATTTCTCAGCTCTGGCTACCCCTTTTAGGGATTTATAGCCGTGAGTATATGTATGTATATATGTATGTATATTTTTTCATTGTAATTATAAAACCGGCCAAATAACATTATCAATGAAAAATTCAAGATAATCATGTTTTTGATGGGTGTCCTTATATTATTTATATTTTAAAACTAATAGCATATGCAGTTATCAATATTACCTGAAGTTCATCGAGATTTTTATTAGTTGACACAGCGGAAACAAAAATGTATCATATGTAATAATTTCAGCTGTCTCACTAGTGCGGTTCATGAGATAGAGCCTGCTGATAGAACTTTTGTTTGTATGTTCTGGCATATTAGTGGTTATATCTAGCATTAGTTTTGTTCTTTTAAAACTCCTTAGATCTCTTATTACGTGGGTAAGCCACTTTTTGTGATCAAACTCCTCTGGAACGGTTCGACGATTTCAACCAAAGGCACAGTGATCAAGTGGACATTGCTAACGCCCGATTTCTGAATTGAGTATTCCAGCTGAGAACAACTTAAGTATCGTTCTGGCGCATTGAAATCTTAACAACTGAATGAGATAAAACGATACTTAAGTTGTTCTCAGCTGGAATACTCAGTTCAGAAATCGGGCGTAAGTGTCGTAAAAGGTTGTCTTGATCGAACCTACCATTTTGAGGATTAATCACCGAAAAACTATTTTCACATTGAAGTCAATAGAAAAAAGTTAATGGTTTCTTATTTAAAGCGCGGCTTTATGTTTTATTTATTTATTTATTAATGCTGAAGACCGACTGCACAGATAGTAAGAAGACTGAAATTTACCTAACTCGCTCAGCTCAGTTAATTTCAATCGCCATTTGCAATGAAGTTATAGTTAGATTTCAGAAATAGATTGAAATTTCTGAAAAATATTAACATTAAAACATATTCAATGTCATACACACTTAACATTTCTACTCAAATTATAAAAATTTGTCTATCATCTCGCATCGCTACATCTATATATTAAAAGGCATAATAATAATGAGCTCGTGCCACCAGACAACTCTATCGGCGCTCATTGCGCTAGTTAACTTCAGTTGGTATGTGGCACCGTTTCATGTGCCTTACTAAACTCTATACTACTATTGTTTTGTCAATAAGTTCTATATCTTTACAATATATAGAGGCATAATATTTATATTACGACGCATATCAATAATTTTACCAATTTTCATGGATCGAGAATTAGCGACCTCTTACACATGGTGTTTTAAGCAATATAAAAGCAAGTGGCAGAGGTCGGCAGTGCCGGCTTAGAATAACACTACCCCATTTCTACCCGTGGGTAATCGTAAGAGGCGACTAAGGGTATAGGGGCTTTTCAAGTGTTTGTTGGGCGATGTGGTTGGAGACCCGTCACCAAAAACATTTTTATTACCATCTTTTCCCCACTCAAGTTCCAAAAGTGGCTGAGGAATTTCTCATTCCAAAGCTCTGGCTACCCCGTCTAGGGAATTATAGCCGTGAGTATATGTATGTATGTATGTATGGCAGAGGTATTAATACCTCTGAAAACTAAATGGTTTCATTTCTCATTAGTAAATGTTCTGCTTTTCAGTATGACATACATCTAAACATAATATTACAATGTTTAAAAAGTTTTCACTCGTCCCGCATCATAAAATCTCTATTAAAAGGCATAATAATAATGCTCGTGCCACAGACAATTCTATCGGCTCTCATTGCGCTAGTTAACTACATTGGTATGTGGCATCGTTTTATGGGCCTCACTATACTTTATACTACGTTATGTTTTGTCAATAAGTTTGCTATCTATGTAATAGGCTATTTGACTAAGGTTTGAAAACTATCTTACGGTGTTAATTTGTTTATAAGGAGCCCTAAAAAAATATTTTTCTGTCTTAATTTTAGCTATTTTATTAAAAATCGAAAAAGAAAATGCAATATTCAAATGTGCCGCAAAAACGCGACTTTAAGTAATATGGCGGCTGTAGCACAAATGACGTCAATTCCGCATTAACCACCAATGAGCGAAGCGATACACAGTCTGTTTATGCGCGATCTACGTCATTATTGAAATAGCCAATCACGGTCGTTTTTAGTCACGTGACAGTTGCATCGAAAATACTTATTTTAGAAGACGGATTTTAGTGAAAAAATGCGATATTTTTATCTCGCATTATTACATATTGCTCCAAAAAAGAAATATTAAGACTAGTGAAATAAAAGAAATGTATATTTTTATTACAGTCAAATAGCCTAATATAAGACCGTAATATTAAGTGTTTCATGAAATATTCGATTTGTAAGATAAAAATAGAGTTAAGTTAGAAAAAGGAATGATTGAAATGAGGATATAGAGCGCACGTGGACGGTAAAATTATTAGAGGAGGACCACAGAGGACACAATTAGATGAAAAAAAAGAACTCAAAAGAGCGTATATAAAGATAGGTCTAGCGGAAGCTTGAGGGGTCCGCCAAGATCGTACAAAGTGGTGATCGATTGTCTCTTCCCAGCTATGACATTTAATTGCGTGAATAAATGTGTCTATGAATGTATGAAAAAGTAAAAAAAAGGATCATTCATAATAAGTATCCAAGCAAATTCTCCTATCACTTATAAAAGAGGAACTTTTAGACATCATTATATTAATACATACATACATTCATATACACTCGCGGCTATAAATCCCAGTATAGCAAGCACGAACGCTATTTTATCGACACGATAACGGTTAGAATGAGATGGCAGTATACGATACTAAGTATGTGCGTAAGAGATGGCTGCTTTATCCCACGCGATAACTAGTTTAAACATGGCTCGTGCTTGCCCTTAAAGGGTCAACTTGAGAGCGAGTAACTCCTCAACCACATTTGGGTGTTGATAGGGGACAAGATGGTAGAAACAAAGTATCGTTAGTGATGGGTCTTCAACCGCATCACCCAAAATCACATAACAGAAGCCCCAGACCATAGTCGCCTCTTACTACACCCGTAGGTATTCTAAGTCAGCACTACACGGCCTTATAATAATATTTTTAGCTGACACTATATAATTCTGTCTACCATACTCTAAAGAACAAACATACATATACTCACGGCTATAAATCCCTAGAAGAGGTAGCCAGAGCTAAGGAGCAAGAAATTCTTCAGCCACTTTTGGAAAGTTTTGTGCGGAAAAGAAGGTACAATAAGGGTTGTTGGTGATGGGTCTCCAACCACATCGCCCAAAAATCCCTTAAAAGCCCCAATACCGTTAGTCGCCTCTTACGTACACACACCTTAAGAAATGGGGTAGTGTTATTCTAAGCCGACACTACACAGCATAATCGACTCTAAAGAAAGAATTGAATAAACATGTTTCCCCTTGATTTAAAGTGAAATCAAAGTGCTCAAAGTCGTTGTCCACTAAATTCGTCCAATTGAGTCAATGGCGCGCGACTTGAATTGAACTCAATTTTGATAAAGAAGTGATCCCTCCATTTATTTTGTCATATGTTAACTTATGTGGGTGTAATGGTAATGATCTTGTTACAAAGGGTTCTTGTTCTTGGTTTTGGATATGAAGCTTTTGATATATCATGAACTCAATAGATTGTTTTTGCGTAGAACAAATCGATTAAATACACTTTTTTTAATCTCGCGGTTTGTAGACATAATATATACTATATATAATAATAATCGGGATTAACCAACGTCCGAAACGTCGGGCAAACATATCACGTAAGTGGTTTTAAAAATGTTCGTTTGGTTAATCCCGATTATTATTATATATATAAAATCGATTAAATGTAAACTAAAAGAATAATTGTCCGACTACCTATATAACATAAAACATATATACTCACGGCTATAAATCCCTAAAAGGGGTAGCCAGAGCTAAGGAATTAGAAATTCCCCAGCCACTTTTGGAAAGTTGAGTGGGGAAAAGATGGTGAAATAAAGGTTGTTGGTGATGGATCTCCAACCACATCGCCCAAAAATCCCTTAGAAGCCCCAATACCGTTAGTCGCCTCTTACGTACACCCACCGGAAGAAATGGGGTAGTGCTATTCTAAGCCGACACTACACAGCAATACCTATAATCACGGCTATAATTATCTAAGTTGGAGTCAGAGCCCTCGGAGTCATCAATTACTGAGCCCATATTGAAGGTTAAAAGGCGAAAAGATATACTTATAAATAGCCGTTCATCAATCATTTTACTACAATGTACAAGTAACTTAAGTCGCCAAGTACGTTACCTGCCCGGCTAGTACGAGCGGTGTTTAAACTAGTCATCGCTTGGGATAAAGCAGCCATCTCTTACGCACTTACTTAGTATCGTATACTGCCATCTAATTCTAACCGTTATCGTGTCGATAAAATAGCGCTCGTGCTTGCCCTTCTGCAGGAAGAAATAGCGATATTCAAAACCAATACAACACGGTCAGCATTGACCATGTCAAGTTACTTGTTGAAGTTTGACAAATACACGGGAACAATATTGCAATATACTCTACATTTTACATACATACATACATACATATACTCACGGCTATGAATCCCTTGAAGGGGTAGCCAGAGCTAGGGAATTAGAAATTCCTCAGCCACTTTTGGAAGTTGCGTGGGGAAAAGATGATAAAATAAAAGTTGTTGGTGACGGGTCTCCAACCGCATCGCCCAAACATCCCGTTAAAAGCCCCAATACCGTTAGTCATCTCTTACGTACACCCACCGGATGAAAAGGGGGTAGTGCTATTCAATTTTTTTTTTTTTTTTTATTTATTCATTTATTTCAGACGTTACAACATCCATATATTTGTTAGTAGACAGTGAAAATGACTTAAACCTATTGTTAGTATTATTATTATTGTAATTTATATAAAATCTTATTGTGTCGTCACTTTGCCACACTGTACGCGGTACATTCCCTGTTCCAGTGAATGGTCCGCACCCAGTGAGCCAAAATGGGACAGTCAAAACGTTCAACAACAGCCCTCACGATGCTGTTGCTGCTGGCTCGCACCCGTGCCATCAACGAGGCAGTTCGTTTGCGAATTATCCCATAAAAGTCATCGGTTCGCTCTCTCGCGAACATACCAGATGCACTACAAAAGCGTGACAGCCGCAACAGCATCCTGAAGGTGTTGTTGTACTGCACACGGAGCTTATTAAAAGCTTTTTGTGTATAGTTTGTCCAGAGGCTACTTGTATACATGGTCTGACAAAACGCTTTAAAAAGCGTAACCTTGACGTCAACTGAGCAGTTGGAGAAACGGCGAATAAGCATATTTCCTCTAATGCACAAAGATCTTCGCTCTCTTTCAATGTCAATGTCGTCGCTGAGATTCTCACTTAAGATATGGCCCAAGTATTTAAAATGAGATACCTTATTAAGAGGTACGCCATTTATATGGATATATAGAGGTACGCCATAGAGATATTATTCTATTGGGGCTTTTATTGGATTTTTGGGCGATGCGGTTGGAGACCCATCACCAAAAATCTTTATTTTACCGCCTTTAACCCACTCAACTTCCAAAACTGGCTGAGGAATTTATAATTCCTTGGCTCTGGCTACCCCTTCTAGGGAATTATAGCCGTGAGTATATGTATGTAATTTAATAGACGCTTGTAGTTTTTTTGTAAGTGTTGAAATTAAGTGCGTACGATTGCTGTCAGCATGCGCTCTGACCCGCATGCAGAACTCTTATAATAGATTGAGATGGTTATATTTAGTATCGGTAGCTGTGTAGTGTCGGCTTATAATAGCACTACCCCATTTCTTCCGGTGGGTGTACGTAAGAGGCGACTAATGGTATTGGGGCGTTTAAGGTATTTTTGGGCGACGCGGTTCGAGACCCATCACCAACAACCTTTATTTCACAATCTTTTCCCCACACAAATTCCAAAAGTGGCTGAGGAATTTCTAATTCTTTAGCTCTGGCTACCCCTTTTAGGGATTTATAGCTGTGAGAGGCTTAGAATGTCACTAACCCTTTCTACCCACGGGTGTCTTAAGAGGCGACTCCCTTAGTCGCTATGGGGCGTTTCTAAGTGTTATTTGGGCGAAGCGGTTGCAGAACCGTCACCAACGATTATTTATTATTACCATCTTGTCTCCACTCAGTTTCCTTAAGTGGCTGAGGAATTTCTGATAAAATAAAAAATAATCATAAAATAAAAGTGAAAAGATCAATGTTTGTTTTTCGAACGTCAAATCTCAACTTAATACTACACCGTTTAGGGGTTTATAACCGTGAGTAAATGCAAGTATGCATTTATATTAACAAATTCGTACAATGACCAGATTAACCTCAAAAACAATATTTATATTTTAATTACATTTTTGTGGCCACATCCTGTGTCACAAAAGCGACATTTAATAAGTTGATTCATATGAAATTGTACCGTTTTAATTAAGGTCATATCAACGCATTCAGTTACGGTCTAGTCATAAAGATCATTGTTATAAATAGTTTTTATTTTTGTTTATTAATCTGCTCTATGTTGAAGATTTTTGGGTCAGTTATTATTAAACGGAAACGCTAGTCACCTGTTCACAAAGATAAATGCACAGTGAATTTCTAATATAAACAATACTAGGAATGTTTTAGTTAGTTATGTTGATTTGTCTTCTTTAAAAACGCAGCTAAGTTATTGCTTATTGCATTAGATTTTGTCGTATTAAATATAAAATGCACTACCTTGATTTCAAAATTTGATTTGCTGTGTAGTGTCGGCTTATAATAGCACTACCCCATTTCTTCCGGTGGGTGTAAGTAAGAGGCGACTAACGGACTTGCGGCTTTTTAAGGGATTTTTGGGCGATACGGTTGGAGACCCATCACCAACAACCTTTGTACTACCATCTTTTCCCCACTCAACTTCCAAAAGTGGCTGAGGAATTTATTATTTCTCAGCTCTGGCTACCCCTTTTAGGGATTTATAGCCGTGATATGTATGTATGTAAAGTTATATTCTTTGCATTTCAGACTCAACCCAAATAACCCTCGTTCTAAATTGTTTGTACTACAGACTAGCCAGATAAACCTCTGCATGAAAGATCCCCTTAAAATTTGTTATGTCTAGAACTCTCGTATAATGTAATAAGATACAATGTAATAGAAAGTAAAACTCATCAATATCAAATATCAATGCATAATGTAATATAAGTAGCAGAGCATTGGCTTGAGACGTAAACAAAATTAGTTATGCCCTAATTATTCTCTCGTTATTGACGCGATTCTCAGTTTTAGTCTCACTGTTATAATGTAGCTGCGATGGCTTAGAATAACACTAACCCATTTCTTTCAATGGGTGTCGTAAAAGGTGACTTAGGGCGATGGATAGGATAGGATTTCCAATCGAAACCCATCACCAACCGTCCTTTATTTTACAATATTTATCTACCTTGACTTCGAAAAGTAGCTGAGTCAGTAGCCACATTAGTCCTACTCTTGTCTTTTCTTTAATATTTAACATACATACATACATATACTCACGGCTATATTTCCTTAGAAGGGGTAACCAGAGCTAAGGAATTATAAATTCCTCAGCCACTTTTGGAAGTTGAGTGGGGAAAAGGTGGTAAGAATAAAGGTTTTTGGTGATGGGTCTCCAACCGCATCGCCCAAAAATCCAATAAAAAGCCCCAATACCCTTAGTCGCCTCTTACGACACCCGTGGGTAGAAAGAGGTAGCGACATTCTAAGCCGGCACTACGCGGCAAATTTAAGTGATTTTAGTTTGATGTGTAGTCTTAATAAATATGCTGGTAACTGTATTTGCTATTATTCGGTATTGAACAATATATTTTGTAGAGAGTATAATCAAAATGTATGATATAATAGAAAAATAATTATGTTTAAAACTCGTTCCTTTCACCGGAACTGCTGACAATGATGGTGAGTGGATGTCATATTCATTTCCGTTTCTGTGACAGGACAGCGTGTGATGAGTTTGTTTGTGAAGTGTACAACATGCTGTTAATAATTTAATATTAATCTACATTTTTACATTATATAATCCCAAAATCGCCATTATTTTTATTTTTAATCTATAATGTTTCAAATATCATTCTTGTGGATTTTGTTACCAGCAAATATTTCCGTGGTTTTTTGTTTATGTCATGAAATTTAATTTCTAAGGAATATGTTTAAAAACATACTAACTCGTCAGAGAGACTCGTCTCGTAGTCAGAGACTATAGATCGCCACTTTGTACGATCCTGACAAATCTCTCTTGTTTCTGTCACATTCATCATTCCTCTGATACATGCTCTTTTATTCTTTTCACTACAGTCTCTCGCCTTCGTTTTCGATTTGGTTTACAACTCTTAGTTTTAATTTCGCGTAGTTTGTGTACCGACATGATAGTTTCTTAAACGCTAGAAGGTTATAATTAGAATATAATAATGTGAAACTCTTCAGAGACCTCATTATTTTTAATAACAGCCTGTGATGAGAGACACGTTCGAAAGGAAAATTGTATGGCATTGTTTCTATTTATAGCGAAATTAATTGGAAGCCGATCGGGATATTGGCATTCTAAAGATATTTTTAATTAAGTGAAGCTTAGATTTTGGTTGAAACTTTTGTAAAGGTTTTAAGAGAGGAAGATTTCATCGCTTTGAAGATTCTTTGAAGAATTATCACTTTTTCAATATAAAGTTAATCAGATTCTTCGATTATATTTTATTAATGCTCAAATTTCTACTCAAAGCGAACTCAAACGTTCACACCGTACCTATATCGCCGAATGGGTTGGCAGAGGAACTAACACTTCTGAACATCACGTGACATTGTCACCTGATGTTCAAAGTACCCACGTTAGTATACTCACGTGATAGAGGGCAGGCTTATCCCTGATTTGTATTAATACAATGTCACATAACTAAGTACAACTCAGCCTCTGCCATGTAAATTTCCTCACGATGTTGTCCCTGACCGTTAATAACCATGATAAATTTACCACACATATGTGTTTCGAAAATAAAAATTAGTGTAGTTTTGACCAGGGATTTGAACCCTCTTCAAAAGTGCACGATAAGCGGTGTTCTACCCACTTTACTATCACGGTTACACTTTCTATAAGTATCAGGGTAATGTTTCTCATTTTATTAAGCATATAATCTAGTTCTTGCCTATTGAAACCTTGAAATATGAAACTGAATGTCTAGATAAATGTATTATTTCATAAAATAAATGAAAACACTTGCCCTTCATAAATGATCTCTTAATATTGACTGAATAACCGAAGTTTGGCATGTAACAAGAGGATTTGCTACATCCATAATTATTACTACACCAGCCCGGATAGTACGAGCGGTGTTTAAACTAGTTATCGCGTGGGATAAAGCAGCCATCTCTTACGCACTTACTTAGTATCGTATACTGCCATCTCGTTCTAACCGTTATCGTGTCGATAAAATAGCGCTCGTGCTTTATTGCATAACCTTCCCTTGCGGACGAAGAAATGATTGGGTATTTATTCGAAAGATCTTGTCCACGTATGTTTATAAGTTAATCACTCAATAGGGATTGTGAAGGGTCACTTTCTCGAAGTATTTCTTTTATGATAAAAATACGTATCTTAGTATTGGATAAACATATACAAGATTGGTTTGGTATTCGATTTGAGTTTAATTTAAATCTTTTTGTTCATGAAAACCTCATGTGGGGATTATTATTAATAAATAAAAGATACATAAAGGAAAGAAAAAATTCGACACTTGCTGAGTTTAGTGTTTTGTGAATAAAAAAATAAATATTTCTACTTGAAACTTTATATTTTTTATCATGGGTAAGCAGATCTTCAGAATCATAAATTCACCATGGTGGATGGGTGGTTTAAGCTCTCCTTCTCAAGCCACAGAACCTAACTATCACTTAAAAAGCACCAGATTACGAGGCACCTATTCTAAGCTATTTAAGAACTAAAAATTAAAAGTATCAGAATTTAAAGAGAAATTTTTAAAAGCTTTGGCTAAAATATGTCAGCGAAACAAGACACATAAAATAAACATATTTCCTGAAAGGTACAGTTTTAGCCAAAGTCAATCTTAATCAATCAAAATATGATAAATTAACAATTTCATACATTACAATACCCAAGTTGGAATATATTAAAACACCAATGATTAAAAACGTGAACGAAAACGCAATTAATCTTCAAGTCTAATAACAAATTTATTCCGGAACAAAATGCCTGTAATAAAATTTTATGGCGATAATAAAACCCAGAGAGATACTCTGAATTTTTATGAACAGTAAAAATTAAAAGTGCCTTACTGCCTCACCATTCTTCGGCGTCAATGATTATAAAAGATAGTTTGATTTTACATACATACATACATACCTATACTCACGGCTATAAATTCCTAGAAGGGGTAGCCAGAGCTAAGGAATTAAAAATGCCTCAGCCACTTTTGGAAAGTTGAGAGGGGAAATGATCGTAAAATAAAGGTTGTTGGTGATGGGTCTCCATCGCCAAAAATCCCTTAAAAGCCCCAATACCGTAAGTCGCCTCTTACGTACACCCACCGGAAGAAATGGGGTAGTGCTACTCTAAGCCGACACTACTCAGTTTATTTTATTCGCCAAAATTAACTTTAGTCTACAATAACTCACTAGTTGACCGCGCAACTTTGTCTGCGTGACATAAGATGCATTTATTTTAAGTTTCGGCTTCAGATGTTACTACCCCTTTCGACCTACGGGTGCCGTAAGAGGCAACTAAGGGTACGGGGTTTTTTTAAGTGGTTTTTGGGCGACGCGGTTGGAGACCTATCACCAACGATACTTTGTTACTACCATCTTCTCCCTCAAGCTCTGGCTACCCCTTTTTGGGATTGATGGCCATGAGTATATTTATCTACGTATGTATGTTATTTTAAGTTTCTAGACACAGTAGTTTCGACTGGTTGTTGTTGTGGTTGTTAGCTGTGTAGTGTCGGCTTAGAATAGCACTACCCCATTTCTTCCGGTGGGTGTACGTAAGAAGCGACTAAGGGTATTGGGGTTTTTTATTGGATTTTTGGGCGATGCGGTTGGAGACCCATCACCAAAAACCTTTATTTTACTATCTTTTTCCTACACAACTTCCAAAAGTGGCTGAAGAATTTATAATTCCTTGGCTCTGGCTACCCCTTCTAGGGATATTACAGCCGTGACTGTATGTATGTATAAATTCAAATTATCTCAGCGTTCACGCCATAAATCAAGTAAGAGGTGACAGAGGTACTAATTAGTGTAGGTGTTCGTGTATTTCTCTGCTACCAACAATTATGTTCGTGTTTCTCTGCTACCAACAATTATGTTCGTGTTTCTGTGTTATTCCAAGTGATGTTGGTTCTTCAGTGATGGAAGGCTTACCGCTACACTGGCCGGTAGCACATCAATCAAGTTTCCTTTTAGCTTCAAATCAGTGAAATGAGGAAACTCTGATCATTAGGCTGGAACTGGTGAGGTGTTCAGTCCTTAGTTCTTCCAAGTGGTTTGCTGGCTATTTTCAATATTTTGTGGAGATCTGAATGCATTCAGTCTGGGATCAATAATACGATTCCCTGTCCAAGGAATATCGTGTCCTTTTATTCTTTCCTTTCGAATTTATTAATATCTTCGACAGCTGTTTGTCGGGTCCAATGCTCTCAAAGCACATCAAAGGTTTTTGTTTCCAGTGCGATAACTTTGCTATCGTCCACAATTTCACCGATCCACAATATATACTATCAAAATATGCTGCTTCTATTTGTATCACAATACTCAAAATTATACAAATCAATTACAATTTTCAATACGCCAATTCAATGAAAAAATCCAAAGCGCAAGTGAAGAGTTGTTTTTATCCATCCGTCTACTCAATATATAGAAAAGGCTAAGGCTAAGCGCATACAGCCAAGAAACAAGTACTTAATCATCTGGCGCGAACAGTAGGTCTAACTCAGGATTTGAATCACGTTTCCGGCTTGAGAAGCACGGTGGTGTTCCCACTGAGCTATCAAGGTTGTTATTTTACTTAAAACATTGTCACCTGATGTTCAGACTACCCAAGTTTTACTTAAACAGTGTACTCACGTGATGGGGGGCAGGCCTATCGCCGTTTTGTACGAATAAACTGTCACATGACTTAGTAAAACTAAGCCATGTGGGTTTCCTCACGATGATTTCCGTCACCGTTAACAACCATGATAAATTAACCATTTGTTATTTTACCTTTAAGTATATGTTTGTATGCCATTTCCATCAATGCAAAATGTTTTCCTATAACAATAATTCCTACTTACTATGTACTGCAATTTCTCACAAGATCCAATAAAAACTGTTCTTATGAATCGATAGCGTGTCTCCGATAGTTATTTAGTGATTGACAGAACACTGATGTTTTCATTATGTGCTTATTGTTCACTTCGCTCGTTCTCATTTCATTGGATCGTGTAGGAAAAGATACATTGTTATTATTGCCATTAATCTTTTACTAAGCTTGTAAGCCGATTAAGGTGTAGGTTATTGTTTGTCTTACTTAGGAAGTTGTAAGGAGTGACTATTTTATGAAATATACATACATACATACATATACTCACGGCTATTAATCCTTTGGAAAGAAAAAGGAATGTTGAGATGGTTTGGGCACATAGAGAGGATGGATGACAATAAATTGGTGAAAGAGATATATAGAGCCAATGTGGAAGGTAATGTTAGTAGAGGACGACCTCGGAGGACACATTTGGATCAAATAGAAAATGTGCTCAAAAAGGCAGGTGTCCGCAGTATGAAGAATAAAAGAGCATGTATGAAAAGATTGATGGATGTAAACAAAGCCAGAGAGGTTTGCCAGGATCGTACAAAGTGGCGATCGATAGTCTCTGCCTACCCCAATGGGAACTAACGGCGTGAGAATATGTATGTATGTATGTATGTATTAATCCCTTAAGGGGGTAGCCAGAGCTATGGAATGAGGAATTCCTCATTCATGAAATATAAGAACATGTATTACATGCGTACTGGACTGTTATTAAAGCTCGATAAAAATAATCACAACCAGGATCTTACTAAAGCGCGGTTGATACTCTCTTCCTAATCAATGTGAGCAGGAGTATATGTAAGAATGTAGTAAAAACAATGTATGTGTACCTGTTTTTATTAAAAGCTTTTATTTAACTTGCAATGTATGTTTGTGTGTTCGGGTGAAATCTTTGAACTCAATTTTGAAGTAGATATATTCAACCGTTTGTGCTGAAATTTTGTGGACGCATTTTGTTTGGATGACAATATATGATAAGACATGTGACGTCATTCTAAATTCAATATGGCGGATCATACAAGATGTCAGAACAGTTATATTTAATCCACTTATACAATATGGGTATCAAATGAAAGGGCTTGTTAAGAGTGACTAGAAAAAGAATATGACGTCATTCTGAATCCAATATGGCGGACCATGCAAGATGGCGGAATAGTTACCTTTAGTCTACTTCTACAATATGGGTATCAAATGAAAGGGCTTGTTAAGAGTGACTAGAAAAAGAATATGACGTCATTCTGAATCCAATATGGCGGACCGGACAAGCTTTTATTATTATATATAAATTGTGTATAATGAGGAGTTGTTAGTATAATCCAAAAGGAATATTTTATTTTCTTCTTTTTAGAGCGTTTAAATAAAAGCTTTTTCTTAAAATGTTTTTTTACTTAATTTTTTTAATAATTATTATCATAGCAAATTTGATTTTGAATGTGACTACTTATATCGTGAAATTAAGAGTTATGGCAGCTGTGAATATGTTTATCCTTGTTATGTTTCCTTTAATGCAACTCTGAGTACATAAAGTCAAATAAAATCAAATATACTTTATTGTTCTAAAATAATTAACAAAAGCATTAAATTACAATCACATTATAAAATTATATTCACATCACTAAATTTTATTATTATTAGTCGAGGGTAGGAACAACGCTCCATAAATAATTACATGAATAAATTCTTAATCGATATATACGCTATTTCATTCTGCCTACCATAAAATCGCACGCTTAATACTACAGTGTCAAAATTGAATTGAGTTACAATACTACACAGACCTTAAAAAGCATGCTCTACAACATTATGAATACGAGACGATAAAGACCCAAGTGAAATTGAAACTTTTTGTGTTAAGAATACGGGTGCTTTCTCGTGCCTATGTTGTAGAGCATGCTTTTTAAGGTCTGTGAAGTATTGTAACTCAATTCATCAAATTTTGACATAGCGCATAGGTCACTGTAGTACTAAGCGTGCGAAATTTCAGACATTACTCTCAAACCTGCCATCAATGCAGAAGAAATACGCATACCATGTAACTCAAACTATACCAAATTTTTCAAAAGCCAATACGGCCCGGCTAGTACGAGCGGTGTTTAAACTAGTTATCGCGTGGGATAAAGCAGCCATCACTTACGCACTTACTTAGTATCGTATACTGCCATCTCATTCTAACCGTTATCGTGTCGATAAAATTGCACTCGTGCTTGCCCAGCTGGTTCAAACACCTTAATGCTAATTTACTTAGTTCGAAGTATTTGTTATTTGTCAACGAACTTAGCGTGTTTCGAATGTATTTTCTATCTGAATGTATAGTTTCTTAAATTAGTAATGTCATATAATGTTGTAATGATCATTGGAGGAGGCCTATGTCCGGCAGTGGACGTCTATAGGCTGATAATGATGATGATTAATGTCATCATTATTGATAAAATACGTACGGAAAACAAAACTAAAACAGCCTATTCTTTATTAGTAATATCTCTACTATATCTCTTTTTACCAAACAATGACTTAATTAAAACTACCTTTGTACTCTCTCCAATCACAATTTGCTTTGAACTAACGATCGAATCTAGATTTTCATTATTTGACGTTAAAAACAAACTGTAAAGAGGTCGAAAATTGCGCACGAAAGAAATCCTGTGAATAATCGTATACACTCAATACAGCGTCCCCTAAGCTCTCAATATAAAAGAAAACACTTGCCGATTTAATGCAATATCTCCCTGGTGAATGAATTAGCACTTAACCTGGCTTCAAGGGGATCTACTCGTATAACACTCCTGCTATTCTCTGGAGGGGTAGACACTATTGTTCCCCTTTTTAGCAATGTTATCGTTTTTCGGTAATTGATGGGATGATGATTGAGTGACTTGCGCTTGGGAATTTTATATTTTTATACTTGTGTTTTCTTTGGTTAATTAGTCAAGGTTTATTATTTATTATAATAGTGATTATTAACATACAACTTTTATTTGAAAAAACAATACATTTAGAAGTAGTAGGCACATTTTATGGACAATTCTTTATACTGTTTAACTCTTCTTCCTGAAAGTTACAATATATTTATTCTACTGCTTTAATAACATTTAATGGTTAAAACTGAAAATTAAATAGGAAGGTGAGTAGTAGTTTTGTAAACTTTGGCTTAAATTGAAAGTGAAAAAATGTTTGAAACGGCTATGTATAGGATAAATATCAAATAACTACTCCAGGTAACCTGTTCCCTAATTAATGATTTTCATAATTGCGTGTTTCAAATTATATTTATTTTGTTCCAGAAATTCACAGTTGCTTCTCATTCAATAAATCAAGAAGTATAACGTTGGAAACCGGGAGTTCCTTCTATTTAGAGTGCCACTGTCTCGACGCTGAGGGATCAGTAGATAATTTAAAATGGATGGACCCAGATGGAGGGGAAATACAACCATTGGGGTAAGTAGAAAGAGAGTTTAATTGTAAAAATACCAAAAACATACTGTAATACAGTACTCATATTGTAATACAGGAAGGCATAATAACAAAAATGTTTTCTATTCGATCTAAATGTGTCCTTCGTGGTCGCGGTTCTACTGATGCTGTCATTTATATTGGCTACATATAAATTTTTCATTACACCTAAAAATTATTAGTAATGCGTCTCCAGCGCATTCCAATCCATTGTAAAGCCTTATAATAGATTTTGGCCTTTTAAGTAGTCGGTGGGCGATTTCGTTGGACATACCGACTTTACTTATACCTAGTTGGTCCTTAAATTCTGTCACAAACAAAATTGGCTATAAAATGAAAATTACATGATATTCAAAAAAAGAATTTTTAAATAAAAGTCAATTAGCTTACATTAAACACAAAATTTATATAAAACGATTGCCGTTATTTTTCACAAAAGCCTTCAATCTTCGCAGCCAGTCTTCAATAGCAGCACGGTCTATATTCATGTCGATATCGGTCACGGCTTTAGTCAATGATAACTTTAGGCTGCTCAAATTTTTGTGAGGTTTAGAACAGACCTTCTTCTCCAATTCCTGCTAAATTTTGTAATCCAGTTGATCGAGGTCAGGGTTAGATGAGGGCCAATCTTGATGCCTTAATAGCTCGACATTCTGGCGCTCAAACCACTCCTGAGTTGTGCAGCACGTGCAGAGTCTTGTTGAAACACAAATGGCCATCCTCCAAAGAGTTTCTGGGGCAGAACTATTACTATGCGATTTAAAACCGTGTCTTCGTACACTTTTGCACTAGTTTTGACACCTTTTTCACAAAAATGTACTTCAGTAGGGCCATAGTAGGACACTCGCAACTAAATCATGATTGATGATGGATGATGACCGTGCTGTACTCAAGTGATGTAAACAGGATATCGCGGTGCATTTTTATTGCGTACCGCTTAAGCAATACTTTGCATTTTTTGGCTCTCATAGCTATCAGACGCGCTTTCAGAATATGTCTACTATTTTTTTCGGTAAGTTCGTAGTCCCAGGTCTTCATCGAGTACTTTTTTTACGGTACTTCTGGTTAAACCCATCTTCAAAGACATCAATTTCTACTTGCGGTCGGGATTTCTTGCCGCACGCGCCTTGATTGCTTTGATCACCCCTGGAGTCCTAACGGAACGAAGTCTGCCAGTTCTTTACTCGTCATCGATACTAGAAGTTTAATTTAAATCTTTTTGTTCATGAAAACCTCATGTGGGGATTATTACTAATAAATAAAGGAAAGAAAAATTACGACACAGGCGGGAATCGAACCCGCGACCTCGGGTATACGCCCCGACGCTCTGCCAACTGAGTCTTTATTTATTCTTTATTTATTAGAAGTTTAATTGTACCTCTTGATGGTACAGTATACGATACTTATCGTGATTTTTAATTTTTGAAGCAAGTTGAATATCGTCTTTGGTGGACGGCCGCAACGATGCAATGCAATTACTGTTACTCAGTTCTCTTTGCGAGTCTACTCCATCGTAAAAAAATGAGGAATGTTATTGTGATTTAGCAGATTAGTATTAAAAAAATAATTGAAAATCGAACACCATTTAATATTTTTGAATAGGTGTTCTTTTTTTAAAATAAATGGCCAGTGACAGTATTTAAGAACCGACTACGCATACCTAAATGGCCGAAGAATTTCCAATTCTTAAACTCTGGCTACCCCTTTTATGAACATTGCCGTGAGCGTATAAATGTTTCTTCAATAACCAAAAACAGCTATCGAGAATTCGTATTATATAGGTGAAAATTTTCGCAAATCTTTTGCGAAGTTGCGAACATTGAACAGAATCTCGAAATCGGTTCACACGTGATTTAGTAATCACTACATGAGTAAATGTAAATACGTTTCAACAACTCTCGAGTAAATAAACAATTTATGAAGCTTCACAACTGCGTCCAATAAAAACATGGGCGTAAGTGGAATGTAGTGAATTATTTTTAAAACTGTTGCTACAAACAAGTAGTTTAAATTGTTAAATTAGCCGTGTAGTGCTGGCTTAAAATGTCACTACTCCTTTCTACACACGGGTGTAGTAAGAGGCGACAAAGATTATGGTTTTTCAAGTGGTTTTGGGCATTGCGGTTGGAGACCCATCACCAAAGATACCTTATTTCTACCATCTTGTCCCCTATCAGCTTCCGAATGTGGCTGAGGAGTTTCTATCTTTAAAGCTCTAGCTATCCCTTTTTGGGATTTATGGCCGTATGTTTATCTTTGTATGACAGCAAACAAAACAATCAATATATAAATGTACCCATACCTCACGAAGACCAGGTACAGAATGGAGCATCTACACTGAGACGCAGCCGCGCAGTCTCAGCATCCACATCCCCAACATCAACAAGACGTTCGGGCACGTATCGGTGCGTTGCCCCACAGAGTCAGAGCGTTTTTACGCAGTCTATACTTATGTGCAAGTGGTGATCGTTACCTACACAATGTTCACTATTCTCACTATAACAACATAAATCGGAAAGCGAGTTTGTTTGTTTGTTTGTTGCGCTTTCACGCCGTAACTACAAAACCGATAGTTATGAAATTTTGTAAACGTATAGTTAAAAGTCTGGAATAAATAATAGGGTACTTTTTATCCTGAACAAAATGATATTTCTGAGAAAAATCGTGGGATTGAGAAGTTTTCGTATAGTTGTTCTTTATACCGCAATATAACCGAATAACCGAACTCTACGCGGGCAAAGCTGGCAGAACGCTAGTAAATGTATATTTCTCAATTTATTTAATAACTCCAACAAACAAACAAACAATATCTAAATGCACCAATACGTACGAAGACCAGGTACAGAATGGAGCATCTACACGGAGAAGCAGCCGCGCAGTCTCAGCATCCACATCCCCAACGTCAACAAGACGCTGGCGGGCACGTACCGCTGTGTCGCGCAACGGAATCAGAGGGTTTTTACGCAGTCTATACTTATTGAGGCTTATGGTGAGTAAGAATACTTATTAGAAAAAATAGTTTGTTTGAAGATTCATGAGATCAGTGGTCTAGTGGTTAGAGGAAGCACTTTTAGATTTAGACCCACGGGCTAGGTCTCTGCTTATTTTACGATAATGATAGGAATGATTTACAAAAAATATTTATAAAGCACACAGATCGAGTTAGCCTATAAATATTAAAATATACAATTGTACAATCCTAGCATATAAATAATTGCGCGCAGCGGGCATCAAACCCGCGATGTCAAATCTGAAAGCAAGTCTCCTAATAACTGAACCACGGACATCGTCAAACGTAATGTAGCGCAAGTCTGTAAAAACGAAAAAATAAAGAAAAATAATTATAGTATCTTGTCTGTGTGTCAATTATATTGTATGGTATTGTATTAAGTTTTTCTAAGAGTGCATTTTTTTCGAGATTATTGGTTCATACATTTTTTCTGTAAAAAACGGAAAGATAGCATAATTTCTTACGCCTCAATTCAAAGTTATTAAGTCAAATAAGTTGAGTAAACCACAATGAGAACTCCTAATTCTATGGCGAGTAACAAATGTAATACAACTACTTTTCTATCGGAATGCCTTTGTCTTTCTGTCTTTCCGTCGTATGTAGGTTTAGTTCGGCCTTTTGTTGTGGGCCTCTTCAGACGTTGGCAATTGTTTCCTGTTGGGTTTTTGAAGCTACTCGGCTATTGTTAGATTCATATTATCTTTTCGTGAAATCGATGTGTTTTAAATTCATGAAGTCTCAGTTAAAATCGTTTTTTTATTAAAGAGAATAGCCATGTAGTGCCGGCTCAAAATGTTACTATCCTTTTTTTCCCACGGGTGTCATAAGAGGCGACTAAGGGTATGGGGTTTTTTAAGTGGTTTTTGATGATTGTGGGATGCTGTTGGAAACCCATCACTAACGATACTTTATTCCTACCATCTGGTCCCCTATCATCTTCCGAATGTGACTGAGGAGTTTCTAGCTCTGAAGCTGTGGCTACCCCTTTTTGGGATTTATGGCCACTTGTGTACATATGTATAATTTGGAGAAATTATAAAGCCGTGTATTGCATAGCAGTCTCCATTGCAGAGCTTTTTATTTAAGTATTTATCTTATTTTAACTTTTTACAATAACTTTTTCTTTTTCAATTCCTTACCTTAATCGTAATGTTTTCCTCAAGTGATATTTGTCGACCGATAATCAGGATTTCTTATGATGAGGAAAAGTCTTTTTAAATAACCATTATAAAATGTGTTGGATCCGTGAGATAGTGCATCGGCAAACAATATTAATATAACTAGATAGTTGTACCTACATTAACAATCGATAGCAGAGAGTACTATTCTTTCATCTGTACTTATTTTAATTCAATCTGAAATAAAAGATGCGTTCAATTTATACTTATTATAACAACGAAAGAGTGTTATCTGAAGCGCAATACACGCTAAGGCCGCCGGGCCGCCGACATAATGTCGGTAACCTTTTGTCTGCGGTCTAATTTTTATACATTCAATCAATCATTCTTACAACTCAGGCCGCCGGGTTGTGTCGCCGGGCAATGTCGGTGGCCGACGGGTTTACTGTGTATAGTTAATGAATGAGCCCATAAGTTAAGGAGTGAGCAGTGGCTGAAGAATCCTTAGATTTTTGAAGTAATAATAATATTCTTGCTGTCTACTGATAATTTTTATTTCAAGGATGCTAAAACAGATTATCTTAATTTTTGCCGATGATACTTTGTATATTTGTTTGTGAAAATATTTGGGTTCAAAATGAGTAGAAGTACATTTTACCTTATAATGAAATACTAATTGATATTATTTATATACCAAAACTTATTCTCATTTACTCTTGATTTGTTTCTATTTGAAGTTCTTATTTTCAAAAGAAGTTCATATTACACTGTTCCAAATTCAGTCACCTATATTATTTTATTTCAGATCCTGTATTCTTCCTAAACACTGCCGACAGCCAATACTTGGCCAAAGGCACGAATGCAGTAATAAGATGTGAGCCTAGAACGGAATATCCTCCTATCATTAATTGGTATAAAGAAACTGATGATTTCATACAGGTTTGTAAGCATTTTGTTCTTAGTTGAGGTTGTGATGAATAATGATGTTGACGATGTTAGTTATTTGTGTATATAATTTTACTCTTTTCGAGGCTTACTTATTTTGTTTGCATTGTAACTATGTAAGGATGCTAAAACAGAATCATTCACTTATTGTAAGCCGTGTAGTGTCGGCTTAGAATAACACTACCCCATTTCTACCCGTGGGTGACCGTAAAAGGCGACTAAGGGTAAAGGGGCTTTTGAAGTAATTTTTGGGCGATGTGGTTGGAGACCCGTCACCAACAATTATTTATTATTACCATCTTTCCCCACTCAACTTCCAAAAGTGGCTTAGTAGTTTCTCATTCCAAAGCTCTGGCTACCCCGTTAAGGGATTCATAGCCGTGAGTATATGTTTATGTTTGTAACTATGCAAAATTTAAATAATTAATATAATTAATAATAATTTAATTATTTAAATAACATAATCAGTTGAAGCAAATAAATAAGTAAAGAGCACATTGGTTTTAAGTACTTAATTACAATAAAATACCATATAAAACCGAATGTGTACCTGCGAAGCCACAAACATTATTTTACTTAAGATTTCATTCAGCCGTGTAGTGTCGGCTTAGAATAACACTACCCCATTTCTACCCGTGGGTGATCGTAAGAGGCGACTAACGGTATTGGGGCTTTTAAGGGATTTTTGGGCGATGCGGTTGGAGACCCGTCACCAAAAACCTTTATTTCACCATCTTTTCCCCACGCAACTTCCAAATGTGGCTGAGGAATTTATAATTCCTTGGCTCTGGCTACCCCTTCTAGGGAATTAAAGCCGTGAGTATATGTATGTATTTCATTAAGCACCATATAAACATATATTCTTAAACTATTTTCCATATAAATTTCAGATAAAAACCAACGACAAATACCAGATCACAGATTTCGGTCTGAGAATAATGAACGTGAGTGACGACGACGCCGGCAAATATAAGTGTTTTGTATCCGTTCTAGAGACCGGGGAGGAGGTTGATAAGAACATTGACGTTGAGGTAAGGCTTTACTGTTTATTATTACTCTATTCTATTAGTCAACTTATCTGATATTTCATACGTTATCATTATATTTTGGTAACCCTTCTACTGTAGGTATGTCTTTGAGTAAAGAAGAGATTAAATAGAATAAGAGATTAAAAGCGATATGCAGAAATATAGCCTATCAACAACGTTTGGCTTTTACCAATTTGTAAATTTTCTTACCAAGACTGGCTAATAAATCGGCAATTCTAAATCAGTTTGCTCCAACTACACTAATGATTACATTGTGTAGGCTTAAAATTGCTATTTCATAATTACACACATAATAGTATTAGTACTTCATCATTTTCTGGTCTAGGTCTTACAATGTCGTTAATGAGTGATGTAAGTAGAAAACAATTAACTATATGCAAGCGACATGATAGTCCAGTGGGTAGAACACCCGCCCGAAAAACAGAAGGGCGTGAGTTCCAATCCTGGGACGGGCCTACACCAATTTGTCTTTTCTAAAGTCATATGTGTGGTTAATTTATCATGGTTGCTAACGGTGAGGGAAAACATCGTGAGGAAACCCACATGGCTGAGTTGTACTTAGTCATGTGACAGTGTATTCGTACAAAACGGCGATAGGCCTGCCCCCTATCACGTGAGTACACTGTCTAAGCAAAACGTGGGTACCTTCTCTGGAAACTAGATGGCGCTTGCCATGTGAGTTCAGGAGTATTGGTTCCTCTGCCAACCCCTTCGGGGATAAACGGCGTGAACGTTTATGTTTATGTTATGTATGTTTATGTAATTAACTATATCTTTAGTTTCACTATGTTTTCTTTTCCACTTATTCCATGACTTTAAATACTTATAGGTAGATTCCAACCTAAATGAAGTTTGTATAGAATCTAGACACTAATATGTAATGCAAAATTTTTTAAACATTTGAACGAAAATTGTAAAGTAAAGTTTTACTGCATCAAGAAAATTAATGTCGGTAAAATGACGAATCCTATTTCAAATAAATAAATTTGTTTCAGGTATTAACAATCCCAACAATAATAGATATAGTAGCGACACCAAACCAAACCATTTTGATCGGTGATTCAGTAACTATCGAATGTATAGCAGAGGGTGTACCGCCTCCTGAGTATACTTGGAAGAAACTTACCGATAATGTAAGTATAAATAGCCTTTTTATTACTGTGTAGTGTCGGCTTAGAATAGCACTACCCCATTTCTTCCGGTGGGTGTACGTAAGAGGCGACTAACGGTATTGGGGCTTTTAAGGGATTTTTGGGCGACGCGGTTGGAGACCCATCACCAACAACCTTTATTTCACCATCGTTTCCCCACTCAACTTTTTAATTTTTAATTTTTAAAACAAATTTTTAATTCCTTAGCTCTGGCTACCCCTTTTAGGGGTTTATAGCCGTGAGCGTATGTATATATGTATGTATTATTGAATAATAGTAAATATTTTGTTTTATTAACTTTTGAGCCAATTTAGTCTTAGCGATTCTTATTTACTGTACGCAATTTACTTGAAATAATTGCGATCACGAAAAAGTTAACATACATACATACATACATATACTCACGGCTATGAATCCCTAAAAGGGGTAGCCAGAGCTGAGAAATTAAAAATTCCTCAGCCACTTTTGGAAGTTGAATGGGGAAAAGATGGTAGAATAAAGGTTGTTGGTGATGGGTCTCCAGCCTCAACGCCTAAAAATGCCTTTAAAAGCCCTAAGTCCTTTAGTCGTCTCTTACGTACACCCACCGAAAGAAATGGGGTAGTGCTATTCTAAGCCGACACTACACAGCTAAACAAAGAGAAAAAAAAGTTCAAGGTTATAAATCTTTGAACTGGTAGCTATAGGTACAAAGTTCGAAATTCCTCAGTTTCTTTTGGAAGTTAAAGGAAAAGATTGAGAAATAAAGAATGCTATTCTAAATCCACAATGACCGACTGTCACTTAAAATCTGCAATACTCTGAAACACTGAAATGTGATTTAAGTAATAAATAAAGGAAAGAAAAATTTCGACTCTTGCGGGGATCGAACCCGCGACCTTAAGTATACGCCATCGTCGCTCTACCTATTGAGCTATATCCGAGGTCGCGGGTTCGATCCCCGCCAGTATCGAAATTTGTTTTATTTTTACTTATTAGTGATAATCCTCATATGAGGTTTTCATGTACAAAAACATTTTAATTAAGTGATTTAAGTATTTTTTTGGCGATTTAGCTCGAGACCCATTCTTTTCTCCAGTAAACTTCAAAAAGTAACTAAGAAATTTTCAACATACATACATATACTCACGGCTATAAATCCCATGAAGGGGTAGCCAGAGCTAAGGAATTAGAAATTCCTCAGCCACTTTTGGAAAATTGAGTGGGGAAAAGATGGCAAAATAAAGGTTGTTGGTGATGGGTCTCCAACCGCATCACCCAAAAATCCCTTAAAAGCCCCAATACCGTTAGTCGCCACTTACGTACACCCACCGGAAGAAATGGGGTATTGCTATTCTAAGCCGACACTACACAGCATAATTTTTAACTCTGAGTCTTTATCCTTTTTATAATTATACCAGTAATTATAATATAAAAATATAATATAAAAATCTCATATTTATACATCAGGGCTGGCAAGACGAGGGTTCCTGGATTCAAATCCTGAACACGATAGAATTCAACGCGACAGAAGAAAATGATACGGGAGTGTACCAATGTACCGCAGCTAATAAGGTGGGAGAGAACAAGGAAGATGTTTTTATTGAGGTCAGTACTCTATTTATGTATATATTTTTGTTTATGAAAACCTCATGTGGGGATTATTACTAATAAAAAAAGGAAAAAAAAATTTGTCACAGACGGGAATCGAACCCACGAGGTCGGGTATACGCCCCCATCGCTCTGCCAATTGAGCTATAGTTTCAAGTGGCTACCAGTGCGGAATTCTTCATCCCTTTGTTTCTTTTATACTTATACATATACTTATATTTTAAGTAGTGTTAGCGTTACCTACCTCCGATTTTTTTACAAATTTGTGAGGCCACTTGTCTACCTTTACAGATAGAATGCAAATGTTGAGCACGCTTAACTATCACAAACTGCTAGAGTCGAAATTATTCTTTCCTATATTTATCCTTAATTTATTTATATATCTTAATATATAAAATTCATTTGTAACTGTGTTTGTTACCAATCTCCTCCGAAACGACTGAACCAATTTAAATGAAATTTTGCATACACATTTAGTTGATTTGAGGATAGGTTTACAACTATTTTCTATAATTTTAAGTGATAAGGGTTGTGCTATATGGCAAAACAACGTTTTCCGGTTCAGCTAGTGTATACGTAATTCTATAAAAAAACATAAATTAGTTGAAAAGTGTTGGGTTACAATGGCACTAACCAGTTTGTATACGTAAAAGGCGATTAAGAGTATTGGGGCGTTTTAAGTGATTGTTGGGTGATGTGGCTCCATCATCCTATCATCAATCATCCTTATGTTTATCGTTTTTCCCCACTGAAATTTCAGAAGTGGCTGAGGAATTGCAAATTTTAATACTCAGTCTATTTTTTTATATCCTATCAATATTATAAATGTGAAAATTTAGATGTTTGGATGATTGTGTGTTTGAGGCAAAAAGGCTCCTCAAGTACGAAATCTATATGAACGAAATTTGGCAGAATGCTAGATAATGATCCAAATTATAACATAGGATACTTTTTATCCCAGAAAAATTTGACCAATAAAATATTCACGCCTGATTGAACGAAGGGTACCGAAAAAAACGCCTTAAGTTTTGTCATAAGCAAATTTGACAGTACAAGGCGGGTTCGATTTCCGCCTGTGTCGAAATGTTTCTTCCTTTATTTATTAGTAATAATCCCCACAAGAGGTTTCCATGAACAAAAAGATTCGAGTACGAGTCTGTCGGGTCAGATAATTCTTACAATAAATAAATGAATCCCAATTGTTCTCTGGGGTGTAGTAAAAGGCCACTTTGGAATGGGTGGTTATAGAAAACTAATTAATTAAGAGAGTCAGTCAGCACTTAACACGATCTAGACCAAACACTTTTTAGACAAAAGTCAAAAGTCAAAAAGTTTATTTTTCAAAATTAACTTAAAAACTAACATTTTTTTAACGTAAATTTTTTTCAAAATTTATTATTAGTCCGTTGCTTCGGAAGGTGTTCATAAAGAGAAGAGAAGCAACAAAAAAACTCTATACATTCTCATTTTTTCATTTTTTCAAAAAAATCTGTCTTCATCTAGCTATCTTCATTTTCAAACAGTGTTTTTTGTCACAGGTTCTAATGCCTCCCCAAATCCACGAGCTGGAGAACGTAACGGCGGCGGAAGGCTCTATCAGCCAGATTATTTGTAAAGCCTCCGGAAGACCCGTTCCGGAACTCAGCGTGAATCATGTGGACGATAAGTTGGGGGAGGAGAAAGGGTGAGTTTTTATATATAAACATAATAAACATAAACATAAACGTTCACGCCGAATATCCCCGAAGGGGTTGGCAGAGGTACTTATACTTCTGAACATCACGTGACTTTGTCACCTGGTGTTCAGAGTACCTACTCACGTTTTGCATGGACAGTGTACTCACGTGATAGGACTCACCGTTAACAACCATGATAAATTAACCACACATATGTCTTTAGAAAAGACAAATTGGTGTAGGCCCGACGCAGGATTTGAACACTAGTCGTTTGCACGATAAGCGAGTGTTCTACCCACTGGGCTATCACGGTTATTATATAGTTGATTATAAAACAAAAAAAAAAAAACGTTTATTTACGAGAACAAGAGTATTTATCAAGATCTGAGTTCAATTATCACAATTAATTCGAATTATTTTTATTTTTGTCGCAGGTCAAAATTTCAGTGCTTACATTGCTTACAATTATTTTGGCAATTTTAATTAAAATATTATTTTTTCACATTTGGTAAATCAACTGTTTTAATCTTATTTGTCTTGAAATTTAGGTATCAATCTCAAATATAAGTATAAGTTTTTTTTTATGTAACTTTAAAAAAATAAGGACGAGAAACGAGCCGTTAGAATAAACTAAAAATAGTTTTAAACATTGCTTGCAATAATATATATATATCAATATTTCTTCGGAATAAGTTTAATTTAATTTTCACTAATACATAAATAAATTTGCAGAATAATCCGCGAGTACAGAAAAACGAGCAACACAACTAGTATGTACATAATGACGTTCCAATCCGTACAAAGACATTATGACGGAGAATATGTCTGTACGGCTTCCAATATTGGTAAGTTATTTTAATATATCTTTACCGCAATAAAAATCTGTATTTTTTGTGATTAACTGGTTAAAATTTATTACTATATAGTGACTACTAGTCCACGATCGAAATTCAAAAATGACTTTAATAAGAATATAATACCATTTAAAAGATAATCAATATTAATCTCTGAGTTAATCTATGCTTGGTTTTATTTATAATGGGTAAAAATACGAATATAATTTATAACATACAATTAAAATTAAATTAAAGTCTACTTAGTTATATACATCAGCTACAAAAAGAATAATTTATAATTATATTTTAACCGTGATAGCCCAGTGGGTAGAACACTTGGTTATCGTGCAAGCGACTAGTGTTCGAATCCTGGGTCGGGCCTACACCAATTTGTCTTTTCTAAAGACATATGTGTGGTTAATTTATCATGGTTGTTAACGGTGAGGGAAAACATCGTGAGGAAACCCACATGGCTGAGTTGTACTTAGTCATGTGACAGTGTATTCGTACAAAACGGCGATAGGCCTGCCCCCTATCACGTGAGTACACTGTCCATGCAAAACGTGGGTACTCTGAACACCAGGTGACAAAGTCACGTGATGTTCAGAAGTATTAGTACCTCTGCCAACCCCTTCGGGGATATTCGGCGTGAACGTTTATGTTATGTTATGTTATGTTATATTTTACATCGTAATAAAAGTTCCTTGTTGTATCTGTAAGCATTTTTAAAATAAAGTTGCTATCTGTTCTTAATTTTAGTTGAACAAAATTTCGTCAATTTTAAAAATCCCAATTAGCGTATGCGTCTGTTTCTAATCAAATACACAGTCAGCTCTACGTTCTCACTAAAATATTAAACTATTTTTTTTATAACATAACATAAACGCTCAAGCCGAATGGTCTGTCTGTCTGTCTGTCTGTCTGTCGGTTTGTATGTTCCTTATGGAAACAAAAACTACTCGACGGATTTTAACGAAACTTGGTACAATTATTCTCCATACTCCTGGGCAGGTTTTTGTATACTTTCCAGTAGAGTGGTAAAGGGGAATTTTGGGAAATTTTGGGAAAACGGGAGAAGTTACTCCATTTTGTAAGCTTCCGTCGCGTGTGCAGCCTTAATGGTTAAACTTACATAGAAATCATGTATCACGGAAATATTCTTCATAAAATTATCTAAAAAAAATCCTCAACAGTTTATGTCTATCTTTTACGGTTGACTCACAATAACACGTGTAATTCCTGATAGCTTAGCAGTGCGGAACATTCTGATTGTATTTGTTTACTCTTACGTTTGTAAACCTCTCACTCATCCCTAATTTAAATAAGGTAACATTATCACCTATTCAATAAAAAAAAGAATCATAGAAATCGGTAGAGAAACACCGAAATTATACATAAAATAAGCCATGGCGCCCATGACCAAAACCGAATCGTTACTAATTTACATATAAAATACTAGGTGGCGCCAGTAGTTGCATCCTACAACACGTAATGATTTATTTTTTAGATTGTTATTAATACTTCAAAGCGTTTTATTCCAAAATTTTCTATTAAAAGGAAAACTGAACCGTATTTTTTATTTTATAATATATATCTCTCTATACTTATAATAAATCTGTAGAGAGGTCAATTCTGCACATGAAATATATTTTCAAAATAACTATCAGGTGGTGATTAGGAATCGATACTGATGCCAAAAATGCAATCGGTAAAATTTTTGTCTGTCTGTCTGTCTGCCTGTCTGTCTGTCTGTCTGTCTGTCGGTTTGTATGTTCCTTATGGCACCAAAAATACTCGACGGATTTTAACGAAACTTGGTGCAATTATTCTCCATACTCCTGGGCAGGTTTTTGTATACTTTCCAGCAGAGTAGTAATGGAGAATTTTGGGAAATTTTGGGAGAACGGGAGAAGTAACTCCATTTTTTAAGCTTCCGTCGCGTGTGCAGTCTTAATGGTTAAACTTACATAGAATTAATGTATCACGGAAATATTCTTCATTAAATTATCGAAAAAAAATCTTCAACAGTTTATGTCTATCTTTTACGGTTGACTCACAATAACACGTGTAATTCCTGATAGCTTAGCAGTTCGAAACATTCTGATTGTATTTGTTTACTCTTACGTTCGTAAACCTCTCACTCATCCCTAATTTATACAAGGTAGCATTATTACCTATTCAATAAAAAAAAAGAATCATAGAAATCGGTAGAGAAACACCGAAATTATACATAAAATAAGCCATCGCGCCCGTGACCAAAACCGAATCGTTACTAATTTACTTATAAAATACTAGATGGCGCCAGTAGTTGCATCCTACATCACGCAATGATTTATTTTTTAGATTGTTATAAATACTTCATAGCGTTTTATTCCAAAATTTGCTATTAAACGGAAAAACTGAACCGTTCATTAAAGCGCATTCAAAATCACCAAACTACACTGTTTAGGGAGTGCTATAAATTTAATTAATTTAAAACATTGCGCTGCATTTCACAATGCTTGAGCAGTAACTGAAGAGAGAACCGTGCGAAGCCTGTTAAATCTCTAGTGGATCGTCCCAGCTTCGCACGGGTAGCGTTGTTTTTTTAAATATCTGAGGTTTCTTTCTTCAGTCACTGCTCAAGCATTGTGAAATTCAGCGCAATGTTTTCAATTAATTAAATTTATAGCTCTCCCTAAACAGTGTAGTTTGGTGATTTTAAATGCGCTTTAATGAACGGTTCAGTTTTTCTGTTTAATAGCAAATTTTGGAATAAAACGCTATGAAGTATTTATAACAATCTAAAAAATAAATCATTACATGTTGTAGGATGCAACTACTGGCGCCATCTAGTATTTTATAAGTAAATTAGTAACGATTCGGTTTTGGTCACGGGCGCGATTACTTATTTTATGTATAATTTCGGTGTTTCTCTACCGATTTCTATGATTCTTTTTTTATTGAATAGGTGATAATGTTACCTTATTTAAATTAGGGATGAGTGAGAGGTTTACAAACGTAAGAGTAAACAAATACAATCAGAATGTTCCGCACTGCTAAGCTATCAGGAATTACACGTGTTATTGTGAGTCAACCGTAAAAGATAGACATAAACTGTTGAGGATTTTTTTTAGATAATTTTATGAAGAATATTTCCGTGATACATGATTTCTATGTAAGTTTAACCATTAAGGCTGCACACGCGACGGAAGCTTAAGAAATGGAGTAACTTCTCCCGTTTTCCCAAAATTTCCCAAAATTCCCCTTTACTACTCTGCTGGAAAGTATACAAAAACCTGCCCAGGAGTATGCAGAATAATTGTACCAAGTTTCGTTAAAATCCGTCGTGTAGTTTTTGTTTCCATAAGGAACATAAAAACCGACAGACAGACAGACAGACAGACAGACAGACAGACAAAAATTTTACTGATTGCATTTTTGGCATCATTATCGATCCCTAATCACCACCTGATAGTTATTTTGAAAAAATATTTCATGTACAGAATTGACCTCTCTACAGATTTATTATAAGTATAGATAGATAATGTGTAAAGTCACGGCTACATACATACATATACTCACAGCTGTAAATCCCTAAAAGGGGTAGCCAGAGCTAAGGAGTTAAAAATTCCTCAGCCACTTTTGGAAGTTGAGTGGGGAAAAGATGGTAAAATAAAGGTAGTTGGTGATGGGTCTCAAACCGCATCGCCCAAAATTCCCTTGAATCCCAAATACCGTTAGTCGTCTCTTACGTGCTCCTACCAGAAGAAATGTGGTAGTGTTATTCTAAGCCGACACTACACAGCACAAAGTCACGGCTTTAAGGACAAAAAAAGGGTTGCTAGAGATTCAGAATGAAAATTCTATTGGTGCTTTGGAAGGTTAGTGGGGAAGCCCTAAAGTCAGAGCATCCTCTGAAGACTTATTGGGTGTGTGTTGTTTTAAGCCGTGAGCCAAAACAGATAAAAATATTTATTTTGAAAATCTATCACCGCATGTACAAGATGGTAAATAAAATCTTTAAGTTATTATTATTTCCACAGCTAAATAAAATAACCTTACCTAGGCTTTTTGAATTAATTAACGCGCAGTTTCTATTTATGATTGTTTTTTTTTAAATCTCCATTTTTGAGATTTAATTTAATTTTATTTTATTTTGCCGTGTAGTGCCGGCTTAGAATGTCGCTACCCCTTTCTACCCACGGGTGTCGTAAGAGGCGACTAAGGGTATTGGGGCTATTTATTGGATTTTTGGGCGATGCGGTTGGAGACCCATCACCAAAAACCTTTATTTACCGCCTTTTCCCCACTCAATCTCCAAAAGTGGCTGAGGAATTTATAATTCCATGGCTCTGGCTACCTCTTCTAGGGAATTATAGCCGTGTATATGTATGTATGTTTGTAATTTTTTATAATTTTTTTCAGGTACATAGGCAACGACGAAACCGACGTCCAAACACAAATATCCGTAAACAAATACATACTTCAACATTTTAATAAAGAATCTAACGTATTTCTATCATTTACTATCGATGACAAATCATTATTTGGTACCTATGAATGTACCGCTATCAACGAATTTGAGAAGCTCATAAAACTATTTTACTAAATGAAGCTTCGGAACCCGATGTTATTGAATTGGTAAGTTTTATTTATTTATTTATTTACATACATACATACATATAATCACGGCTATAAATCCCTAGA